>LPNX010138470.1:60334-244132 GCA_001517045.1 Pseudotsuga menziesii
CATCACAGGATTATCGTATCAGAGGATAATTGTGGCATAAGGTCTAGTGCGATCTGGTTTTTCAAGAATTTCCTATGTATCTACAATTTATCTGGGTTTTCCTGATGTATGCAGTCTCCGTTTTTGGAGAAGAATTGTGTAATTTGGATCCTTTACTCAAGATTAATATGATATGATAGTTGTTGCACAAATCTTGTCTGTTATCACTACTACGATCTAATCTGTTATGATGTTGCGACGTGTTTTGTTATGATGTTGTTGTGATTTAGTCTCTTTCTGTTAGATTGATGCGATCTGTTTTAAAGTCTGCTAGTGTCTGTTGCACTATGAGTTGATATGTTTTATGAACAATGTTGCGGTATTAGCGATATTGTGATGACTATATGATGTTGTGGAAATGAATCTATAATGACTGCATAAGTTCTAATTACACTCTACAAGTTGTAGAAATGGTTTAAATTCGACTGCGAAGCTCTGGATCTAGCAGTTATAGTGTCTTCCAGTCGGATCCCCATATCCTCCATCCCCACTACCGGAAACTCAATTCCGACAGCTCTCCCTTAAACATCTCGGGTGATACTTCGTCTGCTCTGCGAACATTGCTGGGAAGGGTAAAACCTATCTGGTTCGATGCTCATGGAGATTGTGCTGGTTGGGTGTCGACAGAGTGAGAACCACTGTCGACGAGGCTTTTTTGGTGGGTTTCACCAACAGTCCGCACTGATTGAGAATTCCTGATAACAAAATTGGCGACTCCGTTGGGGATAGCTGATCCAAGGTTGAGATTTGGGGAAGATCCAGTCAGATCTGGTGCAAATCCATTCATATCTAAAAACTTTGGTAACCATTCCATCTATGAAGGTTATTGTCTCTCCTTTTAGTTATTTCAGTTAACAAGGTAAGCCATACATCTTACTTTTCTGATCATTGCCTCTGTTCTATGAGTGGTGTTCACTCTTTTCAATTCAACTCGGTCTTTTTTGGTTTCTCTTGCATATCCTTAGCTTTTCAATATATTGTTTAGGTGGTGCACCTCCCTTTGGATGGCAAAGCATCGACCCCTCCAAGGCGCCTTTTCCCTCTTTATCAAGAGTGTTGACATCTCCTTTCTTTAGAATTGACAGAGCGTCGACAACACCTTCCTGCAGAAGCTTAAGCGCATCGATCTGACCTACATCACTCTGGTGTAGTGCCTCTTAGTGTGCCGAGGTAGTATTTTTAGTCCCTCTTGGATTTCAAAATTTGGTTGTTGTCTTTTGATTTCTGAGAATGAATTGTATATTCTGCAGTCACTTTGATTGTTATATTCTTTCTGCATTCAAAGAGAGTTTATGTTTCTTGCGTTGGATTTTGCATTCATTTCTTTTCTTGAAACCTCTTGCTCTTTTCTGCAAATATTATTCATTAGAATTGGGAAATATACATTTCATTTTCATGTGTAGGTTGGTTTCTTTTGGACTTGGAATGCGTAAGTGATCCATGTGGTTTTGAGTCTTCCTTTACTTGGGGTGGTTTTTGTTTCCTTTTGCATGCTGAGTTTTTCAGTGCTTGGTAGGTGAGATTGGTTCTTCATTTCCTTGTCTATTCCAAAGAAAAGTTTTAGTTTTCTCTCTCCTTTGCTTTATTTGCAAGTGTGTTGAACATTTTACTTTCATTAAGAAGAAATATTTGTTTTCAGCTTTGCGTGCATTAGAGTTAGATTTGTTTGGAAACGTTAGTGGAATCATCTTTCCATCAAGTTTTTATGCATCTTTTTCAAGCATGAAAAGATAGGAAACATTTGTGATTTATTTACGTTAGATGTTCTCTAGATCTCTTTTTTAGTTGCTTTAGAGATTGTTTGGGGTGCATTGATATTTTACTTTTTCATTTGAAAAAATAGAATTGCATTTGCATTTGGGTGTGCATTTTTGGAAGAAAAATAAATCTCTCTCCCTCTCTTAGGTAGAACTTCATTGAAGAGGAAAACTTGCATTATCATATAGATCAACGTGCATCTTCTTTAAATTCAAGTTTTCACTCCATGGTTCCACCTAAACGCACAAGATATAATTAATGGTATTACTAGGTTAAAACTTTTAGCAATTTCAGTGTTAGGTTAGTGAGGTGTTTAAGCGTCAGTAAGAGTGGCATCTGTCATTAATTTGTCTGCACTACAACTTGGGACTCGTGTGGTTCTTTCACGTACCATCGGTATATCGAATGCCTTTCACATACCTTTGAGGTATATAGAAAGGAACTTCACATACTCGATTGTATATCGAAAGGCCCCTTGTGAATGGTTGTGCATTAGACAACACCACTACAGATTTGAGCTCCCACGTACCTAGCGTATATCGGGAGACCCTTTTAGGAATCCTCAAACCATCTGAGTTATCCTTTTTTCCTATCTTGTGAGGTTCCTAACTCTTATCCACTCCTTTCACATGCTTGCTTGTTTCTTTTAGTTTGAGTAGTGCTTCCTTGTGCTTGGTAGTCAGAAGGTTTTTAGAGATTTTAGAGATGGAATCCCCATCTGGGAATACCAATCAATAGGTCCATTTCCAAGGTGTACCTTTTGTATTCCCTCCCAATGAAGGTATTGGTCCTCCCTTTATTGCCACTCTAAATCTTCCTGGGTTAACTATAGGATTACCGGTCTGGCTACTTAATTCGATAATTCCTGTCACACCTAATGTCTCAAATGTCACCTCTCCTCTATGAGAGGATCGACCTTAGCCTAATCCTACTCCATCTCCATCAGTAGTGTCTTCATCCCTTTCTCCTTCTTCACTTGACCAAAACTCTACGGTTAGTAGTCAGGTGGATAAGAAGAAGAAGAAAGGGAAGGGTAAGAAGAAGAAGGATAAGAAAGAGAAAAAGTAGCAACCATCTTCTCAATATGGTGCTCGTTCTAAGAGAGCGCCTGAAAAACCCAAGTTCCCTTGTAAGCTTTGTAGGGGGACCACCTTCTTAAGGAGTGTCCCAATATCTCTCGTGTACAAGAAGAGTGGTATAAAAGGTCCAAGCCATCCGTGTCATCAACCTCTTATCATCAGGTTGATGATGCTCCCTCAACCAGTGACCTATTGGTAAAAGGTCGTAAGGGTAAAGTCTTGTATCCTTATTTGATATGCAAGGCTATGCATCATACTTTTCTTTGTCCAAGCATGGATGAAGCTTCGCATTGGTTGGAAAATATTACTGAACATCAATAGGTGATTCTAATAAGTGATAGTAAGTTATTCGTCGATTCCCCACTGGTTGACCAAGTGATCAATTCGGTTTCATCTGTAATTGATCCCACTCTTCCTTCAGAGAGTGAAGTGGTCGAGTCGATGTCATTTATACCTGATCCTATTCTTTTATCAGAGAATGCTCCAACAAAGGTTGTCACTGTGATCCAGTCTTTGTCTCCCCCTACTCTCTTTGATGAGAGTGGAGCTCAAACTGCTGATGTCTTTATGCTTCATTTTGATTGTTCTCGACAAAAGGAAATTTTGTCTCTTTTGATAGAACCCTCTCCAAGTATCGAGGTTATTTCTTTTGACTGGAGTAACCTAACAGAGTCTCATCTTCATTCGAGTGTTCCTTTCCAGATAGTTATGAGAATTACCACTAAGAGTATACTCCACACTATCGTTGATGAAGGGGCTTATGTTAGCATTCTATCCTCTACTGCTGAGAAAGCCATAGGTTATGCTCTGCTTATTCCAGCCACTGATCAGATACTGGCTTTTAATCGAAGACCCATAGTTTATTTAGGGATCCTTCCTTGTTTTCCTATTACTTTCAAAGGAAAAATTGTCTGCATCGATGTTATGGTAGTCCAAGGTCCCTTAGATTTCAATATTATCCTTGGGTGTGATTGTTTACGTCATGAAAGCTATAGTGTCCACACTGTTTCAAGTGATGTATTTTCCCCATGATGGGAAGATTGTGACTGTTGATCAGCTTTCCTTTGTTAAACCTGATTATCGTGTGACTCCTAGTCATCAGACTTCCCTGAATGTCCCACATGTTCTTGTGGCTCTTTCCCCTTCTAGTTAGCTTCTTCCCATCATAGGTAAAATGGGGGACATGGCTCCAACCTTTGGATATCATACTGGAGTTAAGTTGCTAGCTTCTTATGTAAGGAGGCAACCCACCAACCTCTGGACATCATGTTGTCTTAGAACTTGTTGTGAGCATAGTTCCATTTTTATGTCAAGCTCATTAAAAAATGAAATAGATGCTTGTGAGCATAGTTCCCATTCTGTGTTAAGCTCATTAAAAAATGAAGTGGATGTCCTCAAGCATAGTTACTTTCTATTTGAATCTTGCTTAAAAATGAAATAGGTTCCCTCAAGCATATTTACTTTATGTTTCAAGCTTGTGTAAAAATGAAACAGGGCCCCACAAGCATAGTTATTTTCTATTTCAAGCTTGTGTAAAAATGAAACAGGTCACCTTGAGCATTGTTTATTCTTGGTTTCAAGCTCGTTAAAAAATAATACTGACCTTGAGCAGAGTTCCTTTTTCGTGTCAAGCTCATTAAAAAATGAAATGGATTCTTCCATTGTGTCAAGACTCAATGAAGCTTGGTGGGCATGTACTCTACCTCTTTATTGGTGTTAAAGCTACTTGATAGTTATACTGGGGGCAAGTACCAACCACTAGACATCATGTTGGGAAATCACCCATCAATGGGAGCCATTTTGAGCATATTTTCTTTAGTTTCGAGCTCACGAAACCATGAATCGACCCTTTGAGCATAGTTCTTATTCTATTCCAATCTCGTTAAAGAATGAAGCAGATACCCTAAGCATTCTTTCAACTGATCTTCGA
Source organism: Pseudotsuga menziesii (assembly GCA_001517045.1). NCBI lineage: Eukaryota > Viridiplantae > Streptophyta > Pinopsida > Pinales > Pinaceae > Pseudotsuga > Pseudotsuga menziesii. Next base: position 65,141 of record LPNX010138470.1, read on the forward strand.
GCTCGTTAAAAACAGTAAGATGCTAATGAGCTTACTTTTCATTTTTCGTGCTCTGGTTAAAACATGAAAACTGGTTTGAGCTTACTTTATCACTTTTTCGTGCTCTGGATTAAAATATGAAAAAGGTTTCGAGTGCCTTTTATACCTTTTGCGTGCTCGTTAAAAACTCAGTGTAGAGGTATCGAGTATACTTTTACTATTTTTCAGACTCGTAAAAATTGGATTATGAAAAAAGAACTCATTTCGGAGTTATATTTAAGATCTTTTCAGTCTCCTCAAAACCCAAAAAGATTTCCAAGCAAACTTGTTGTGTTCACGCTTGTAAAAGAATTGGAACGATCAACTAGTCGGGGGTAGGTTATCTCTTTTTCGGATTAGCTAGCCTTATTTACGGAAAAAGACCTTTTGGAGTCTTCTTAGTCATTTCAGACTCTCTAAACATGAAATGAAAAATGAGTTTTCTTTCATCAGACTCGTAAAACAAAACAATGAAAGGCCCTATTTGGGAACGAACCCCTCCTTTCTCAAGTTCATGAAAAATATGAGAATGGACTCATCATTTGATGAGCTTTAATGAGTGTTTGTTACCCTCTTTGGACTCATAAAAATTAAAAGAGGTACTCACCTTTTGAGGTGGGGAAATTAAAGGAAAGGGGAATGGTTTTCATTTGTTTTATGGCAGTAATCTATAGTCCACCTTTGAACATGGCACCAGTCTACATTTGCATATCTGAACAGTTGGGTTTTCTTTTTGTCTCTGATTCGATCCACTTTTGTGAGTCACCTGAATCCTTTCAGTCAATTCAAAGAATTCTTTTTCATATTCCTTGCATTACACCTAGTTATTTTCTCGTTGAGTCAATGCTTCCAAGTCATGTGTCATGCCGTCAAATTGTTCAAAGGATGTCTCTCCTAGAAAAATTAACTCATCAGTAACTTTACTTGTCCTAAATAATTAGTCATGTCTGAGTCAGTTCTATCACTTCGAATCAATTTTTGTTCCTAGTTTCGTGTCATTGATGAGGGAATCATCATGGCCCTCCTGTGACAAAGTCTATTCATGTCGACTTCAAATCATTATCCAGTAATTAGACCTAGAAACCTAAAAGAGTACCTTGAAGCCTGCATGCCTCAATGGCAGGTTTTCTCGTTTTCAATAGTAGGTTTTTATCAATGACCTCTGATTGAAAGACTCTATCAAGTGTTCAACTTCAAAACATCTATTCACACTTGGGAGAATGTACTAGGATACCTTGGGAATCATTGACATCAATGGTGATTTCCCTTGCACTTGTTAATAGTTTACATCATTGACTAGTAATCAAGTGGTTTCTACCATGTTCGACATCAAGACATTGTAATCACATGGTTAGAATCATATTAGTTTGGGATTGGGATGAAGACCCTGAGTGATTAGGCTTTACCATCATCATTGCCTATGCTCATGTTATGTTTTGGAGTTCATTTAGAGTCATGACACGGATCCACATTGTATGTTTGGTGGTTGTGTTCTATATCTGAGGTTAAGAGACATGGATCTACTTTGTATGTTCTGTAGTTATGCCCCGCCTTTGAAATCAGTTATTCATAGATCTACAGTGTATTATTGGTAGCCATGACGTAGTCATCATCATAGATATGCAATGTATTTGTCTGCAGCTATGATTAATTTGGATTAAGTCAGTTATTGGTCCTGTATGAGTCTATCTCTCTTTGCCTTTGTATTAGACAGAAAACTTACAAACTATTTCACCTATAACTTCCTTCTAGATTCATACTTTGGGGGGCATTCTGTTGCACCTAGAAATCTCACATTTCTTGTTAGCCTCCATGAGAATTTCACTTTGCCTTTCAACCTCCCAGAAATCCTGGCTTGAGTCACCTTGGTCATTTTTTCCCAGACCTAGAAGGGACGGCGTTGTCTTGTTTATTGCACAGAGCGTCGGTGACGCCTATCCCAGTTAAGCAAAAAGTGTTGTTTTCCCTCTTCTTTGGCAAAAACCCTGGGTCGACGTTCTTGATAGTTTTTCTAAGAGCACTGATGGTCAGTAAATGAGAAAAAAAAAGATGTTTCTAAAAGCTTCTATGTGGAAACCTCCATGGGGTTAGTTCCTATATGCTTAGGAAAGGTGGCATTCGCCTTCCTCACCTATAGAGATCTCATCCTATCCTTTTTCCAAGTCATCTCTTGAGTCCTAGGCCTATAAATGAAGCCTTCATGAGGAGAGTGGGGGAGGCAAAAAAAAGCATCCTTATGTTGTTAGTTTGAAGTCTGAATTAGAGGCAAAGTAGAGTTAGCTTGTGGTTGGATAGGTCTTCATAGTCATAAAAGATTGTAGACATTCTTGTCGAGATCGAAGCCATCAACATCAAGGATTCTATAACACCGCAGTTTTGACCCCGTTGCATTAATATATATGATGTAAATATTATATCGAATCATGACAAGGAGTTCAAGGCTAAGGCCCTATCATTAATTAATGTTTGGTATATAGGCTATCATGTTTGATGCCTAGGTTTTTTGTGCTAAGTCAAGCACGTTTGTAAACATCATGTAAATATGCGAATTAATGAAAACCCACATACAGCTATGTCAATGCAATAAGAATGAGATGGGGACATGATTTTCCTAAGGATAAGGGGGTGGGGAATGTTAACCTTGAACCAGTTTGGGGAAAATCCATGTGTAGTGGGGAGAACCCATCAGAACTGTCAACTACCCTCCTTCTTGTCTTCTCTTCCCAACCATTTATTCTACCAAAAGGTGGTTGAGGTAGTTATTGCTTGGAAGGGGAAGAGTATGGGAAATTTTGAATGGGGCAGAGCACCTAGTTCTGGAATGTCGTGTTTTTCTTGCATGGATAAGAAAACACTAGAACCGTATGCCAGTTTTGACCCATGTGTTCACATTTTGGATTTACTCTCATGTTTTGAGAGCTGTGGGACGTTCTTGTCCATCATATTCATTCACCACTATCTTTGTTTCCCATGAGAGTAACATTGGGGTAGTAGCGGAGCTCTTCCTGTGTCTATCCTTCGCTTCTGCAAGTGTCTTTTCCTTGGAAAGACTATGATTGCTATGTTGCAGCGTTTTCCTAAACTACAGAGTGTATGAGACCCTGTTACTCATGTTCCAGAGTAAGCCTGTGTTGTAGAGTCTCCCTGTGATTGTTGTGTTGTGTACCCTGGTTCGGATATGAGCTATGTACAAGACTTAGGAATGGGAGAGATGTAGAATGTGCTTGATAAACCTAGTGTGGAACCTCACGACAAGATAAGAATGGCTGGTAAACCGGCTATGCACATCCTGAAGAGCACTAGAAGGGAAGGGGTAGCCCGAGGGACTGTGGAGCAGAGAAGGGGACACTTCCTTATGTTGGGTGTGTAGACAGTAGGGAAGCCAGGCCAGATCGGTCTTGTGAAGGTGTTCCCAGCTCCATAGTTGAGTTCACTAGCTTAGCAATTCTTCCTGCCCATTTCCTTAGAAGCCTGATAAACCCAACTAGAAGGATGGCTTGGTTGGTAGCCTAATAAACCCATCTGTTGGCTTGGTTGTGTCTTGTTGTGCTTGACCTGGTGAGTAACCTTTGGTCGAATAGTCTGATAAACCCAACTGCGAATGCTGGCTTGGCTAGTTAGCCTTATAAACCCAGCAGTGAGATGGCTTGACTGTGAATAGTCTGATAAACCCATCTGTTGGCTTGACTGGTCCTTAAAGGTGAATGTTGGCTTGAATTTGAACAGTCTGTGAAACCCAAATATGAGATGGCTTAGCAAAGTGGCTTGTGAAAACCATCTATTGGCATATTTCCCCTTACATCTTGATAAACCCAATTGTGTTGGCTTGGCTGAGTTTTATTGCACCTTGGGTATGTATGAGTCCACTAGTGTTCCCTTATTCCTTGAGGAAATCATGCCTAGCTCGAGTGTTGCTAAGAGACTAAGGAGCATACTGGCCTATGGTTAGGAGGAACATTTTAGCGACATAGCTGGTTCCAGGACAAGTTATGTTCAAGATAAGTGTTCTTGTCTACATTATTCTCTGCAATTGTATTTCTTGTTTTGAAAATTGCTTGATGGAATGTGATGAACATGTTGCTATGTTGAATCGATGCATTGTTTCTTTGAATAACTGCAATTATAGGCATCCATGTATGTTTTTCCACCAATGTATTTTGAACTAAGGTGCAGGGTAGATTGGCCAAATCGATAATGGCCTGAATGATCAGATCGATCCAAGAATTCAGCGGAAAAGTTGAGTTCCCTCTTAGAAATACTTCTTTGCGAAAAATTGCAGGTTTGCGAGATGCGTGATGCGGAATGTCGTTTCACAGATTTTGGTTTCCCCAAATTCCTCTCCGCAACTTGTGGGATGCGGGATGCAAGGTACAGGATCGCGGTGTCGCGATTTCCATAATTCCCAATCCCGCAATTCAAAGTTTCCACATCATCAATCTTTACGTGATGATTCTCTGTCATCGATCTGTTTTCGATGTGGGATGTGGGATACGGGATGCGGGAAGCAAGATCGCAAATTTCGTAACTTTCGACCCCGCAACTCAGGCTTTCTGCACTGTTGATTTTGCGAGTGGATTCTGAACCGTTGATTTGGTTCAAGCTGCAGGATCATTTAGGATCGTTGATTTTCTATCGCATTTTCTCTCCACCATCCGATCTCCTCTGATATATTTCCTTGCAGATTGTCAAATTGATCAATGGAAGATGGGAGGGAGCGTGACCGTGTTGGAAATGTCAAGATGTGGTCACGACCATACCCTATGTTTCGATGAGCCGTAAAGGCTCTCGATGAAATTTTTAATTCCGCATGATAATGGGGTATGGGTACGTGACAATGTGGTATCAGAGCTGCGGGTTGCAGCATTGGGCTTGGATGGGTCGAAGAGCAGTCAATAGTACCCTCTAATACCAACTTGCAGTACACTACAGTGTGGTATCCAAGCTGTTGGTTGCAGCATCGGGACTAGATAGGCCAGGTGACAGTAAGTAAATGGTTTTGATTTTGAATTACTGTGTGTCGAACAAATGGTGTTGATAAAACATTTTACAGAGTCATAGTACTTTTTGGAAAGTAAGTTGTGGTTCAGCTATGAGAACCCATGACAGATATGATGCTTGGGACTCCTATGCGCGTGCGTGAGATTCCATGGGGGAAAATTTCCAAGTTGGAAATGATGACATAGAGTCTAATGAAAGGAGGTTCCAAGAGACACTGCCAGATATTGCAGCCACCATGAGAAGCTTGATTAAGGCCCAGGAAGAGCAGCATCAGTTGAATGCTACCATGTTGCAGAGTTTGAAAGACTTGCAAAGAAAGATGAACTCTGTACATGGTACAGTAAAACCCGAAGGCAGTAAGAGCAGTACTAGGAGAAGAAGGACTGCTAGTAGATCATCTGACTCAGAGGAAGCAAGTGAGGATTTGAGCTCTTCTTCTTGCAAGGGAAATAGAAAGAGGAACCATAGAGATTGATCTCGGGATGAATTTAAGAAGGATAAACCTCCTATGTTTGATGGCGAGGTAAAGACTAGACAAGAAGTTGAAGCTTGGCTTCTTGGGATAAAGAAGTACTTCCAAGTTCAGGATTATTCAGGAAACATGAAGGCAAGGGTTTCCATATTCAGTTTGAATGGAAGGGAATCCATTTGGTGGGAGCACTTCAAGCAAGTAAGGAAGATTAATGAAAGGAAAATTGTGTGAAAACGGTTCCATAAGTATTTCAAGCAGAAATACCTCTCTGACAAGTACTATGATGATAAGATCAAGGAATTCCATGAGCTGAGATTGGGACAACAGACCATGGAAGAGTATGCAAATAATTTCCTAGAACTATTGAGGTATGTCAGGTACATCAAAGATGAAAAAGTGAAAATCCAGCATTTCCTGAGTGGATTGCCTCAGTCTTACAAAGACAGAATCAAGTTTTATGAACCTAGAACTCTTGAAGAAGCAATAAGGAAGGATAAGTATTTCTATGAGCAAAGCAGAGGCAAACCTAACTATCATAAGACATGGAAGGACAAGAAGAATGAGAAGTCTGACCAAAGAAGAAAGGTTTCAAACCTTCTAACTTCAGAAATTAGCAGAAGCAGCCATTCCAAGTTGAAAAGCAGCTAGCTAGAGTGGTGGGAAAAAAGCCAAGAGATCCATAGCAGATCAGAGAACCTCTCCAATGTTGGAAATGTGGAGGACCCCACATGCACAGGAATTATCCACTCAAGAATGAGAGTGCAAGGCTAGCTTACAACCTTCAAGAAGCAGAAATAGTGGGTCAAGTAGCAAGGGCAAGGGTCATCCCTAGGATTTATGCAGCACTGGAGGACAGCTAGGTAGATCACCAGTCAACTGTGGTTGAAGTTGAAGGTAAGATTGTTTAGCAATCTATTTCTATTTTGATTGACCCTAGTTCTACTCACAGTTACATTACTCCTAAAGTAGTGGAGATTTGTGCCTTTAAGAAAGTAAAACATAGCAAATGTTGGTTAGTTTAGCTAGCCACTGGAACTAAGAGGAAGGTTAACAAAGTGGTGGAGAAATGTCCATTGGTTATGAATGGATTGGCACTTGTGTAGATTTGAATGTTCTACCCCTTGGTTCCTATGATGTTCTCATTGGAATGGATTGGTTAGAAGCTCACAAAGTAAATTTTGATTGTTATAATAGGGCTTTTGAGTGCTTGGATGAAGAAGGAAACTCAAGGATTATGAAAGGCATTCCAAAGGTGATTTCTCTGAGGCAGGTTTCAGCAATGCAGTTGAAAAAGTTCTGTAGGAAAGGTTGTCAGTCATATGCAATTCATATTTTGGAGGCACCAGAGAATGAAACTCCTAGGTTGGAGGACTTTCATTTGTCATAGGAATACAGGGATGTGTTTCTTGATGAGATTCCAGGGATTCTTCCAAAGAGGGACATTTATTTCACAATTGAACTTGTGCCAGGAGCAGCACCAATGTCCAAGACACCCTACAGAATGAGTACACCATAAATGATAGAGCTGAAGATGCAACTGCAGGAGTTGTTGGAAAAGAAGTATATCAAGTCGAGTGTGTCTCCTTGGGGAGCACCAGTTCTATTTGTAAAAAAGAAAGATGGTACACTCAGGTTTTGTATTGATTACAGATAGCTGAATAAAGTCACAGTAAAGAATACGTATCATTTTCCTAGGATTGATGACCTATTTTATCAAATGAGAGGAGCAAAGGTATTTTCCAAGATTGACTTGAGCTTTGGTTACCATCAGGTGAGAATCAAGGATGAATACATTCATAAGACAGCCTTCAGAACAAGGAATGGGCATTATGAGTTTGTAGTGGTACCATTTGGTCTCACAAATGCACCAGCTACATTTATGTGCCTTATGAATAGTGTCTTCAGNAATTCTTGTTTATTCTAAGAGCATTTGAGATTGACATTACAATTTCTTAGGGAGCATCGGTTGTATCTAAATCTGAGAAAGTGTGACTTCTATAGAGATAGAATTCAGTATTTGGGTCACATTATCTGTAGACCCTGAAAAGATTAAAGCCATTAAGAATTGGCCTACTCCAAGAAATGTGACAGATGAGAGGTCTTTTATGGGACTTGCAGGATACTACAAGAGATTCATTGAAGGATTCTCTAAGGTTGCACATGCCATTACTTCTTTGCAAAAGAAGGGCATAAAGATTGAATGGACAGTGAGGTGTAGAGAAAGCTTCCAGCAGTTGAAGAATCTTCTCAGTAGTGTACCAGTTTTGAAAGTTGCAGACCCAGAGAAAGATTTTGTGGTGTGTACTGATGCATGTGGTCAAGGGCTTGGAGGACTCCTGATGCAAGACAACCACGTTATATGTTATGAGTCAAGAAAGTTGAAGGATCATGAGAAGAACTATGCTACTCATGATCTGGAACTTGTAGCCATTGTACATGCTCTCAAGATGTGGAGGCATTACTTGATGGGCAGAAGATTTGAGTTAAGGACAGACCATTGCAGTCTAAAGTATTTATTTGATCAGCCTACTCTAAATGATAGGCAAGATAGATGGCTGGATTTTTTATGTGAGTTTGATTTTGAAATCAAACACATAAAAGGAAAAGAAAATATGGTAGTTGATGCACTCAGCAGGAAGGTTCAGAAAATGCATGTGGCATGTCTTAGTATTTTCCAATCAGATTTGAGGCAAGAGATTGTTAATCATACTGTTGGAGATGAAATGTATGTGCAAGTAAAAGATAAATTGCAGAAGCAAATTCTTGAGAAGAGGTATGAGGGATATAAATTGGAAGAAGATGGACTTCTTACCTATAGGAATAGAACTTACATTCCAAAGGTAGAATATTTGAGGAGAGTTGTTATGGACAAGATCCATCAAGCTTCGTATTCTGGTCACCCAGGATATCAAAAGACAATTGCTATAGCCAGAAAGCAGTACTTTTGGCCAGGAATGAAAAATGACATGGCTGAATACATTTCTAGGTGCATGAAATGTCAACAAGTAAAGGTTGAGCATCAACACCCTACAGGTTTGTTGCGACCTTTTCCAGTTCCAGAATGGAAATGGGAAGTTATTTCCATGGATTTTTTTATTTCATCACTGCTTACCATCCTCAGGCTGATGGGTAGACGAAGAGAGTTAACCAAGTGCCGGAAGACATGCTTCGCATGTATGTGATGGACAAACCAACCGAGTGGGAAGATTATTTACACTTGGTAGAGTTTTCCTATAATAATGGACAGCAAGCATCCTTGGGGATGAGTCCATATGAATCTTTGTACGGTAGGAGGCGTAGGACACCAGTGACTTGAGATAGTCCAGTGAACAAGGTTGTTCTTGGTCCAGAATTGCTCAAGGAGATGGAGAAAGAGGTTGTAAAGATCAAGCAGAATCTGAAATCATCCCAGGACAGACATAAAAGATATGCAGATAATCATAGGGTGAACAGAGAGTTCAGTCTTGGGGATCATGTTTACCTCAGAGTGAGGGCAAAGAAGAGTTCCTTGAAGCTTGGGAGTTGTGCCAAGCCGTCACCCAGGTATTGTGGGCCATTTGAAGTACTTGAAAGAATACGGCCAGTTGCATATAGACTTGCATTTCCTGCTACCACTAGAGCTCATAATGTTTTTCATGTTTCTTTGCTTAAGACATATATACGTGACCCTGACCATGTGATAAATTGGGATGTGATTCAGGTGAAACCCGAGGGAGAGTTCCGAATTGATCCAATACGCATCCTTGATAGGAAGGTCACCATGCTCCGGAATCGAGCCATAGGATAGGTAAAGGTGTAGTGGGAGCACTATGGTCCTAAAGAGGCTACGTGGGAGCTGGAGGTTTCCATGCGGTTGGCACATCCATTTTTGTTCAAATCTGTGGAGCACTGAGGCGATTCCAGTGTAGCATTTTGTTCAATTTTGTAAGCACTAAGGACAGTGCTATTGAAGGGGGAGGGGAATGTAACACCTCGGTTTTGACCCTATTGCATTAATGTATATGATGTAAATATTATATCGAATCATGACAAGGAGTTCAAGGCCAAGGACCTATCATTGATTAATATTTGGTATATAGGCGATCATGGTTGATGGCTATGGTTTCTGTGCTAAGTCAAGAACATTTGTAAACATCATCTAAAAATGCAAATTGATGAAAACCCACAACCAGCTATGACAATGCAATGAATAATGAGATGGGGGCATGATTTTCCTAAGGATAAGGGGGTGGGGAATGTTAACCTTGAACCAATTTGGGGAAAATCCATGTGTTGTGCGGAGAACCCATCAGAACTGTCAACTGCCCTATTTCTTGTCTTCTTTTCCCAACCATTGATTCTGCCAAAAGGTGGTTGAGGTAGTTATTGCTTGGAAGGGGAAGAGTATGGGAAATTTCGAATGGGGTAGAGCACCTAGTTTTGGAATGTCATGTTTTACTTGCATGGACAAGAAAACACCAGAACTGTATGCTAGTTTTGACCCACACATTCACATTTTGGATTTACTCTCACGTTTTGAGAGTTGCGGGATGTTATGGTCCGTCATATTCATTCACCACTATCTTCGTTTCCTAGGGAGTAACATTGGGGTAGTAGTGGATCTCTTCCTGTGTGTATCCTTCGCTTCGATGAGTGTCTTTCCCTTGGAAATACTGTGATTGTTGTGTTGCAGCATTTCCTAAAATACAGAGTGTATGAGACCCTATTACTCATGTTTCAAAGTAAGCCTATGTTGTAGAGTCTCCCTGTGGTTCGGCTCTGAGCTATGTACAAGACTTAGGAATGAGAGAGACGTTGAATGTGCTTGATAAACCTAGTGTGGAACCTCAGGATAAGATAAGAGTGGCTGGTAAACTGGCTATGCACATCCTGAAGAGCACTGGAAGGGAAGGTGTAGCCCGAGGGAATGTGGAGCAAAGAAGGGGACACTTCCTTGTGTTGGTTGTGTATACAGTAGGAAAGCCAGGCCAGATAGGTCTTGTGAAGGTGTTCCCAGCTCCATAGATGAGCTCACTAGCTTAGCAATTCTTCCTGCTCATTTCCTTAGAAGCCTGATAAACCCAACTGGAAGGATGGCTTGGTTGGTAGCCTGATAAACCCATATGTTGGCTTGGTTGTGTCTTGTTGTGCTTGACCTGGTGAGTAACCTTTGGTTGAATAGTCTGATAAACCCAACTGCGAATGCTAGCTTGGCTAGTTAGCCTTATAAACCCAGCAGTGAGATGGCTTGACTGTGAATAGTCTGATAAACCCATCTGTTGGCTTGACTGATCCTTAAAAGTGAATGTTTGCTTGACTGTGAACGGCCTATGAAACCTAACTATGAAATGGCTTGGCAGAGTGGTCTGTGAAACCCATCGATTGGGATTTTTTCCCTTACATCCTGATAAACCCAATTGTGTTGGCTTGGCTGAGTGTTATTGCACCTTGGGTATGTATGAGTCTGCTAGTGTTCCCATATTCCTTGAGGAAATCATGCCCATCTCGGGGGTGGTAGTGTTGCTGAGAGACTAAGGAGCACACTGGCCTATGGTTGGGAGGAACGTTGCAGCGACATAGCTGGTTGCAGGACAAGTTATGTTCAAGATAAGTGTTCTTGTCTACGTTATTCTCTGCAATTGTATTTCTTGGTTTGCAAATTGCTTGATGGAATGTGATGAACATGTTGCTATGTTGAATTGATGCATTGTTCCTTTGAATAACTGCAAGTATAGGCATCCATGTATGTTTTTCCACCAATGCATTTTGAACTAAGGTGCATGGTATATTGGCCAGATCGGTAATGGCCTGAATGATCAAATCGCTCCAAGAATTCAGTGGAAAAGCTGAGTTTCCTATTAGAAATTCTTCTTTGCACAAAATTGTAGGTTTGTGGGATGTAGGATGCGGAATGTCATTTCGCAGATTTTGGTTTCTGCAGATTCCCTTCCACAAATTCCTCTCCTCAACTTGCGGGATGCAGGATGCAGGGTGTGGGTTCATGGTGTCGCGATTTCCATAATTCCCAATCCCACAAGTCAAAGTTTCTACGTCGTCGATATTCACGGGATGATTCTCTGTCATCAAACTATTTTCGATGCGGGATGCGGTTTGTGGGAAGTGAGATCGCAAATTTCATAAATTTCAACCCCGAAACTCGAGATTTCTACACCGTTGATTTTGAGGGTGGATTCGGAACCGTTGATTTGGTTCCAGCTGCGGGATCGTTTGGGATTTTTTATTTTCCGTCGTGTTTTCTCTCCGTTGTCCGATCTCCTCTGAGATCTTTCCTTGCAGATTGTCGAATTGATCAATGGAATATGGGAGGGAGCGTGACCGTGTTGGAAATGTCGAGATGTGGTCACAACCATGCCCTGTGTTTCGATGATTAGTAAAGGCTCTCGATGAAATTTTTAATTCCGCATGATGATCAGGTATGGATACATGACAAATTCTTGGAGAGAAGGAAAATGGATACAACGTTGAGGTATATTGTTTTTTATGTTAGTTAATCTGATTATTCAAGGGAAGAATATGTTGCTGTGTCCACACAGATTGAGAATTCCTGATAACAAAGATATCCATCTGGTATAGAGGCAATGAGAGATAAGCTCATAAATTACATAAGACTAATAACTGACTCCATCCAAACCAATCATAGTTGTGAACCAATACACTGCAGATCTATGATGATGAAAATGTCATGGCTGCCAAAAATACACCGTATATCCATGGACAACTGATGTAAATTATGGAACATGGATAGAAGACTTACAAGGTAGATCCATGTCATAAAATCTCAAATACTAAACACAACCACCAAACATACAATGTGGTTATGTGTCGAAACTTTCACTGATCTCCAAACACAACCTGAGTATAGGCAGATATAATGGTGAGGCCTATCAACCCATGGTATTCATTCCAATCCCCAACTGGTACGATTCTAACCATGTGAATAAATGTATTGACGTCAAACATGGAAAAAAACACTTGATTACCAGTCATTGATGAAAATTGTTAACAAGTACCAGGTATATCACCATTAATGTCAATGATTCCCAAGTTATCGAAGTACATTCTCCCAAGTGTGAATAGATGTTTTGAAGTTGAACACTTGATATAATCTCTCAATAAGAGGTCATTGATGAAAACCTACTGTTGAAAGCAAGGAAACCTACCATTGAGGCATGCAGGCTTCAAGGTACTTAACTAGGTTTCTAGGTATAATTCTTAGATAATGAGCTGAAGTCGACAGGAATAGACTTGTCACAAGAGGCTCATAATGATTCCCACATCACTGGCATGAAACAATGAACAAAACTTGATTTGGAGTGATGAAATTGACTTAGACATGACTGACTTTAAGGATAGATAAAGTTACTGATGAGTTATTTTTGGGAGAGACATCCTTTGAACAATTTGAGGCACGACAAATGACTTTGCAACATTGACTTGGCAAGACTAGAAACAGGTGTAATGCAAGGAATATGACAAATCATTCTTTGAATTGACTCAAAAGAGTCAGGTGACTCACAAAAGTGGATCGACTCAGAGACAAGCTGAATACCCAACTGTTCAGATATGCAAATGTAGACAGGTGCCATGTTCAAAGGTGGACTGTAGACTAGACTGCCATAAATACAAATGAAAACCATTCCCCTTTCCTTTAATTTCCCCTTCCCGAAACATGAGTGCCTCTTTTCATTTTTACAAGTTCAAAGAGGGTAACAAACACTCGTTGTAGCTCATCAAGTGATGAATCCATTCTCACATGTTTTACGAACCTGAGAAAGGAAGGGTTCATTCTCAGATAGGGTCTTTCATCGTTTTGCTTTACGAGTCTGAAGAAAGTAAACTCATTTGTCGTTTCATGTTTAGAGAGTCTGAAATGACTGAGAAGACTCCAAAAAGTCATTTTTCTTAAATAAGGCTAGTCAGTCTGAAAAAGAGATAACCTACCCCCGACTACTCGACCGTTCTGATTCTTTTACAAGTGTGAATGTAACAAGTTCACTTGGAAATATTTTTGTGTTTTTTAGGAGACTGAAAATAGCTTAAGTATAAATCCATGACGGGGTTCCTTTTTCACAATATACTTTCAACGAGTCTGAAAAAGTGAAAAGTATACCCGACACTCTTTTACTAGGGTTTTAACGAGCATGTGAAAAGTGTTTAAAGACGCTCAGTACTTTTTCATTTCAACTCCAAGCTTGAAAAAGACTAAAATAGCTTATATCATAGCCATAACTCAATTTTTCCCTGAAAAAACTCCAAAAAGCACATTAAAATCCAACTTACCGAAACTATACAAAATAAAAAGTAAAAACCCACTTTTGATGAAATAATTTGGACTTCAAATTAAATAAATTATAGAAAACTTTTCAAAATTCCCAAATTATCTATAAATAGAAGGGCATGGTAAGAATTCTTTACCATTTGTTTTTACCAATCAGAAAGTTTGGTGGTTGGAGTAAGAGTGAGGAGCTTCTATTGGTGCTTTGCCAAGTGTCCTTCATCCATTTATTCCTTCAATCTTGCTTGGAAGAGGTAAGGATCTTCTCTTTTCCTATCTCTTATTCAAAAAATAGTTTTTTGTTTCTCTTTCCATTGTTTAATTCATGCCCCAAAAAAATGTTTTTAGCTTATTTTAAATCCAAAGAAAAGGGTAAAATAGGAAATTTTTATTTGATAGGAGGAATTTGACCATCCTAAAAGGGTTATAGACTAGATTGGGGTAAAAAATCCAAGCCGTAAGGCCTTTTTGGGCTCAGGGAGAGCATGCGATGGCACTCTGTCCATAGCCGACATGAGCGTCAGCCAGCGGCGCTCTGCATGCCAAAATGAGCATCACCGTAGGCACTCTATGAGAAAAACAAAAAGGTGTCGTAGCCGCTTAATGTGGAAAAAACAAATTCCTAACCCAGCAAAAAATCAAAATTTTACCCTATACATTGTTGAATTTCGTCATTTAAATGCTTTTTCTTTATCAGGCATGATGTGATTTCTAACATGAATGTTTGTGTGTTGTAGGTGAAATACAATATTGGCATCATGGTAATTTGGAAAGAGAGGGAACATTAAGTTCCAGACTTCCGGGCTATCAGTGATCCAGCCACCATGGAGGCTCTACGAAACTGCGGGCTCCTAAAGTAATTTTGGGTACCAGGTATGAAAGCCTATATCCGTCTACTAGATTATATGATAGGGATGTGGGATCCTGACCAGAACCATTTCGTGGTGGGGATCCACACCCTATCCATAGAGATTGAGGACATATATTTTCTAACTGGATTATCCAGGAGAGGAAATCTAGTAGTTCTATCTAGGTCACGGAGAGGAGAGACCTATTTAGATAACTTGATCGACTATTACTATGCACTAGGTACAGAGTCCCAATCCAGGAAAATACGTATCCAGTCTATAGTGGGTCGTCCTTTGAGGACAGTGGTATATACGATCGGGAAGGTGGCAAGAACTAGATCTTCCCATCTTACCACTATATCACATATGTTATATGCTTTGCAGTGCATGGAGCCCACTGTCCTCAACTGGTGTGAAGGCATGCTGGTATGTTTGAAAGATCATCTAAACAAATGCAAGAGAGGAGCACTAAATCAGTTTGTCTCTGGAGCTGTGATAGTGTCTTTTATTTTACAGCGGGTGCCCCATATGACCACAGGTGACCATTAGAAGGCTTGACCTCAAGGATCCCAGGATGCTTGCATGGGTTATCATCATGACCTGCCATGGTGGTGGGGGACCCAAGGTTAGTTATGGATCAGGGTTCTTTCACTGGATGAGAAACCAGCTACTTATGATTGAGGACTATGCCTATGAGGGAGCAGATTTTCGTGACGACCCAGAGCTTGCATTGTTCGAGGGAGAAGTATGGGACGAACAAGGTAAGATAAGACACTATCCACTATGTTTTTAGTTTTTATATTTTATTTCATTTTTAATTTTGTAGTACTGAGATAAGTGAAAATGTTTCCATGTAGATATTGGACCCGTACGTCCGGTAGGGATGTCACCCATTGCTAGGTGAGTAGGTACCAGGGACATGATGCTATATCGCTCCAAAGTTGATGAAGACCTTGGATATCTTGAGGAGAAATTATAGGGTTTGACTATGGGTATCCTTGACATGACTACTGACGAGGTCCCTAGGCGTTATCAACGCCATACTACATGTGTCTCTGGACGGTTCTTTAGGCTACTCCAAAGAGTGGCTTAGGCTATCGCATGCTATCATGAGTAGCACTAGGACAAGGATTAGTCCACTTTGATCTTCACTTTTTGTACATGTTCTATTGAAAGCTTCGAAGCTTCATATTTTTCCCTATGTATTTGTGTATTCTAAACTTTTTACAGTCCTGAACTATGATGGCACTAAAATCTAGATGCTTCAGCCCATCTTTGTTAGGATATTGATGTCCGATCCTAGATCCAAGATAACATAATCTACATGATACTCTCCAATCTGAACCTTCATCCTCATCCCTCATCTCATTTTATTCTTTTGCAACGAATTCACTAGATGATCGCATCATCCTCCTTCCTATTGATACAACAAGCTTGTTATTTCCACTAATGCATCTAGATATTTTTCTAACGTCAGAAAACTTTCATGGAAACTTTGCAATGTACTAAACTTTCGTGATGATCCTGGTAACTTT
The DNA here is from genome assembly GCA_001517045.1 of Pseudotsuga menziesii. Classification (NCBI taxonomy): domain Eukaryota; kingdom Viridiplantae; phylum Streptophyta; class Pinopsida; order Pinales; family Pinaceae; genus Pseudotsuga; species Pseudotsuga menziesii. Next base: position 81,287 of record LPNX010138470.1, read on the forward strand.
GTCGAATTGAATGCCGATGGCATTTCATAGACATGTAACTTACCAGAACTCCTAGTTACCATGTTTCGTGCATCGAAGAAGGTATCTTTCTTGGTATTTACATCAAATTGTACCTTCTTTCGAGTTTTCAATCAGATATTTATCAGTGGTTCATCAACTCATGTTGGCATTCCTCCTCTAGTTGCGACTCCAACATTTGCTAGCTAAGTCCTGGATTCAGCTGATATCTTTCCTACATTTGGTCCCAGATTTTGGTTATAAGTTGCGTTTTGGTTCTGTGGTGGTTGTGGTGCATTCTTCACTTGCCACTTCGCTATCAACTATGGGCACACCTTGACAATATTCTCCGTGACACTTCAATAAGTACACTGAGGTTTCAGTTTCAGGCACTCCCTCTGATAATGTCCCAAAACTTCACAACTATAACAAGTAACTGGTCCACGACCTCGTCCCACAGCTCCTTTGCAACCAAAGCATCCATTACGACCTCTGTGGAATCCTCCTCGAAATCCTCTTTGCTGCTGATACGGTCCTAGTTATATTATGGTTGGTTAAATTGTTGTTGCAGCTGGTCGAACTGTGGTTGTTGTTGATTATGTTGCGGCTGCACATACTGCGGTTAATGCTGGTTAAACTGCAACTGAGTATATTGTGGTTGCAGTTCGTTAAAGTGTGGTTGAGCATACTACGGTTGCAGCTGGTTAAAATCTGGTTGCAGCAGGTTATACTGTGGTTGCAGTGAGTTATACTATGGTTGTGGAAGTGGTAATTTTGTTGGTCATTGCTCCTCTCCCTTCATAAAATATTTATCCATGGTTCATTCCTGGAGAAATTCATACGCTCTGTAGACGTTTTCTTCATGGTCGAGCGATAAAAAAAAATTACATAACAAGTTCATTAGTTTTGACATAGCCTTTTGAAGGTATACGCACTCCTCAGACCGATGTCCTTTGGTCTGAAAAATTTGACACCACGGTAGTCCTCCTTGACTTAGTAGATTTGGGGCACCAGCCTACAAATATTCATGAAAGTTCTGACATTGATCCTTATGATGTCCTTCAGACCAACATCGAGTGCACCATACTTCTTTGCGTACTTATTTTTCCTTCTAAATATCTTGCAAGTGAATAGTGAGTTTTTCTAATTACGACTGGATCTAGCTCATGCCAATCCCCATTTCTCAAACCGGTGACGCTTCCATCTTCATCGCAATTTTCAGATATTTCGTGTAGGATGCAATCTTCTGTTGCATCAGCGACATACGGATGTGCGAAACCAAAGTTGTGATAAACCATTCCTTATGTTTCACATTGATTATTCTGAAACTCACCTTAGCCATCAGTGTCTTGAATTGTTGATCAAAGTCCCATACTGATTCATTGGGGTGTTGTTTTATCTCCTATTTAGTAATGTACTGTGATCCATATTTCAGATTTTTAAACTCTTTGATCAGTCCTGTCCTAATCTGTGATAACATTTTCTAGGGATTTCATGTCAGTACCTGTCCAAATTTCATGTACCAATCTAACTCCCAACACCAAAAGGTCATCACTAGTTGTCCCTTCTTGATGTATTCATCTTTCACTTGCTTTATCGTCCATAATTCTTCACATAAAAACCAATATTTTTTTGGATCTTCAGCCCCATTACCCTGAAACATGGGTAGTTTCATGTCATCATCTGTCGTTCTGGCTCTTCTCCCAGTACTTGTTGATCCACTACTATTTTTGTTGTACTGACACACAAGAAAACCTTGAGATGAGATTTCGTTTCTTCCTCCTGAGTTCGGTGTGGTGCACGGAGGTGTAGGTACGTTGTAGCTTTGGGTTGGTCCTTCCTTGGACTCAGGTGTATCCTTTTTGCTTCCTTACTCATTGTAGGGTTACTTATTCCCTTGTAGTTCCTTCTCGCAGTTTTTTGTTTCGGTCGCACTAGGACCCTCCTCAGTCCTTCACCTCTTCTCTTGCTGGAACCTCACCCCACTTTGTAGGTGACCACACTCTTTTGCGGCTTCCCTCACAGTCTCATCGTAACTTCCATCCATCTACCCCATATCATTCCATCCAATACCTCACCTTCGCAGTACCCCCAGCCTCCACACACCATGGATTTACTCGTCGGAATTCATCTTTAGTATTCCTTTTTCATAGATAAACATCTTAATCCACAATTGTAGTGACAATAAAAATATTCCCCTTGTTCCCTTGAAGAATTATCTTTCTTCGTTGTTGTAGGCTTTGAATATATCAATAGCTAATTATGTAATGTATCCTTCCAAGATGTTATTTATCCACACTTCAACGGCTCTTGAGCCTTTGTTATTCACCCTTCAAAACTGTTGAATAAGTTCTAGGGTCCACCGGTCAGGATCGTCCCCTTAGAAATTCCTCTTCTGAAAAGTAAGTTACACCAACCACTTGTATAGTACTAACAAAAATTCAGTGAATAATATCTCGTGGATATCATAATAGATATATATCTCCTACCAATATTCTATCGTTAGTCTACAGTTTTGATTTTCTCCTTCCGTAAATTCTCGGACCTTCTGATCAAACCAATCCTATATCTTTAGTTTCATAGGGTGCCACAATATATCCTCTTCTTATACTTCTCACTATGGTCCTGAAAACGAAACCATTTGTTGACACACACCTTGTCGAAATGGGTTCTGCCCACATATTTGTCGATACTCATCACCACAAACTCCCTAAAAATCGGCCCAGACAGGTTTTACCCTATCCAGCAACACCTGCGAAGCATATGCAGCCTCACCCGAGATTTCTGAGGGAGGTCTGCAAGAACCATGTTTCAACAGATGGAAGAGTACTTTTGCACTATCTCTTACTCTATCACAAAGTCACTAAGAGATCCAGGGTTTAAGCATATTTTTCATCAGATATACTTAACATTAATAAGATCTACCTATTATCAACATTTGCAATCATTCGTATTCAGATTTGAGATCGGCATCGACATTGCGACAGTGTAGTTTAGATCAACTTAGAATTATATGAACAAAGACATAAACAAGTATTAACCCAAAGAACCCTGCAAGGATTCGCATCATTCAAATTCAAGCATATAAATTCATAGATCACATCCTCATACATATACAGTTCGTAAGATTCATAGAAACACCTGCACAAAATGGAACTGCATCATCAACATCATCTTCATATTATGACCAAAACACATCGCAAAAGACAAGAATTCCTTGGTTAATTAGCCTCGGACCAGAAATACATTCATCAACGGGTCAATTCACTTATAACATAACCATTCAAATGATCTACCAAGCATATCCTCCTCATTTATAATTCTCTTTAAAATTCGAATTCGATTTATAGGCCTACTAAGCCATTACAAAAATGGTCCACGTAACCAACTTCCTAATTAACTCGACCAAAATGACAAAGCTTGTCAGTATATTCTTTCCCCGTGTTTTAATCTTCCTTCACTTTTCAGTACCGTGATTTCCTTTGCCTTTGTTGATGACCGTACTTCTCGCCTTCGAACCCCCTGCCAACATTTGTCTCTTCCTTCCTTATGGTGCACCATATCTTTCTACTTCTAGATTTATATTATGAGCCCAAGTTGGTCTTCACCTTGTTGAGATCATCTCATGTGGTGTCTCTATATGTTCTTGAGGTTCTGCCATTCCATGATCTTATGGAATAGGTTTTTCCACGTCATTTCTAACTAGTGGTTTACTAGCCTCTAGAATTCTGGGAGCTTCTCGCTCTTCTTCATAAACTTCATCTACGTGGGTATTTCTAGATTTTTTGAAGGTTGCATCTTCATCAAATTTGACATCTCTATTGACCTCAATTTGATGGAAACCTGGAATATAGATTATATATGCTTTTGAATGATCACTATATCCAACAAATATTCCCTTCTTTCTTGAGGGGTAGAACTTTGATCTTCTCTCTTTGGGAACATGTAGGTAAATAAGACAACCAAATGTATTCAGTTGGATGACTTCAAGCTTCTCACCAGCAAACATCTCCTCTGGAGTTTTGTTTCCAAGCGCATTGTGGGATAATTTGTTCTAAACATAGTGTCACATACCCCAATTTCAACAACATTTTATGCTTAAGAAAACATTATATTTTATTTTTATTGTAAAGTTTATGACTATTGACCAAGTGGGGTCAAGGATGACTGTAATTAATTATGTTGAATATTTTATTATTTAATAAATAAAAGATGAGACAAATAGCCTAAGGAGGTTGTTGAATGAGTGTCCACTGACCCACTAGGAGGAATAGACTAAGGTGAGAGAAAACTGACACATGGAAGCATCCCCAATCACTTCTAACTGTTTCAGGGGGAAACTTCCCTAATTTTGTGGTCATGTTCCCCAAGAAAGTGGAACAGAGCAGGTGGATCATTAATTAAAAAACTGACCAAAATACCTAGGCATGCATATATCTATCCATCGAATTCAGCAGGAGGTTGTTCAATTTTACCTTGTGAAATTTATGAATGCTAAGAAAGGAGCACAAGAGATTTGATGAGGGGAAAGTTAGAAGTAGTTTGAGTGTTAAGACTGTTTTCAGAACTAGTGCAGCTTGTTAGCTGAGTTCTTTACTGCTGAGGGAAGAAGTACTGTTATTAAGTACTTCTGTGGAGTTGTAGGGGTATTTAATCCCATCCTTTCACAGAATGATTTCATCCTGGTGGATCAGTGGACAGGCTCGGGGGTCCTAAGACAAGCAGTTGAGCTATCTTCAGGAAAAGGTTGGGTGGAACGGGATCCTTGGGATGTTTTTCTCTTCTACAATTATCCAGGTTCTAAGTTGTTGTGGTTATTATCTTTAAATTTATTTTGTATCTAAAGGAATTTATGAATGTTAAAAGCTTTTTCAAAAGTATTATTGTTTTTTTTTGTTAGGAACATATTTTATGTCTTAACAATTTATCAGTAGATGAATATTACTATTTATACAGAATTTTTCGTAGTAAAACTCGGTATGCTATCTAGAAAAAAAACATATGTTCATGTATATTTTTTATTATAATATTATGGATGTTGAATAATTAGTATTACTCTAATTCTTATCTATACACCTGTAGAAATAGATAAGTTATAGAATTACATATAAGTTACAGAATTAGTTATAAGTTACAAAAATGGGTATAAGTTACAGAAATATATATAAGTTACATAAATAGGTATAAGTTATAGAAATATATATAAGCTGAAGAAATATATGTATAGGCTGTAAAAATATATTTAAGTTACAGAATAACTAATAGTCTGCAGAAATATATATTTAGGATACATAATGAGTAAAGAGATAATAATAATAAAAAGTGTTAATACCATTAAACTAAACAATGAATAGTTTATAGTAAATCCCATTCTTTTTATTTTAACCCAAAAACAATTGAAAACACACATTTTTCTTTATGTTATTAATTTATAACATATTTATCATTTCTAAACCAAAAATTATTTGAACTTAAAAAAAAAAATCTCTCTTTTACGAGCACTCTCATTAAAGATTAAGGTTCAAAACCTAGAAAGTAAAGTATTATTAATAATTTACTCATTGTTAAGGTTCAAAACCTAGAAAGTAAATTATTGTTAATAATTTACTCATTATCCAATTTTACAGCCCAAAGGCTTTTTTTACTTCTACCAAACTCACACATCCAGGAAGTCATTTCGTTTACAAATGATTTAGGGTAAAATACATGTAAATAATTATTCATATAAAGATTTACAACCATAAGACTTTATGTATTCCAAAAGAAATATTATTTAGAATTTTCCACATTATAGTATTTTAGCAATATAAATCCATATTAATTAACACAGTTTCCTCAGTTAGAGGTCAAGACTTCGAAACCGTGAGGGTAAATCTCTTACAGAAGGTTTATAACTAGTACTCTTAGGATTTTCTTTTAAATACCAATTTACAAACTAACTATGTATAAATTTCTGAGTAAACAAAAGACAAATCCTATTTTTAAATCATCATAATTATCAGACCGAAATTATAAGTCCAGCATTATCAAGTATTATCCTTTTAAATATCTTTAGCGAAATACCCTAGTTTAACAAAAAACAAAGCGATTTATACCCTAACTAATTTCTCCTCTTGACAAAAGAAAGCCTCAGCAACTGAATAAATTATCAACGTATATTTATTTTCAAAACTTAGAAAATACACAAAATGCTGAAAGATTTTAACATTAAAAAAAAAACAGTAACAATATTTTTTTTTTTTTAAATTAAGTCACTTTTACAAGAACCATAGCTCACTGAGAAACCCCAAGTGTAGTCATTAAAAATGATCTTACAACCTCCATCTTTAACCAAAACAAAACTACCATCTAATGCAAGTAGAATGAACACCACAGTAATAAGCCCTAAGCACCATCGGTACCACCATAAACACAATCAACGAAGGGTGCCCTAGGGTTGGAACCGAGGCTTACCTGAGCCTTTCACGCTCGTACCCTTCAGCTAAAGCATACACCTCCAACATTCGACTATGCAATGCCTAGTTTTGGTCACCTGTCATCAAACAATAAATGGTTAAAATGTAACTTGGTATTTTTTATTAAAGAAAAAGAAGGAACGAATGGAGTTTTTTGTAACCACTTACCAGTTTTTTTTAGCATGGAGTTCATTGAATGATTATGGAAGCTAGAAGCTTCAGACCTGCTATCTCCATGATCAAACAGAGATTTACAAATATTGTAGAACACCCGAGAAGGATGAGGGCCTGTCGGCCACTCTCCCTTTCCAAAATGAAGCAGCATTTGAAACAAGGCGAGTTTTAGGTAAGGCTTTGATTATGAGTGCTTAGGGTTAACGCTAAAACCCTTCTTCCAACAATATTTTCCCACGTGGTTTCCACTAACCTCGAAATACTTTTGGGTATGGCTATAGTTTCGAACTTGCATGATAAACCCTGTAAAGTAATGCTCTGCTATTACTTGGGTAAGAATTAAAACAAATCAATATATGCATGTTTAAGCTTTGAACTAAGTTTATAGTTAAATATGTTATATGCATTATGAAGTTTTAGCTAGGATATAGTATTATTATTTTATGTAGTGGTTTATGCATAGGTTAGTAATGTTATGTTGGTAGTTTAGTATTATTATTTTATGCATTGGTTCATGCCTAAACTAATATTGTTATTTGGTAATTAGTTTCTAACAGCAAATATAATAATGTTAATTGTTATGCCTAGGTAAGTTCTAGGAGTAACAAGGCTAAAATGCATAGTTAATATTGGATAAGTACATATCTTCGAACATGTAATTTAATTGTTTAGAATAGATAAACATACTACCAACTCAAATTTCTACTTAGGTAGTAGTCTTTGCTATAGGCCTAGAAGTTCTTACATTCCGATAATCTAGACAATAAAAAGAGTCTGAGGTTTTTCTTCCTAACTTACTCTTTAGTCTTCAGAGCTTTAATATCTTACATCGTAACCTGGAAGAAAGTTTACTTGAAAATCCTGTACAATTATTCAATCTGCATTAGCTTTGAAAAAACTAAGTAAGCCTCGGGCTAACCTCAAGCCCCTTTCAAGAAGACAAGAAAACAACTATCATAATCATCAACATGCTCAAAAATAAACAATTGATCTGAATTCAAGAAGCTTCTAACTCTTTGGCTTTCAATACTGAAGAATCACTACAAATTGAATACCGTTAGTCACATGTGTATAATAAGTTAGTAAGTGATTCTGTAACCTTCTAGTTATAGTTAGCCAAGAGTATTAACTCCGAAGTTTCACTTATTATCTTGTTTTGTAGTCTATCAGTTTATTAAACTAAAGTTAGTTGTTAAACTAGCATTTTTCGGCTATGACTCAATATTAAATGTCACACGGAAAAATTTTACATTTTTTGTGAATTTTGGGGTGTTACATATGGTATCAAAGCACACGTTCAGACACTAGGCCTGAAGTGGCTCAGCGCACGTAAACCAAAAAGTAAATAGAAAATATGAATACTAATTTATGATTTTAAATGTTGTGTCCAGAATATTTTCTGAATTAGATTGCAGGTATGGAAGGACTCGAAGAGTATGCTCAAGAGAGGTCTTTGTTAAATGAACAACATAATTCCAGAAAAGAACCTGTTAAAGAATATATAAATAATAACTCATTTGAATTACTACAAACGGTTAAGGATTTAAAAACTAAAATGGAGACCGTTAAAAAGGAAAATGAGAGAATCCTAAGAGCTCAAGAGAAGCTGAATCAAATACTGCTGGAAAAGTTTCATAACGAAGAAAAGGATAAACAGATAGAATTTGACAATACATCCTATCAACATAAGAGTAAAAGGTCAAAACACTCTAAAATTGAAATTAGTTCTTCTTCTGAAATTAATGGTAACTCACACAGAAAGAAACACTAGTATTCTAGTGACAATAGTGAGAGTAATTATCACTCTAGAAAGAAGAAGTACAAGCCCTATGAAGAGATTTCTGGAGAGTTTAAAAGGATTAAACCACCAAATTTTAATGGTGAAACAGAGAAAGGAGAGGAATTCAAAGCATGGTTGTCTGGAATGAAAAAGTACTTTCAGATATATAATTATTCAAATTAGTTAAAAGTGAGGATGGAAATATAAAACTTAACTAGAAAAGCTGACATCTAGTGGCGGGACATAAAACGAGTTAAAGGCATAAAAGAGAAGAATATAAACTGGAGCACTTTTAAAAATTACTTTAAAAAGAAGTTTCTGTCGGAGCAATATTACGAGGAGCGAGCTAAAGAATTTTATGACCTAAAGTTGGGAACCATGAATATGAAAGAGTTAAATAGTAAATTTTTAAGCTTACTGTGGTATGTGCCTTATATTGTTGATGAAAAACCTAAGGTACAATGGTTTCTGAGTTGTTTACCTTTTCATATTAAGGACATAATTGAATATAATAATCCCAAAACCCTTGAAGAGGCCATGCGAAAAGCAAATTTATGCTATGAGCATAACCGAAAAAGAGAGAACATGCCAAACTGGAAAACAAAAGGGCCTAATAATTTTGAGCTAGGAAAGGAAAGTTTCACACCTAATTGGAATTTTGGGCATAATGACTCACGCAATATTCCTAACAAAAATTTTCAAGGGAGTAATTCAAAAAGTAGCCCACAACAAAACCCTACTATCATAAGAAATAAAGAATTTACAAATAATCACAATAACTATGTTAAAAATAACAAACGTATAGAACCGATAAAATGTTGGGAATGCCAGGGACCTCACTACGCATCATTTTGTCCTAACAGAAAGAATATCGTCAACAACATTCATGCTATGCAGGAAGAAACAATGGTTGGTGACTTAGCAAGAGGGATTCCCAGAATCAATGCAGCACTAGAAAACAAATAGGCTGAATATCGGACTTCCATGGTGGAAGTAGAAGGTATGTTGAACCATTAACCTATTTCTATTTTTAATTGACCCAAGGGCTAGCCTGAGTTATGTCTCTCCCATTTTAGTAGAGAAACGTAAACTATCAGTAGAGAAATTTGCAAAATCATGGATGGTTCAGTTAGCTACAAGATAAAAAAGGAAGGTGACTGATTTTGTGAAAGATTGTACATTATTTATGAATCAATTTGAAACTTCTGTAAAGTTGAATGTACTTCTTTTAGGATCCTATGATGTATTAATTGGAATGGATTGGTTGGAACAACATCAAGTAGTGTTAAATTGTTTTGATAAAACTCTTACATATTTTAATAATGAAGAAGAAACGGTAACATGAAAAGGAATCCCTAGGAAAACAGCAAGCAGACAGATTTCTTCCTTACAACTAAAAAGTATTGTTTGAAAGGGATGTAAAGCTTTTGCAGTAACTATAACTAATGAAGAACACATTAATAAAGAAGACAGCTAAAATCAGAAGATATGTTAAGGATGTACGTTAGAGAATAATCAAGTAAATGGGAGGACTACTTACACTTGGTTGAGATGCATACAACAACCACTACCAAGCTTCAGCAAAATTCAGCCCATTTGAAATTCTGTATGGCGGAAAATGCAATACCCCCATATCATGGAGTAACGTTGTTGACAGGTTAATACTAGGACCTGAGTTATTAAAGGAAATGGAATTAATCGTGAATCAGATACAAGGTAATTTAAAGGTTGCACAAGACAGACAGAAGTGTCAAGCAGATCTTAAACGAACTCAGAAAGAGTTCTAGGTGGGAGAACATGTTTTCATTAAGGTAAAACCTGAAAAGAGTTCCTTAAAATTAGGGAGTTGTGCTAAGCTAGCACCTAGGTACTATGGGCCTTTCAAAATTTTGTCCAGAGTTGGACCGGTGGCATACCAATTGGCCTTACCACCAAATCTTAAAGTTCATAATGTTTTTCATATTTCTATTTTAAAAAAATATGTACACGATGCTACTCATGTGATAAATTGGAATGATGTATAGGTGGAGCCTGAAGGATATTTTCTAGTGGAACCAGACTGTATCCTCGACAAGAGGGAGATCTTGCTTCAAAATCGAACCATTGGGTAGGTGAAGGTGCAATGGAAGCACCTTAGTCCAGAAGAAGCAACCTGGGAATTAGAGAGTCATATGCGGGCAGCATATCCAATTCTGTCACGTACCCCAATTTCAATAACATTTTATGCTTAAGAAAACATTATATTTTATTTTTATTGTATAGTTTATGACTATTGACCAAGTGGGGTCAAGGATGGCTGTAATTAATTATGTTGAATATTTTATTATTTAATAAATAAAAGATGAGACAAATAGCCTAAGGAGGTTGTTGAATGAGTTTCCACTGACCCACTAGGAGGAATAGACTGGGGTGAGAGCAAATTGACACATGGCAGAATCCTCAATCACTTCTAACTATTGTAGGCGGAAACTTCTCTAATTTTGTGGTCATGTTCCCCAAGAAAGTGGAACAGAGCAGGTGGCTCATTAATTAAAAAACTGACCAAAAGACCTAGGCATGCATATACCTATCCATCGAATTCAGCAGGAGGTTGTTCAATTTTACCTTGTGAAATTTATGAATGTTGAGAAAGGACCACAATAGATTCAATGAGGGGAAATTTAGAAGTGGTTTGAGTGTTAAGACTGTTTTCAAAACTAGTGCAGCTTGTTAGCTGAGTTCTTTACTGCTAAGGGAAGAAGTACTATTGTTAAGTACTTCTGTGGAGTTGTAGGGGTATTTAATCCCATCATTTCACACAGTGCTTTCATCCTAGTGGATCAGTGGACAGGCTTGGGGGTCCTAAGACAAGAAGTTGAGCTATCTTTAGGAAAAGGTTGGGTGGAACGGGCTCCTTGGGTTGTTTGTCTCTTCTACAATTATTCAGGTTCTAAGTTGTTGCAGTTATTATATTTAAATTTATTTTGTATCTGAAGGAATTTATAAATGTTAAAAGATTTTTTAAAAGTATTATTGCTTTTATTTGTTGGGAACATATTTTACGTCTTAACAATTTATCAGTAGATGAATATTACTGTTTATCCGGAATTTTTCGTAGTAAAGCTCGGTATGCTATCTAGAAACAACATATGTTCATGTATAGTTTTTATTATAATATTATGGATGTTGAATAGTTAGTATTACTCTAATTCTTCTCTATACACCTGGAGAAATAGATAAGTTACATAATTACATATATGTTACAGAAATAGTTATAAGTTATAGAAATAGGTATAAGTTACGTGCAGAAATATATGTATAGGCTATAAAAATATATTTAATTTACAGAATAACTAATAGTATACAGAAATATATATTTAGGTTACAGAATAAATAAAAAGATAAAAAGAAGTGTTAATACTGTTAAACTAAACAATGAATAGTTTATAGTAAATCTCATTCTTTTTATTTTAATACAAAAACAATTGAAAAAGCACATTTTTCTTTATGTTATTAATTTATAACATATTTACAATTTCTAAACCAAAAATTATTATAACTTTCAAAAAAAGAAAAGCAAATCTCTCTTTTACGAGCACTCTCATTAAAGATTAAGGTTCAAAACCTAGAAAGTAAATTATTGTTAATAATTTACTCATTATCCAATTTTATATCCCAAAGGCTTTTTTAACTTCTACCAAACTCACACAGCCAAGAAGTCATTTTCATTTACAAACGATTTAGGGTAAAATACATGTAAATAATTATTCATATAAAGATTTACAACCATAAGACTTTATGTATTCCAAAATAAATATTATTTAGGGTTTTCCACAGTATAGTATTTAAGCAATATAAATCCATATTAATTAACACAGTTTCATCAGTTAGAGGTCAAGACTTCGAAACCAGTAAGGGTAAATCTCTTACAGAAGGTTTATAACTAATACTTTTAGGATTTTCTTTTAAATACCAATTTACAAACTAACTTTGTGTAAATTTCTGAGTAAACAAAAGACAAATCCTATTTTTAATTCATCATACTTATCAGGTCGAAGTTATAAGTCCAGCATTATCAAGTATTATCCTTTTAAATATCTTCATCGAAATAACCTAGTTTAACAGAAAACAAAACAATTTATACCCTAACTAATTTCTCCTCTTGACAAAAGAAAGCTTCAGCAGCTGAATAAATTATCAACGCGGATTTATTTTCAAAACTTAGAAAATACACAGAATGCTGGAATATTTTAACATTAAAACAAAAATAGTAACAGTGTTATTTTTTTTTAAAGCTAAGACACTTTTACAAGAGTCGTAGCTCGCCGAGAAACCCCAAGGGTAGTCATTAAAAATGATCTTACGGCCTCCATCTTTAACCAAAACAAAACTACCATCTAATTCAAGTAGAATGAACACCACAGTAATAAGTCATAAGCAGCATCAGTACCACCGTCAACACAGTCAACGAAGGGTGCCCCAGAGTTGGAACCGAGGCTTACCAGAGCCTTTCATGCTCGTACCATTCAGCTAAAGCATACACCTCCAACATCCGACTATGCAATGCCAATTTTTGGTCATTTGTCATTAAACAGTAAATGGTTAAAATATAGCTTAGTATTTTTTATTAAAGAAAAAGAAGGAACGAATGGAGTTTTTTGTAACCACTAACTAGTTTTCCTTATTATGGAGTTAGCTAATGGTTATGGCAGGTAGAAGCTTCAGACCTACTATCGCCACGATCAAACAAAAATTTACAATTGTTGCAGAACACCTGAGAAGGCCGAGGGCTTGTCGGCCACTCTCCCTTTCCCAAATGAAGCAGCATTTGAAACAAAGCGAGTTTTAGGGAAGGCTTTGATTATGCCATGCTTAGGGTTAACGCTAAAACGCTTCTTCCAACGATATTTTCCCACGTCGTTTCCACTAACCTCGAAATACTTTTGGGTATGGTTATAGTTTTGAACTTGCACGATAAACCCTAAAAAGTAACACTATTACTTGGGTAAGGATTAAAACAAATTAATATATGCATGTTTAAGCTTTGAACTAAGTTTATAGTTAAATATATTATATGCATTATGAAGTTTTAGCTAGGATATAGTATTACTATTTTATGCAGTGGTTTCCGCATACGTTAGTAATGTTATATTCATAGTTTAGTATTATTATTTTATGCATTGGTTCATGCCTAAACTAATATTGTTATTTGGTAATTAGTTTCTAACAGCAAATATGATAATGTTAATTGTTATGCTTAGGTAATTTCTAGGAGTAACAAGGCTAAAATGCATAGTTAATATTGGATATTTACATATCTTCGAACATGTAATTTAATTGTTTAGAACAGATAAACATACTACCAACTCAAATTGCTACTTAGGTAGTAGTCTTTGTTATAGGCCTAGAAGTTCTTACATTCCGATAATATAGACAATAAAAAGAGTCTAAGGTTTTTCTTCCTAACTTACTCTTTAGTCTTCAGAGCTTTAATATCTTACATCGTAACCTGGAAAAAAGTTTACCTGTAAATATTGTACAATTATCGAATCTACATTAGCTTTGAAAAAACTAAGTAAGCCTCGGGCTAACCTCAAGCCCCTTTCAAGAAGACAAGAAAACAATTATCAAAATCATACAAATGTTGGAAAATAAACAATTGATCTGAATTCAAGAAGTTTCTAACTCTTTAACTTTCAAGACTAAAGAATCACTACAGATTGAATATTGTTAGTCACATGTGTATTATAAGTTAGCAAGTAATTCTGTAACCTTCTAGTTATAGTTTGCCAAGAGTATTAAATCCTAAGTTTCGCTTATTATCTTGTTTTGTAGTCTATGAGTTTATTAAACTAAAGTTAGTTGTTAAACTATCATTTTAGGCTATGACTCAATATTAAATGTCACACAGAAAAATTTTAAATTTTTTGTGAATTTTGGGGTGTTACACATAGACTGCGGTATTTGCTGCTTCATCCCATAAATCCATGGGTGGATCTTGATCATGGATCATGGCTTTGACTACTTCCATGATAGATCTATTCTTCCTTTCTACTACTCCATTTTGTTGACGACTATAGGGTGTAGTAAGCTCCCTCTTAATCCTAGCTTCTTTGCAAAAGTCCTTGAATTCATTTTGAAGTGAATTATCCTCCGTTGTCTGGTCTTAAGATCTTAATCTTCTTTTCAGAGAGATTCTCCACAAGAGCCTTGAACTCCTTGAATTTTTCAAATACTTCATCTCTCCTTTTCAAGAAATATCTCTGAGTCTTAGGCGAGTAGTCATCAATAAAAGAAACATAATAGACATACCTGCTTAAGGAAGTAGTTGTCATTGGTCCACACACATCTGAGTGAACAATCTCTAAGATCCCTTTTTCTTTACTATTACTGCTTGTAAATGGAATCTTGATATTCTTCCCTTGAGCACATTATTTACATGCCCCTTCATGATTGATTTGGATTTCTAGTAGACCTGTTACTACCTTGACCACAATTGGTAATGCTTTGTAGTTTACATGAGAAAGTCTTTAATGCCATAGTTCACATGGGCTGATGGTACTAGCTGTGAAAGCTGAATCTATATTCCCTTTTAACTTTGTAGAGTCCTCCTTCTTCAGCACCTATTACAACTACATCATCTATGGTTCTTCCTTTTGGCCACATAAGAACTTCACCGTCTACAAAGGAAACTCTAAAACCTTTCTTGTCTAAAGCTTATATGGAAAGAATATTCTTCTTTAAACCTGGAACATATAAGGCTTCTTTCATCTTCATGGACTTAATGGATTTCAACTTATAAGAGGTTTCTCCCATTCCTTTGAATGGATATTGTTAATCATCTCCAAGCAACACCTTATGTAGATAGCCTTTTTGAGTGAGGCATGAGAGAGAATCTTTGTGACTTGTCATGTGTTTAGAAGCACCACTATCTATGAGCCAAGTTTCACTTCCATGAGAGATTGATCCGACGAGGACTGATATTAAGACATATTCTTTATTGGAGTCTTCATTCTCTCTAGCCTTCTCTTCATCTGATTCACTCTCTTTGGCTACATGGGATTGGAACTTTCGGTTCTTCTTCTTGAACTTGTTTTTGTTAAGTGGACAATCTCTAGAGATATGCACTAACTTATGACATGTGTAACATTCATAAGATGAGCAATCATTCTTAAAATTCTTACTTCTTTTGAGTTCTTGTGATCATTGATTCTTCCTGTTGTTTATCCCATTCTTTGTATGAGAAGATAGAGCTTGATCTTCATCTTCATTTAAATTTTCTTCTCTATTTTCTAGCCTTCCTTCTTCTTGTACACATTCTTCCCATAACTTGTTTAACATGGTTAAATTTCTTCTAGCACATATTCCTCTAATGAAGGAATCTCATTCTCTTGGAAGACCATTTAGAGTGGTCATCACAACTTCAGTTTATTCTAACAAGTCACAAATGGCCTCTAACTATTCTTTCATTTGAGATGCTTGGAGAATTATAACTGCATGGTTTCTTCCTTTTGCATCTTCACACCCTTGAGTTGGTTTCTCAAGGTCATTCTCATGTTGATGTTCTATCCTTTAAACCAATTGGTTAGTGCATCAAACATTTCCTTTGGAATATTGTTTGAGGACACTTGGGGATAAAGTTATCCTTGGTAGATTTGTCTATGATCCTCTTGGCTTTGATCATATCCTTCTTGTGCTTGGATTTTTCCTCATCTCTCTTTGGTTCCTTGCCCTCTTCCTTGATGTAGCCTTCTAGGTCATGTTCTTCAGGAGTGAGCATGACTCTATACTTCAATGTTCTGACATTCTCTACTCCTTCAGAATTTTCATCAAACTTGGTACTGTTTGTCATCTTTAATGAGTGAGAACCTCAAATGGAAAGATATGAGATAGTACTTACCAGTTTGAGGAATGTTTTTGGAACCAGCTTTAGGATGACTTAGGGCTTGGCTGGAAAACCCTAATTTTCAACTAAGATCACTTGTAGAGCTATGTGGAGGAAAAGATGTGCCTCCCCAAGGTGAGCTAGGTTGTATCTTATTTTTCTGGAATCTGGGGATGGAACCTTAAAATATATGATGCCATAATTTCTCCCAGCAGTAGTGGTAGTTCAAAAATGAAAAATATTCATAATTGAAAAATGTTTTGACAAAAAGATGCACCCTCCTAGGGAGACTTGAATGAACCTGGTTTTCCAGCTGATATATGGAGGAAGGTGCCCAAAATAGTGAATCCTAGCTTGTTGTACTGTGGGATGAGATGCTGCATAATGTCTTCTTTCAAGTTGTCTTTGATACCATGTTAAGTTTTCTTTCAAATATGTTATGTCAAAAGAAAAGGATCATTGAAAAAACAACAATCACAACAGAAAAAAGAACACAAATATTTATCCTGGGAAACCCTCATGGGGAAGAAAACCCAACAAAAATTTCTTGATATATAGTTCAACCAAGTGCAGTGAAAGACCCAAGAAATAATACTATACAACTTCCTTCACCTCAGATGGATTGTTTCTCCTCTCTCTAGCGACCTTGCTTGAGTGCACAACTTATCCAAATGAGGGAGGTGCCTCTCCTATTTATACTAATCAGTTGAGAGGCCTAATAACCCAAAAGGGCCGACTTCTCCTTGCTTCCAGGGCTGAATTTCCTTGGAAGACTCAAAAATAAATTTTAATAATAATTTTATGGGTACTACATACCCGACTTACAACAGATATTTTACCTCAAGACTTTACATGACCAAATACATCAATGACATCCCTAGTCGGAGGAACATCTCCAAAAGGAGTAAATAAGGATAAAATAGAAAATAGAATATCTTCTGCAATTACATTTCTTTAACAATTAAAATGGGCATGCATTTTTATGAAGTTTTTGGATAATATTTTATTGTTTAGAATGGTTTCTTCGGAAATATAGGAAATACAAGGAGATTTTAGGCCAAGTATGGAAATTAATTCACAAAAGTTGTCAATTCCCTTTTAATAAAATACACATGGGAAAGGAGACAATGTTGACACTATCCTTCCCTTATAATATTATTTCTTTTAACAATGTACTCAAATATTTAGGGTTCATTATAAAGCCCAATGATTATGGATTTAGAGATTAGATTTGGGTTGATGAAAAAAATAGAAAATATAAATATAAATATGAATATGGTGCAACTATTAGTTCTCTTTAGGATGTATATTAACATTTGTAAAATCAACTCTTTCAACTATTCATAAATACTCTCCCATAATGGCTTATATATGGTTGGTGTGTTGGAAAAAATTAGGAAGAAATGATATGAAACAAGTGGAATAAGCAACAAAGTTGCTTAGTACCTGCCTCCTAAGAAGAGATTGAAAATATATAGCAATATGATAATTTTGCTATAAAAATATATGATAAAACAAATATAATTACAATTTGAAAGAAATTAAAACAAAAATGAATTAAAAAATGTCCATTTAAATACGATATAGGTTATTGCAATGTAGCATAAAACAAGCATATTCATGCTTCCTTACATACTTCTAGTAATATTCTTGACTTATGTTATAAAAATATGCAAGTTTCTTTATAGACTAGCATAAATAGGAAATGAGAAATAATAGCTTATAAGACTATAAATTAATATCATTGTTGTGAGAATAGTTTATTTATATTTTATTATAAATTTATAGTGAGAGCTTGTTCTAATTAGCTAATGAAAAATGTTTCTCTAATTTTTTAAATAATTTTCTAAAAAATAATAGTTTTAAAATCAATAATGTTTTCTCTAATTTTCTAAAAATTAATATTTATAAAATCTTAAAAATTAATATTTGTAAAAGTTTTATAAAATGTTTTAAAAAAATAATATTTATAAAAAATTAAAAAAATAATAATATTTGTAAAAGTTTTCTCAATTTTTATTGTCATTTTTTTAATAATTTTTTATCCATACAATTATGTGAGATCAATTGAGAAGCATGTCGTGATCGTTGAAATTTTTTGTTCATAGTTTATTCAATTTACTTTTATACATTCTATTTATTTATGTTTCTCTAAATACAAAGATATAATTCCCATTGTATTGGATTGTGTATTCTTTATTATAAATAAATTTATTTAAATATAATAAATGATTTTATACATTTTATTCTATTTATTTATGTGTCTCTGAATACAAAGATATAATTACCATTTTATTGGATTGCATATTCTTTATTATAAATAAATTTACTTAAATATAATAAGTACTTTTACCCGCAAAATGCACAACTTAGAATCTCATTGAGTAAACATTCTACATTAATAAAAATGAAAAACAAAATAATGTTTCAAGCAGAAAAGTTGAGTAATATGGAGAGAAATTATGTTTATTTCAAATATGCCATTTGAAGTTGAATCCCAACATTGTAATGTTCCTCGCTGAGTTTTGTGCATGCCCAGTCAATTATGCAATTGCAATGTTATTTTCAATAGAACCTACATTTCAAATTGTATCCGGAAAATAAATAAAATATAGGATAAATAAAAAGAATAAATCGAGTTCTCTTTCGTAAAGGCAGATCAGTTGACGATGCGGCAAACTTTCCTGATCTCCCCTTGCGACCCTGTCAACACATCTATCGCACCCATCTTCACCATTGCTCTCTCAAACTTCTCTCTCCATACGAACGGATACTGAGAGTTGATCTTCACCATACTGGATGTCCATTCATTCGACATTAACGTTTGATCTGAGGTCAACACTCCACGCTTTATTTCAAGATCCATGTAATATTTCTCATCTAAACGTCTGGGTGTCAATGAATCCAAAGCCACTGTGGGATCAAAATTTGAATTAGAACGTGCAGTTGGCATTGGGCATTTGGCTTTGAGAGCCAAAGCGAATCGAGGGTCCATACTCGGGTCTTGTTGACCTATCCCACTGAAATTGTAAAGCCTATTTGCACTGAATGAAGAGCAATGCGAAACCCCGATAGAGTGCGCCCCTGCAAATCAATAGAAGACCTTTTTAATAAAAGCATGATTATGATGAGCCTGGATGCCCTGCGTTCAACTGAATCAAACAACTATTTGGAGATTTGCAAGTAGCTACCTAAGAGAGTGACCATGTCTTCCTGAGACATATCTTTTGCTGCAAAATTTTGAGTGAGTTGGTTTACATTGAATTGTGGACTAGGTATATTCCCAGAGATGTCTGATGCTTTAGAGATCCTTTCGTCTCTTCGTCCTACTTCCACTGCCCAAATGAATCCTCCAGCCTGCGCCAAGATACAATATCATCAATATATAATAGATATATAGTTACCCGCTTGATTATTAACAGTAACAATATAGAGGATTAATCAGCCACCTGGTAAGCGCTATCTCTTGCAGCGAAAGCAACGATGTCTGCACATGAGACCACATTCGGACATTTGGCTTCCAATATCGACTTTGCTTCGTCAATCACTTCGAACCCACGAAGGCTCGGATTGTTTTCTGGCGATTCTTTCTCTACTTGATTGCCAGGTGTGGAATCGATCAGTATTGATCCATCACATCCCTGTAAAGTATCAATTAGTTAATTATAGTATTCATGAAACTGATATATATTACTAACTGTTTTGAGAGTTGATATGTTTACTCTGACAAAACAGTCATGGAAATGCATCCTGATGAGAGAAGGTGCAAGGCCAGGATTTGTTCTCACGGCTTTTGCCACAGCTACACTTACAATTGCCTCTGCCTCAGGGCAACTATGACTGTAGCAACCCACCATTAACCCATTCGGATTCGCTACAATTGCAGGAGGATATAACACTGCTAGTGTTACGACTATTACTACTATATTAAATAAACAACGACGATAGATTGATCGATATTCCATCTTAATTAATGGAATTAATTTGCTTGAGCAACAGATTCCATAATTTTCTAGGAATAGAAATGGTACCAATTGACAATTACAGAGCAAAAACAATTTGCACTTCTAAACAGCTGGGTAGTAGCCAAACTGCAAAGAAGAAAACAATCAATTGTTTGCTGAAAGTAAGCTCAATCTTCTCATTGACCACCATTCTCCACGGTTTGTTTGTAAGTGTACTTGGCAACCCTTCCATTAACGACCTGTTTACAAGCTGCTGCACTAACTTTGCCAGGTATTTTCTTTTCGTTGCTATTTGTGATATTGTAGTATTTTCTGCCATTGACCGCTATAACTTTCATTTGCATTTACCATTGTTGCAGAATAGTGTCCCCGAGACTTGAACCTTGGCCCAAGCGACCAAAGAATTCGAACTGCATCGCGTTACTCTTAAAGAAGCCTTTGGATAAGCTGAACTTTCCGCTGAATTTGTCTCGTTGCTTTTCACATGAAACTTTAATTTTCTGCACTTGGTATAAAGATGGCAATGGGATATAATTTCACGAGCCATTTGGACGCGGGAGTCAGGCTATATCGGGTCTCGCAGGCACCGTTCTCTGTGCTTTTTTTGACAACAGAGGCGCGGAAGATGCCCTTAGCAACGAGGAAACGCATGATTCTGAAGAGGCAGAGGAGTGGGGCGAATTAGTGGGCAGCCTGGCTGCGATTTCATGGAGAGAAACAGTCGCGCGGGGACCTTCGCGGGCGATGATGTCGGGGATTCCCAGCAGAACCACGCATTTGATGGCCAACGAGTCTGCAAACGCGAACCCAGAACAGCCACTTGGCAATGGATATAATTTTGATTTTTTTAATTTTAATATTATGACGTCAGGTGGACACATGTCAACCCAAATCCAGATACCAAATCCCAAGGCTGACATCACCTCCTATCCACCAATCAGCTGTTGACAAAAATTGCTTTTTAACAAAATTAAAAAAAATATTTTACAAACCCCTAAGTCTCACTTTGCAAAACAGGTTTTGATTTTTTAAAATTGCCTCAAAAGGCACCAAGTAATAGCAAAGTCAAAGCAAAGTCAAACCTGATCGATTACAATATACCTGCTGAGGCAGGTATAATAAAGAAAAAGATGGCATTTATTTGATTATGTGGAACATGATAAAAATAAAAATAGGTGGGTGGGAACTAGATCATATTCACTTGTTTGGAAAATCCCTTGTAGTTAATAGCTTTTAGAAAGTCATAAATTAGTGAGGGCTATGGCATGAGGTAATATGTCAATTTTAATTAGATCCCATTTCACGTGAAGATTAATTTAGACTACCCGTGAAGTCTATTTCCAAAGTGTCCATCATGTGGAAGGCACTTGCCTTGTATTTTCAACTATTAGGGAAGCCTTGTATTTTCAACTATTAGGGAATTAGTCTCCGTGGATAATCTAAAATGGGGAACTTTTTAAGATAGGTGTATATTGGAAAATTAGTCTGCATTGATAATATGAAATGGAGAAAATTTAGGGAATTAGTCTGCGTGGATAATTTAAAATTGGGAACTTTTTAAGATAGGTGTATATTGGGAAATTAGTCTCCATGGATAATATGAAATGGAGAAAATTTAGGATAGGTTTAGATCTTTGGATTGGTTGTGTTTGAACATAGATCATCAAAATTCAAATTCTTGTTTATGAAATGTATTTATTTGTTTGCATTTAATGTGAGCCTTTAATAATTACGTCATGAAACAAATCGATGGAAAAGTTCTAATATGTTTTATATACGAAGATGAAGTGGAAATGTTTTATTCATACTCTAAATGAGCATACTATAGGATAAGAACTAAAGAAGACATTCTTGTATGTTCTAGAAATTTTACATCAAACATATATACAACTTGATTACTATGGTTATGGTAAAAAGGTTATATTTACATATGTGAAATAGGGAAACCTATGGAAATCTTTTTGGATCATAAAGTCCCCTCCAAAGATTATAATAATTTTGTGACTCGCACTTGTAAACAAGTTTTTGAGTTGGGATGTTTTCCAAAAAAGAGCATTGTAGGGGTCAAGGATTTGTTTGATGCATAGGAATGATGAAGAAAGACAAATCATTTATTAATCTATTACTCATTTGCAAAAGAAGCATAGGAAGAAGTAATTTCACTATTATGTGGAATTAGAAAGTATTAATGAATATTATGGATGGATGTTTAAAGTTATGATTTACAAACAAGGCAATGAAATACCATAAGGCCCTTTCGTATGTGGTTTCATGGGCATTTTAGCTTACAAGGAATTCATTTCTCTTTCAATATAAGGTAATTCATATATTTTTTTGGGTTCCTCACTAAGTCATATTCACTTATGAGGGTTTATGGTTTGCAAGGAAGACTAATCCAACAACACAAGCAGTTGACCTAGAAATTTAAAAATTTGTGTAGATGGAATTTATTTTCTATATGTTGCTAACAAGATGAGCTACAAGGAAGGATTCCATGAAAGTTCAAACCAATGGGCTAAGTCGAATTCCCTTACATTACTTAGAATAGTAGGGGAGAAAAATCACACAAATTTAGATTTATGGTGACTCGGAGTTGGTTAATAATAATAATAATAATATATTTATTACAATCTACTGTATATTTTTATCATTTAATCAATATGATCTAGGATCTTATCTGAGAGAATAACATGCACAGCAATAATCAGAAGAGACAAGAGACACAAAGAGTTTTCCTCGGGGAAACCATAAAGGAGAAAACCCCGCAACTTCGTCAGAGATAGAATGATTACCAATAGCAAAAGTAAAACCCAAAAACACAAAGATGATCTCCAACAGTTGTTCTCTCTCTCACTTTTGCGAGCTCCTCTTCTCTCACTCATGTGCTATAGTTGAGTGAGTGTGTGTTTCAAATAGAGAGTCTCACTCTCTATTTATACTTGTTTTCCACTTGACATTTACTCTACAGGGCTGAATTCTCCAGGAGAGTCTAATAACCCTAATACCCCTCAACTGTGGGGACTATTGCCCCGACTTACAATGGAGGGTTAACCTCAATGACTTTACATGAATTTATTATATTAATATTTCTCCCGATCGGAGGAACATCAAGGTACAATGAAAAACAATATAAGATATACAAGTGAATACATTTAGAAGTTACAAATACATCAACACTCCCTCTTAACTAGGAAGGTATTGTCTTGACACAGTTCATCAACACAAGTCTTCATCACTAGATCATCATCAAAGTTGGATCATCATCAAAGCTGGATCATCATCATCACTACTTCCGCTATCCCAAGAAAATGGTGTTATCTCTCAATTCTAATCATCATAGGAAGTTCTATAGAGACAACCTTGTTGGATGTAGGCCTAGCCTCCACGTAGGGCTTCACGTCTTCAGCACTTATATCTGACCATGGGAGGAACCAATGTCACGTCCCCATGCCTCCGACCGGCGAAGAGGACGCGACGAACATCAGACACAGCCGGGAAACAACCCCATGAACATATTCAAAAGAAAATCCATGCTGAAATTAAAACTTACAAGCATCCACAGTTGCAAACTCTTCAATCATACATCGGAAGCAACACAAACACATTTCCAGCATTGATCATGTTCATCATTTCACATAATACAGTATATAAATTGTAGAGGAGAAGTAACAGCAGCACTTATCTTTCGGTGAAGAACTAGCCCGCAACCAGCTACATTGCTGCAACGTTCCACCCAACCGTAGGCCAGCGTGCTCATCAATCTCTCAACACACTACCACCCCCGAGCTGGGCATGATTCCTCAAGGACTAAGGGGACAATGCAGGCTTACACATAGCCAAGGGGACACAAAACAGCCAAACCAAATACCGCTGGGTTTAACAGGCCTTCAACAAGCGGCCAAGCCAGCACCATCCAAGGGACAACCACTGCATACCAACAACCAAACAACCCTTCACAGCCCTGTGAAGAAGGCAAAACAACCAGGAAAAGATCCCAAGCCAAGGGTGAGACACAGCTCAAATCCAACCACACTACTGAGTTGTTCTTGGCCCTAACGTGTCCAAAATAACTCAGCCACAACACCCAAAAGATGATTGCATCCACAGCAACCAAAACCAGGGCAATTCAGCAACCCAACTCACAATGAGTGATGGAAACCAATCACAGCCCACGAAGGTTAATAAATAGCGTTCCCAGCATAACCATGGAAACCCAAACGCAGACCCCCCCAGCAGAAAATGGCTCACCACGAACACACAGTGGTCCAAACGAAATTGGACACCATAGCCAACAAAACGCAAAGAAGACAACTGCCCCAAAACGAAAACAGTGAGCATGCCTCTCTCATGGGAAAATCGACCTCAATGGTCTGTGCGTGAGGAAAAGCTTGCACCCAACAGCAAAATACACGGGAAAAACATACCCGATTTATGCGTGAGGATTCCAGCCTGCGCGTGAGGGGAAACAGCCTCACCTCTGCGCGTGAATCAATAGGCCATCGGAAGGACGAAAAGACCTCTGCGTGAGGAAGAACAGACCCCCCGTGAGAGCAACCGACCATGGGGAGAAAATGAAGACCAGCGTGAGAGAAACGAAGGTTCTCCACTGGGCATGCGTACCTTCCAGATTGACAACAGCCTGCCAAAACCCACGTTTTCCCATGCAATAACTGCCCCCAACTAACAAAGTCAAGACATTGAAGAGGTTGGAGAGGTTGGGTAAGACAAGAAAGGTGGAAAAACAAAACAAAGGTGGAAAAACATATGGGTTTTTCCCCCATAACCAAGGTTTGACATTCCCCACCCCTTATCCTTTGGAACCATGCCCCTTTCATTCAACGTTGCACTGCCGTAGCTGGTTGTGGTTTTAGTTTTAATTGACGTGCGTATTTACATGATGCCGAATTATAATGTGCCAAATAGCATGAGATCCCATCAGCAACTACCTCTATTGCCGAAACATACACAACTAAATCGATGGTGGGCTTTTTACTTGAGCTCCTCACCACGATTAATTACAATATATGCATCATGAAAACGGGGTCAAAACCGGGGACATTACATTCCCCTCCCCCTTGGAATAACACCGTCCTCAGTTTTCCATTACATTTATACAATACATATACAATTACACATCAAAATTTCAAAATTTGCAGATCTGTCCCACATTCAATCATCTACTTTGAACGTTCAGGACCAAGCCTCTCGACTTCCATGGAATTTCCCTGCTGGTTCCCAGCTTCCAGCTGATCCCGAAGTCTAGGAATTTTGCGGCTATTGCCCTCATCTTGTTCCCTCATCGGACAGTCCCGACGTAAATGATGTCCTCCGCATCTCCAGCATCTCACTGGCTACTTCATCTTTACCTGCTCAATTTCCTTTGAGTCTTCATGCCTGGACCGTTTCTTATCGGGTCGCTTGGACAATTGTCCCATTGCTGATCCACCTTCCTTTCCCGTGCCGATTGCTCCCAGAAGGCTTTTCACCTCCCTTTGCAAACTAATAGAGTCTTGCAAAATATGGTGGTTCATTTCACTCTGCCTTTTCTGTATCCTGAGCATCTCCCCAAGATTCTCTTGGGTCTTGGCAATCCTTTGAAGGAGACTTCCAGCTAAGTCCAACAACTTCTGATCTGCTACCATGATCAATGTGCACCACCTGGTTTCACTTTTCTCACCTGTGAAAGGCACCATTGAAATTCTATCAGACCAAGCACAATCTAGGCATCAAAATCAATTAGTTAATTACCCAATTGGCATGACAGTCCAAGCCTCATCAAGGAGACTTTCATATTTTTCATGCCTTTCCCCAACAGGTACATGAGCTCATTCATGTCCATTCCTGGGCAGGGAATTGACTATTCCAGCATTCACAAATTCACTTTAAGCAAATACACACATTCCATTTCAATCATACATGCATTAAACAATCCTTTGTTTTCACAATGCATAAACACACACACACACACACACACACATATATATATATAATCAAAAGGCAAGAGAGAGCAGTAAGAGTTGTTCCCCTCTTTATTTTGGTCCATCCTGGAACCCACACCATCGCAGTGGCTTTTCATGCTGTCAGCCTTTTTCACTTCACCGTGAATGCTGGACCAATCCTACTTGGTCATGACACTTAGTGTCTTTGGTCTATTCCAGACCTCTAAACCATGTAGTCTCTCCGCATGGTTTGTCTCAGCTGCTAGGACTCCCCCATCTTACTAGCACCTTTTCCATTACCGCTCAACCCGAGCTTTCCAGGATAGTCACATGTCCACTTGCATCTCTAGGATGCTCTCATAGTCCTCGCTTCCAGCGACACCTATATCCAAACATTGAATAGATTCACATGTTTAGTTTATTTTCATTAGTTTCTATCTCTAGAACAAGAGCTTAGAACATCATAACCTAATCATATACACATGTATATTCATAAGCAAAATAATCCAATACTTATCTGTATTGTGCGTTTCCTCGTTCGTCCACAGGATCCTGCTTCGCTTTGCAAGCCTTGGGATTGCCTATGGACTTAGATGTTAGGTCAGCACGCAGGCTTTTCCTCAACATCAAATAATCAATGTCCAACCAGTACATAACCATGTCAACTGGGCTTGGAACTTTATCATGACCATTTCTAGGTCTAGGATCTACCATGGATCCTTAGGCACATCACAGCCCATTATACACTCATGTCAACAATGACACATACACTTATACCAACCATACACTTATACCAACATACACTTATATCGACCATAACCCTTACTCCGCAACCCCTCACAACAACCATTTACCATTTTACCTTTACCTTTTACCTTTAGCTTGTCAACACAAGCAACACAAGCAATACAAGAAAACTCATCAGCGTTATTGCTCAAAACTGTAATCACATTTCTCATCATTCACTATCAAGTATTGAGACACCAGGAGTGCGTCCACTCCCTAGAGTGTAATCAATATTGAAAACCCTTTCATGACTCGACATCGAAAAGTGTGCACTCTCTTCCGGTGTGTGCCATGTAGGCCCTATCCATACTCAAGCAATCGGTCATCATGGAAATAAATCAAACATGTTCTGCATATGGAAATTTAATAATTAACATGCATATTCGTAGCAAGGGTCACAGAACACTTATCCATTTGCCGTCGCAGTATGCCTTTATATATGTTAGGCATCGTCAAGGAGTTGAGAAAAGCTTAATGCTAAGCTGGTGAGCTCGCTGCAGAGCTAGGAACACCTACACTAGAACTAGCCTGACTTCTAAGACACCCACACACACCCAACACAAGGAATCAGTCCCTTCTCTGCTACACAGTCCCTCAGGCCCTGCATTCCCTTTCCAGTGCTATCCCGGGGTTGTGGAGAAGAAAGTCAGCCCTCTAGCTCTGTCTGTGTGGTTTCCAATCACCAGGCTTAAGCAGACCAAGCCCCCATCCCTGCTTCCTTTTTACGTTTCATATCTGCACATGTCTCACTGACATAATCCATGCCATCTTACTCATGTTACTACCGAACATGTAGTGCAGATGAGACATTTCTCAAAATGTCTAATGATGTTTCACCCGAAACCCATTTCCAAGATAATGGAAAACCTTCCCATGAAGTTTGGCTTCTGCAGGCCATCACACATGGTCTTCCTGCAGTGTGTACCCCTGAAACATTCATCAAATAGCCAAACAGTCAATCATTACCTGATACTACAATCCAAATTAATCATGCATAACCAAGCAATGACATTAGCAATCGAACTCAATAAGAATTTGCGATTCTATCTACTATATAAATTGACTTGCTCGATTGTGGGTCTCTCGTAAGCAGCATTACTATGCCCATTATAATTTTATGCTTACTATCAGAACATGAATACCCACTTACCATGTGTCCCTCCTGACACAATCTCACACAAGCCAACAATGTTTAGTAGTCATTAGCACTTTCTTAAATCCGAAATCCACAATTCAAATTTAACAACCCATTATGCATATCAACTACTTTCACAATCATGATATTTCTTCTCATAAATGGTAGATTCTGGCATTAGTTAGGGTCTTACCTCTCAATGCCATGCTCGAAATAATCTACCTGAAACATAAGCTTCAAACATCCAAACACAAGCTTATGCAAGCCAGTAGTGACTAGTAGTTGTCAGCAATTTCTCAAATCCGAAATTAACAATTCGAACTTTTAACAACCTACTATGCATCTCATATGGTAGATTCTGGCAGTGGTCAGGGGCTTACCTCTCACTGTCATGCTTGAAATAATCTACCTGAAACATGAGCTTCAATCAACCAAACAATTGGTAAGTCTGGATGCATATACTATCTCATTGCTACAACCATCACTGAAGCATTCGCAGAATTTATAAAATTCAAATGCTTCCAGCTGTTAGTCACATCAATATTGTCAAAGCTCATTTACTTCATGCAATCATCATCATATTAACATTTCAAAGTATAGTCATATCATTCATGCAATTAAATGAAACGTTTAGATACTCCTTACTTCACAAGCGTATCATTCATACCACCTTGCTCTTCCATAGAGCATTTCTGGCAGCCAATTGATCATGACTATCCTGCATTCATGACAACCTTTGAAATGGTTTCTGAATTGTCATTAATTCATCATTTCAGCCATTAGTCATTCATACTATCACATGCATTCATCTCAATGCATTCATGCCATGCACCACAACATTTGCACCTTTACTTAGGCAATCAGTCACTCACACCCTTCATATGCATACATTCAATGCATAACAACAAGATTCATAAAATCTTCTTAATGCATGTCCATTCAACGCTACCTTGCATTGATTCAGGAATACTATGCATTCAACCATACCATGGCCTAACCATGAATACCTCATATAGGATGCACTACTATAATCAATATCATTAACATGTATAGGCATGACACCTTTCTACATTCCAATATTCACATGGTATGAGGTCTCTTACCTGGACCAATCCATGGAATTTGTCATAAGCAAACTCTTACCTACATGGGTCTTACTTACGCCCTTTCCATGACCACTTTGGTTGGTCCTTTGCAGGAGATTGCAGAATTTGCTCACCAAATTTTGTTATGGACTTGTTGCCTTATCCCTTCTCCATAGGGTTGCTGGTCTCATTCATCAGCATCAGCAACATATTCATCCGGGTCCATGTCATATTTGGTTTTTCCACTAATGCCAACATCAAAACAATGATTATCATTAGTGGTTCATTATACATATATATATATTCCAATATTCTTACCAATCATGCAATATCCTATGCATGCAATACAGATCCTCATGCATTTCAAGCATAAACTTAGGAAATGTAGTTGAAATCAGCAAGATAGGGTTTAATGAAAACTTCCCTTTCAAATCCCTCATTTTCTCATGGAATTCCTCTTTCACACAGCAGCTGGTTGACTTCATAGTCCTTGCTGCCCCTGGGCATGCAACTGTCCAAATTTGTCCATTTGATAACAACGGCCATCATTAGCATTTTGCTGCTTCATGCTCAGGTTCTGGTCACTTATCCTTGTTCCTTGCTGGATAAGCTTTCCAGCGCCTATTCACATGCGTCATTCCGACCTCGGATGTGAAAACCACACCACTTCCAAGAATGAATACTTTCACTAACCTCGGCACTTTCATTACACTACCGCAAAGTAGAATTTTCGCATTCTTCCAATGATCTCAGAGCCATTTTGGCAGCTACATTTTAGTTGCCAACTTCAGCCACCTTACTTCCATTGCACCATTCATCTCTTATGAATTTTGGGTTTTACTAAATTGCCCAAAACATAGGATTTTCTTTTCACAAGAACAACTTTCTGAGGGAACGGCAGGGGTCAAGGGCAGCGCCCTCGTTTTTTTTTTGTTTTTTTTTGGTGTAAAACATTGGTTTTGCGCAATCTGGTGCATTAGATTGCTGCCTCTTTTCTCATTTTCCAGCCTCGAAAATTCACCGAAAAACAGCTGAAGAATCCCTCGGAAATAGTCGAAATCGACTGAGAAATCTCATGGAAAACTCAAAATTTTCCTTTCCTTCACATCGGAATTCGGATGACTCTCCACATCGAAATTCGGATGACTTTCCACATCGGAAGTCGGATGACTTTGTCTTCCGCTGAATTGGCTCCCGGAACCATTCTTCCTTCCGCTGAATCGGCTCCTCCTCCATTCTCCCTTCCGCCGAATCGGCTCCTCTTCCATTCTTCCTTCCACCAAATCGGCTCCTCTTCCATTCTTCCTTCCGCAACGGCGGCTCGCGGGACGTTTTCCTTTCCGATTTGGCGAACTGTCTCGACCGGCATCGGTAGTCTTTTTGATCGGCTGGCAAATGCCTTCAGCTTCCGCAACGGCGGACGCTCCTTCCCTTTCCTCTTCCGATCGGCGCACTTAGAATAATTTTAACGTCGGGCGTCGGCTGACTTTTGGATCAGAAGCCAAATGGCTTTGACTTCGGCAACGACGGCTCACCAGAGTCCAAATCCTTCCGACGTCCGCTCTTACTTGGAGAAATTTTCAACTTCGGGCGTCGGCTGGTTCTTACATCGGAAGTCGGCTGCCTTTTACGTCGGGTGCAGAATCGCTTCGCCATCCGCAACGACGGATGGGAGACTTCACCAATCCTTCCGCAACAGCGGAAGTTAACTTTGTCAGTCCTTCCGCAATGGAGGAATTCCACTTCCTCCAATGATCCGACCGCTCAACACTTAGACCGTTTTTTTGAGTTCGTCTGCTCACTGCTATTCTGTTGGACATAGAGGGTAATTCTGCCCTCTATCAGCGGCTCTTTCTTGGCCCATAGAGGCCCATTGCTGCAACCCAAGCTCTGATACCATACTGTCACGTCCCCATGCCTCCGACCGGCGAAGAGGATGCGATGAACATCAGACACAGCCGGGAAACAACCCCATGAACATATTCAAAAGAAAATCCATGCTGAAATTAAAACTTACAAGCATCCACAGATGCAAACTCTTCAATCATACATCGGAAGCAACACAAACACATTTCCAGCATTGATCATGTTCATCATTTCACATAATACAGTATATAAATTGTAGAGGAGAAGTAACAGCAGCACTTATCTTTCAATGAAGAACTCGCCCGCAACCAGCTACGTCGCTGCAACGTTCCACCCAACTGTAGGCCAGCGTGCTCATCAATCTCTCAGCACACTGCCACCCCCAAGCTGGGCATGATTCCTCAAGGAATAAGGGGACAATGCAGGCTTACACATAGCCAAGGGGGCACAAAACAACCAAACCAAATACCACTGGGTTTAACAGGCCTTCAACAAGCGGCCAAGCCAGCACCATCCAAGGGACAACCACTGCATACCAGTAGCCAAACAACCCTTCACAGCCCTGTGAAGAAGGAAAAACAACCAGGAAAAGATCCCAAGCCAAGGGTGAGACACAGCTCAAATCCAACCACACTGTTGAGTTGTTCTTGGCCCTAACGTGGCCAAAACAACTCAGCCACAACACCCAAAAGATGATTGCATCCACAGCAACCAAAACCAGGGCAATTCAACAACCCAACTCACAATGAGTGATGGAAACCAATCACAGCCCACGAAGGTTAATAAATAGCGTTCCCAGCATAACCATGGAAACCCAAACGCAGACCCCCCCAGCAGAAAACGGCTCACCACGAACACACAGTGGTCCAAACGAAATTGGACACCACAGCCAACAAAACGCAAAGAAGACAACCGCCCCAAAACGAAAATAGTGAGCACGCCTCTCTCATGGGAAAATCGACCTCAATGGTCTGTGCGTGAGGAAAAGCTTGCACCCAACAGCAAAATACATGGGAAAAACATACCCGATTTATGCATGAGGATTCCAGCCTGCGCATGAGGGGAAACAGCCTCACCTCTGTGTGCGAATCAACAGGCCATCGGAAGGACAAACAGACCTATGCGTGAGGAAGAACAGACCCCCTGTGAGAGCAACCAACCATGGGGAGAAAATGAAGACCAGTGTGAGAGAAACGAAGGTTCTCCACTGGGCATGCGTACCTTCCAGACTGACAGCAGCCTGCCAAAACCCACGTTTTCCCATGCAATAACTGCCCCCAACTAACAAAGTCAAGACATTGAAGAGGTTGGAGAGGTTGGATAAGACAAGAAAGGTGGAAAAACAAAACAAAGGTGGAAAAACATATGGGTTTTTCCCCCATAACCAAGGTTTGACATTCCCCACCCCTTATCCTTTGGAACCATGCCCCTTTCATTCAATGTTGCACTGCCGTAGCTGGTTGTGGTTTTAGTTTTAATTGACGTGCGTATTTACATGCTGCCGAATTATAATGTGCCAAATAGCACGAGATCCCATCGGCAACTACCTCTATTGCCGAAACATACACAACTAAATCGATGGTGGGATTTTTACTTGAGCTCCTCACCACGATTAATTACAATATATGCATCATGCAAACGGGGTCAAAACCGGGGACATTACAACCAATCCTCTCACCATGTAAAAAAGGCACGGCACTTATATCTGACCATGGGAGGAACCAATCCTCTCACCATGTCAGAAAGGCACGGCACTTACATCTGACCATGGGAGGATCCAATCCTCTCGCCATGTCAGAAAGGCACAACACTTACATCTGACCATGGGAGGAACCAATCCTTTTCCATGTTAGAAAGGCACATCATTTACATCTGACCATGGGAGGAACCAATCCTCCTGCCATGTCAGAAAGGCACATCACTTACATCTGACCATGGGAGGAACCAATCCTCTTGCCATGTCAGAAAGGAACAACACTTACATATGACCATGTGAGGAACCAATCATCTTGCCATGTCAGAAAGGCACAGCACTTACATCTGACCATGGGAGGAACCAATCCTCTTGCCATGTCAGAAAGGCACATCACACATATGACCATGGGAGGAACCAATCCTCTCATCATGTCAGAAAGGCACAGCACTTACATCTGACCATGGGAGGAACCAATCCTCTCTCCATGTCAGAAAGGAACAGCACTTACATCTGACCATGGGAGGAACCAATCCTTTCGCCATGTTAGAAAGGCACAACACTTACATCTGACCATGGGAGGAACCAATCCTCTCACCATGTCAGAAAGGCACAACACTTACATCTGACCATGGGAGGAACCAATCCTCTCGCCATGTCAGAAAGGATCTTTGGACTAATCACTTCCCCTTGGAAGGAACCTCAATCTGAAGTACTCAAATTTCACTCTAGCTAATGGCTTGGTCAACACATCAGCTATCTACTTGTTCGTCGCAACATACTAGAGCTTCACTGCTCCTCTCCGCACCATATCCCTGATATAGTGATATTTGATCTTGAGTGCTTCGACTTGTCATGGAACATTGGGTTCTTCAACAACTTTACACAACTCTAGTTGTCGCAATATATACAAGTAGCATCCAATTGAATATCAAACAAATCAGATTGTAGCTTTCTTAGCCACACTTCCTCATAGCTAGCCGAACAAGCTGCGACATACTCTGCTTTAGCTATACTCAGTGCCATGCAGGACCGCTTCCTACTAAACCAAGAGATCACACCTGATCCCATACTAAAGTAGCACCCCAAAGTGCTCTTC
Organism: Pseudotsuga menziesii; assembly: GCA_001517045.1. Taxonomy (NCBI): domain Eukaryota; kingdom Viridiplantae; phylum Streptophyta; class Pinopsida; order Pinales; family Pinaceae; genus Pseudotsuga; species Pseudotsuga menziesii. The sequence continues at coordinate 115,125 of LPNX010138470.1, forward strand.
CTATCAATGGAACTGCCTGCCTAATCCGAATCCACATAACTCTCCAGGTTAATCTTCTGATTCGCTTCATATTTGAGCCCATAGTCAATTGTACCCTTCAGGTACCTTAGAATATGCTTTGCAGCAATCAGGTGAACATGTCTCGGATCCGTCAGGAACTACCTCAATGTGTTCACAGCAAAATAAATATCTGGTCTCATGTTCGTTAGGTATATCAATGACCCAATCATCTAACGATACATTGTAGCATCAACCGACTCTGATGAAGCATCACTCAATAGCTTCAGGTTCGATGACACAGGTGTGGTCATGGCCTTGTAGTCCATCATCCCGAACCTCTTCAGGATCTCTACTGCATACTTCCCTTGTCCCAAGGTGATTCCATCTACATTCTGCCACACCTCCATGCCTAGAAAGTAGTGCATCATACCCAATTCTTTCATCTCGAACTCAGCAGCAAGCTTCCTCTTCGTGTCAACAATCAACCCATCCTCACATGTCACAAACAAGTCATCCACATACAATAGGAGTATCACTGGGTTCCCTTCCTCAACCTTATAGTAAAGGTTGGAATTCGCTTTACTCTCGGTAAAGCCCAAGCCAATCAAGAAGCTGTCAATTCTGTTGTACCATGTCCTGGGTTCATGTTTTAAACCATATTGGGCCTTCTTCAATTTGTACACATGAGTCTCCCTGTCATGTGTCTCAAAAATGAGTGGTTGCTCCACATACACTTTCACTTCTACTACACCAATCAAGAACGATGTCTTGACATCCATCTGGTGTATCTTCCATTTCATTACTGCAGCCAGAGCAAGTACTGACCTGATGGAAGTGTATCTAGCTACAAGTGCAAAAGTATCCTCATAATCTATCCCTTCTTTCTAGGAGAAGCCACGTGCCACAAATCTTGCTTTATATTTCTCTATGCTGCCATCTATAGCATGTTTGATCTTGTAGATCCTTTTGGAAGTTACGGCATACTTCCCTTCTAGTCTCAGGACCACATCCCAGACATCATTCTTCATGATCAACCGGTACTCCTCGATCATAGCATCCTTCCATTCTTTCTTTTCCGCTGCTTCTTCATAGTTGGAAGGTTCTTTATCAATGATGTCACATAGTAGGGCTACATAACTGGAGTAGGACCTAGTTTTCTTCCTTTCTCTGTGCATTTCTTCTAAAGCCCCATATCTCTCTTCACCTTGGATAGCCTCTTGTACCCATGCAGGTTTCCTTTTGTAAGGATTCTTCTCCTCGGGTGGATCTACATGTTCCTAGGGTTCTTCCATTTCTCGATCTTCTTCTGGAGTTGCATCGTTCATAGTTGAATCTCGGATCTTGGGTGCTTCTGTTTCTTCAGGGTCTTCAACGGGTCTCTTTTTGGATTTGTTGTAAGTTGAGCCTTCATAAAAATTCACGTCTCTGTTGATGTTGATATTCTTAAATCTTGGGAAATATATTCCATAAGCTTTCGAGCTCTCACTATATCCCACAAATATACCCTTCTTTCCTGAATGATCTAACTTAGTCCTCTTTTCTTTTGGAATGTGAATGTACATCAGACAACCAAATATTCGGAGATGGCTAACTTCTAGTTTCTTACCATAGAAGATTTCTTTTGGTGTCTTATTCTCAAATACTCTATGCGGAGTACGGTTCTGTACATACAGCGCTATCCTAGCAGCTTCTTCCCATAGATGCATAGGAAGATCTTGATCATGAAACATTGCCCTTGCTGCTTCCATAATCATTCTATTCTTCCTTTCTGCAACCCCATTCTGTTGTGGATTATATGGAGTGGTCAACTCCCTCTTAATCCTTGAATCTCTGCATAATTCTTTGAATTCATCTGATGTGAATTCTCCCCCATTGTCTGATCGAAAGGTCTTGATGTTCTTCTTTGTGTGGTTCTCGATCAAGGCTTTGAATTCCTTGAATTTGTTGAATACTTCATCCTTTCTTTTCAAGAAGTATATCTATGTCTTCCTAGAAAAGTCGTCATTGAAAGAAACATAATATACATACCCACTCAATGAACTTGATGACATCGGACCGTGTACATCGGAGTGGATGATTTCCAAGATTCCTTTTGCCTTGCTCTCGCTACTTGGAAATGTCTTCATTATGTTCTTTCCCTTTGCACATCCTTTGCAAATTCCTTCATGCTTTGCTTGGATTTCTGGAATACCTTCAACATCTTTGTTTGCAAGTGGTAGTGCACATGTGCAAGTCTTCTATGCCAAAGTTCACTTGGCTCTACTGAGTCATGGACCAAGGCTTGTTCTGGTTGGCCCTTTAATTTGTATAAGCCTCCCTCTTGTTCTCCAATCACTACTGCATCATCTATAGTCTTCCCCTTTTTCCACATAAGGACTTGGCCATCTACAAATGCAACTCTCATGCCTTTTGTATCCAATGCAGATATGGAGAGAATATTCTTCTTCAGTCCTAGTACAAACAAGACATCCTTAATCTTTATAGATTTTCCAAAGTCTAGCTTATAGGAGGATTCACCACTTCCTTTTATGGGATACTGGTAGTCATCCCCAACTTTTACTTTGTGGGGTGACTCATGTTCAGATAGTTTCACAAAGGATTCTTTGAATCTCGTCATATGTTTGGAAGCCCCACTATTTATGAGCCAATCATTACTTCCATGTGTAACAGTCCCTTTGAGGGAAGAAATCAAGACATACTCTTCATCACTTGAAGAATCTTCACTTTCTTCTTTGACTCTCTTCCTGGGAGGTTCATCATCTTCTGCAATGTGAGCATGATGGTTTCTTTTGATGTCCTTCTTCTTGTGGGAGCCACCTCTATTTTCGGGACAATGTGTGGAAAAGTGTCCTTTCTCATCACAGGTAAAGCATCTGAGTTTCGATAGATCTTTGCTATAGCTACTAGGGATATCTTTCTGATGAGAATGCTTACCTTTGGGATGATGGTGGTCCTTTCTCAATTTCTTGGTGTGTGCTGTGAGAGCTTGATCTTCACTTCCCATATTTTCTTCTCGAGCTACTATCTGAGCTTCCTCTTATGAGCATTCCTCCCACATCCTACTGAAAGTGATTAATTTTATTCTAGTACAAATCCCTTGAATGAAGGAGTCACATGACCTAGGGAGACCATTCAAGGTGTTCATCATAATTTCTACATTCTCTACTTCTTCATCCACTGCTTCAATTTGTTCTTTGATTTGAGAGACCCTTGTAAAGTATGACTGTATGGTCTCTGCATTCTGGATCTTTACATTCTTCAATTGATTTCTCAAAGTCATCTTCCGATTTATGTTCTTCCCTTCAAATAGCTTGGTTAAGGAATCAAACATCTCTTTAGGTGTCTTTAGGGAAGACACATGTGGTATAAGGTGATCCTTGATAGAATCAACAATAATCCTCTTAGCCTTGACCAATTTCTTCTTATGTAAGGCCTTAGCTTCATCTCCCTCTGTAACTGGAACCTCTCCACTTATGTAGGTGTCCAATTCATTTTCTTCAAGAACCGGTGAAATCCTATACTTCCATGCTCAAAAGTTTCCAGCTCCTTTAAGCTTTTCATCAAGCTTGGTGTGATGAGACATATTAAATGATAACCTCAAATGGAAATACAAAATATTTAGATCTTACCAATTTGAGATGTCGGAACTGGATCTGGAGCTGATCTTCTGCAGTGCTCGTTTTCTGGTTTAGGGTCATATTAGGGTTTGACTTTCCTAGAGTTCTACCCAACTAAAAACTTCGATCTTGGTCTCTAAACTTCAATTTTGATGAGGAGAGCAATCCTATGTTGGGCTCACTCAAAAATTCCTCTTCTGTGAAAAGCCCTAATTTCCCGCAGCAATGACAGGTCAAAAACTGAAAATGCTTGGAATCAGATTATGCTTCGACAGAAAGATGCACCCTTCAATGGGGAGTTATCCTAGCCTCCTTTTGCTGATGATCTATGGAGAGAGACCCAAAAAATAATAATCCCTAGCTTATGCAGGTGCATAGTGTCTTCTTCTCAGGTTAGCTCTGATACCATGCTAGATTTTTATCATTTAATCAATATGATCTAGAATCTTATCTGAGAGAATAACATGCACAACAATAATCACAAGATACAAGAGACACAAAGAGTTTTCCTCGGGGAAACCATAAAGGAGAAAACCATGCAACTTCCTCAGAGATAGAATGAGCACCAATAGCAAAAGTAAAACCCAAAAACACAAAGATGATCTCCGACAGTTGTTCTCTCTCTCACGTGTGTGATGTCATCTTCTCTCACTCATGTGCTACAGTTGAGTGAGTGTGTGTTTCAAATAGAGAGTCTCACTCTCTATTTATACTTGTTTTCCACTTGACATTTACTCTACAGGGCCGACTTCTCTAGGAGAGTCTAATAACCCTAATACCCCTCAACCGTGGGGACTATTTCCCCGACATACAACAGAGGGTTAACCTCAATGACTTTACATTACTTTATTATATTAATGATTCTCCCGATCGGAGGAACATCGGGGTACAATGAAATACAATATAAGATATACAAGTGAATACATTCCGAAGTTACAAATACATCAACATCTAGCAAATCACCAACTTTGGTGTATGAGACCCCCTTGTTTGTGGGACAAGACCCCCACTCTACACAATTATTTGACTCATGAAGTATATGTAAGTGTACATACCCTATGTCCCTCGAGATTTGAACCTATGAATTCCTAAGAGGAAACACATATTCTTAACTAAATGAATGAGAAAATGTATTGCAAATTTTACTTGAGAGGTTTAACCATGAACCTCTTAATAAACCATGGAAGGGTTTAACCATAATTAGCTATTATTTAATTAGAATGTGACACTTGCATATGAACCATCTAAGTATGTTTATTATTTTTGTTTTTTCAACCTATGGGAACATTGCCAATTTTAATCTAATAATTTGAAAATTAAGGCTTTTTTTAGTTTAAAAAATCATAAGCCCATGCTTGACCCCAAGTTTCTCCTAATGTCAAGGCATATCATTTTTCAGTGAATTTGTCTTCTCTTTCTTCTTCCTTTTGCTTTCATTTTCTTATATTGTCTTCTTTTGTCTAATTATGTACATATAATGTTTTCTTATTGGGCTACAAAATGAATACATCACTTTTACAATCTTCAACTCTTTAGGGCCCTCATGATTTTTGCTCATTTTTTACATTTTCTTCTTTTGTCTAATTATGTACATATAATGATTTCTTATTGGGCTACATCACTATTACAATCTTCAACTCTTTAGGTCCGTCATGACCATAAAACTTTTTTTCCTTTCTTATTTGTTTTAAGGATACCATCACATTTACATTATATATATATATATAATGTCAATATCATGTTTGATATAATACCAACACGAATCATCTCTTAAATAAGAACATTACACCCAAGACATCATTAAGCTCCCTTTATTGGTTACCTTTTTTATATCTATACAAAAAACAAAAAAAAACTCTTATTTCTAAATGTAAATTAAATAATTAATAGTAACAAAAAAATACTATATCTTCCCAAAGTTACTTTATTTATATATAAATAAACAAACTTCTTTATTTCTTAATAGTAACAAAAATAATATGTACTCTTTATTTCCTAATAGTAACAAAAATAATATCTCTCGAAGGTACTCAACATATAAAAATTAAAAAAAACAAAGTATAAAATATTAATATCAATTTATTATCCACATGAAATGAAATAAGATTTCAATAATGTAATTAAAAGTAAAACTTACGACTAGTATATTTGACAATCTCTTGCAAAATAGCAACTTAAACAACTTAAAATGTTGTGTACAACAAATAAATAACCAACACAAAAAATATAAATTGATATAGTCGTTACCATGATTACAATTGACGAAGTGAAGTACATAGTCACGAGACATATATTCAAAAGTGAAATGAAATTAAAAATATATACAGGATATTATTATAAATTCAGAAGGAGACGAGAATAATAAGCACAATAAAAGGCAAATCAATCAATTTATTAGAAAGGTAGTTTTGAAAGGTCGTTCCCCAAAATAAATTAATGTGAATAGAACTAACTACCTAAGTAGAGCCTCATCATTAATGTGCATATAAGTAGCAAGGCAAGGCAAGGCAAGGAAAATACAAACTCAACCTCATTAATGTCAATAAAACTAACTACCTAAGTAGAGCTAGAGCTAGAGCTATGGCTCTGGCTCCTCATTAATGTCAATTCAACTAGCAACCTAAGTAGAACTTAAGGCTATGGATGAAGCTCATTCTAGGGTCTCTAGTTGTGTGATGGAACAAGCGAAGGACCATCTGCTGAAGGACCCATCTACAAAATTATAATATCCACCATGTAGAGCCAATGTACCCTTTAAAACTCCCTCTCTCACGAATGGAAACGTCAGAAGATTCATCAGTGATACGTTCACCGCTTCCTGCACATTATTTTATAAGTCATGTTTGTGTTAATGTTTTTCTTTTTATAATTCATCTTGATCTTCCAACTTTAATATAATCACTTATCTCTATACATAAATGCAACAATAAATAAATCAATAAATAAAATAGCAATAAAAACCCACTTTTATTATTCAAAATGGCAATGACTAACATCTCTATTATTAAAATAGAAGCAATAATAATAATAAAACTTTATCCTTTCATTAATAAAAAGTAAAAGAAGAAGAAAAATAACCTTTTCACACGCAGTACATTGCTGGTCAAATGCCAAGTCTCCATGCGATTTCTTAACCTTTGACTTGGCCTCGAGTGCGATCTTGATCCAATCTTCAATGAAAGCCCTGCGCACACATACCCAAAACATATCGAACCTTCCAACTCTACCAAACCAAAGCTGACCTGACCTGAGGGCTATCAATATATATTATGCACCGCAGCATTAAATGCGGCGGCGGCTGCACTGCATACCGTCAGATCTTAGTATGCCTGACATCCGAAGGTATGCAAGGCAGCCGCCACCGCATTAAATGCAGCGCTGAGCTTCTCACGTAACCAGAAACTACTCTACTCTACTCACGTTTGTGTGGTACCGTCGTCTGGCATTGACATGAGCGCCTTGATTCCTCCGCAGCAGCTGTGCCCCATTACTAATATATTCTCTACCTGATAACCATTCAAATTTCAATCAATTGATTACTTTTACTGATAACTTATAACCAACCATTCAATCAATTGATTTGCTTTTCTTTTCATGATAAATAGAATTACATTGATTGATTCCCGACGTCATTAAAACAACAATTACCTTGAGATGCAGAACTGCGTATTCCACGGCAGCACTGGTCCCTGGATATTCACTCTGGGAAGGGAGACAAATGAAATGAGAATTCTATTTATCTGGATAGAGAGAGAGAGCATATATAAAAGTAGATTAATTAACCTGTTACCTTCTCGTAGGGTGGAACCATGTTGGCAATATTGCGCACGACGAAAGCCTCTCCCAAATTGAATTGGAGAACATGGGAAGGACATACTCGCGAATCCGCACAGGCAAACACCATGAACTGTAATAATTTCGACAGCGACGGATTACTATACTTAATAATAACCAGAGTTGCAAGAACTTCCTACACAAGATTTAACTTAACCTAACCTAACCTTGGGAGATTGGCCCTTGGACAATTTGGAGAACAAATCTGTGTCCTTTCTGCACATCAGAATTGATTAATTGAGTGCGACATATACTGAAGGGAGTGAGCTAGCGATGGAGCAAACCTCCCTCCATGGGACGGAGGAGGAGCAAAGTCAACGCTAACTTTGGCAAAATCAACGCTAACTTTGCTCCTCCTCCCTTCCAATGAGGGATTGCTCCATAGCTAGCTTACTCCATAATATTATGAAGAAGATCAGAATTGATTAATTGAGTGCGACAATATATATAATGAAAGATTGAGCTTGCAGCTTATATCGATCTATAAATATTTAATACTTACTGGTACACCTGTTTCTTGAAGTGGGTGAATCCATTTTTGAGCTTCTGGACTGGGTCAACAACAAGCCCGTCCGCCAATTTCTGGGTCACGTCTTCCGCTGTAACTGCAACCTGTTTTTGCAACTCATCGGTAATTACCTCAATTTTCTTTGCAGCAGCAGAGAGCAGATTCGGGGATTGCCTGCCATGCCATGAGCCATGAGCCATCCCAATAAAAATATCAGAATAACAAAAGATCTAGAAATAGCAAAACTTCAACTGATTCAGAGTCAAGACTAGACTAGACTACAGCGTAATTAAATTATCCAGTGAGATTACTTCAATAATTTACTGAGACGATCCACGGCTTCGTTGTATGAATTGCTGCTTGAATCCATTGTGTGATCTGCAGTGCAGCACACGAAAATGTAAGAGAAATATATTATTGGCTAATTCAATCAATTTACAGTTTTTACACAAATCCAGCACATAACAAAGTATATCTGCAATTTTCGGATTTCATATATTCATTTCAATGAGATTGGAAAGGGCGCCAGCTATGAGAGCTGTGCATATCCAAATTTGATAAGCGAGAAGCTAAACTGTCAAAGCCCGTTATAATTTGTAAACACTAAAATACCAAATAAGAACAGCCACAGCTCTCATCCGTGCAACTCTGCAACAGATGCAGGACTGTCAAAGAAAAAGCATATCTTATAAAGTAAAGGTGAGGAGTTCGAACCTCAGGGAACCCCCTTCTTGGACGAAAATGAGAAGTTGAATGGCGAATTGTAGTGAAATTGGTGAGAATTCTGAGTGAGGACGGGTATTTAAATCCTCGCCTTATCTGAAATTGTGGTATCTCGGAGGCCATATTTATCCGCGATGGACCTGGACTGGGTGTCCAGGAAGAAATTCAATCTCAGTAATAAGTCTAATATTAATAAATATCCATCCTTAATAGACGGACGGAATTGATGGATGGAATCATTCATTGACTTTAACCATTCATTCATTGATAATCCAAGTATTATTATTATATATAATATGAAATTGTTATTATTATTATTATATATAACATGGGAAAATGATGAGCGGGATCCAATATAATCTATAACATGGGAAAATGATGAGCGGGATCCAATATAATCTATAACATGTGGAGGTGGTGACCCGGTGGGAGGCGTTTATGGGTTTTTTTAAATATTTGTGTTTTCCATGTTGACCTTTTTTTCTCCACCACTACAACCAGGGAGTCACGGACCTTGAAGTTTATCATTTCATATTCCCGGACACATTTGGGTGGCCACATGGTGGGTCCTACTCTTACTTGACCTTATCGTTCTCTCTATTTGAGGCGGAAAGTGAAGGGTGAGAATTTGGGATGGGATTTCAATAGGGAGTGAGCTAACGAACCGACCATTTGCACCTGGGCCCACCCGGAGCCGTCGACATCCAAGCTCACTCCCGTTCCACTCCTATTAAGTCTCCGTCGGGTCACCCCTCCACCGTCGGCTCACTCCTCCACCGGCAACTCCCTCCGCCGTTTACCTTTCTGTGCACTGCAGTCCGCCGCTCTGTCACAAAATCACGGTGCATGCATTAACTGCATGGCCAGCTACTCCCGTTTCTCCAATAGTCTACATGCTATACAGCATTTAATGCGACGGCGGTCGCACTGTCCGCCGTCGGATCCTTTCCAAAGTAAGATCCGACGGCGGACAGTGCGACCTCCGTCGCATTAAATGCTGTATAGCATTTAGACTATTTTTCGCCAGATTTGATAGGTTCCTGGACTTATTCAAGGTGTGGTTGTTATCTGTAACGGTTCATTTACGAGGGGAGGGTTTGGTATTTGTGCATTTCCATTCATTTTGAATGATAGAAAATAGTTTGCACTTTGTTCAAAGTATTTTAATTTAATTTGGCTCATTGCACTATTTCAAGTTAAAATGCTTTGAATAAATGCACATTGTGTTGAGTATGTTTTCAAAATAAATTATATTTTTTTAATTTGGGTACTAAGAAGTATTAATAACAATTAATATGATAATGGGTATAATAATGGGTATATTTAATTAATTAGAAGCCTTGTAGTTATTGAGTTGATAACAAGGTATAACATTGGATATTTATAAGGTTTATGTAGGGTTTAGTATTTAATAGCATAGATTTATTTTAAACATGGATTTATCAAGTATAGAGAGGGATTTTATTTCATAGATTTATTTTGAATACGGATTTATCAAGTACGGAAAGGGATCCAGTTTCCTGAGTTATACATTTTTTTAACATTTGGATCTCTTTTGGTACTTGATAAACCTGGGTTTAAAATGGATCTATGCTAGTTTAATTATTTTTTTATTTAAGTTTATATGTAATTTATATTTTTCACTTTTTTTTTATATTTTTTATTTATGTCACTAGCGTAACATGACTCAATGCAATGAGTATAATATTTTTTGTTTTGTTTTTTAATTATGAGTTCACATGTTATAAGTTGTTTTATTTTTTACTTTTTATTATTATTCATTTTTATTGAGCCGACGTGTGCCATGTTAGCGTTACTCTGGGCAAGCTTAGGTTTGATGTTTATGTGAGTGACTCCTTGAATAAGGCTCCCCCAAGAGCTATGCACTCTCGTTCCTTAGGAAATGTTAAATTTGAGAGCTCTTGCTTAGACTTGTAGAGCCTCTCCATCCGTAGTGACAGGGGACATGTATCCAACAAAAACATGATGGGGAAGGGTTGGAGTTCTAGAGGGTACAAGGTTTGTCAAGATCAAGGTTTTAGCCACACACTAAGGATTATGCAAGAGGAAAAAGCCTCAACAACGAGGTTTCGAAGGAATACTCCTACTCAGATACAACAAGAAATTGCTTAAGCATAATCATGGGTCAAGAAGGAGCAAGATCGGGTCGAGGAGAAGGAAATGCAGTAAAAATTGAATATGTGGGTACTTAATGTAGGGAATTCTTGAACCAAAGACACTAAATACTTAAATAAGATTGTTCTTCTTTGTTGATGAATGAAATCTTTGCTAAGGAAGGATCACTTGGACAATAAAGAAGAGCATAAGTAAATCCTTCTTTAGGTTGATAAGCTTTAGAACCAGGTTAGATGGATGAATGCTAAAATTAACATGACAACAAAGGAAACCATAGGATTTTAGTTCGCAAAAAAAGTAGTAGAGGCAAAGAATCACCCTCCAACATCAACTCAAGAGGTGTCTTTAGTCCCAATTTCTAATGATGATGAGCATTCCTCATAGTCTCCTAGAGGTCACTACATGTTTTTTAATATTCAATTATCATTGTTTTATTTCTAGTTCCTTTAGCTATTACTATACCATGCAAGAATTATGTTTAGGAAGATTGGGGGCAAGACCCTAAAAAACATTTTATGTAGAACAATCCTAGTCCTTAATGATTATCTCTTACTTTGTAGTTGGTCGAGTTTTCTATGTGACCAACTAGCTATCAAAAACTCTGTATTTTTATTTTGCTTAGTAAAAATAGCTTAACTTATACAAATATAATTTAAATTTATATTGGTTAAACAAATATAAATTATTTAAAATATGAAAAAATTAAGTATTAAGAGGGATCAAATTTCTTGAACCATTCATTTGTTTCTTGAGGTGTAAAAACTTTGAAATAAAAACTTTATATCTTAATAAATTTAATCCCTCTTAATGCTTAATAAATTGGATTTAAATAAATGTATGCATGCTTTAAATTTTTTATAGAACTTTGAAATAAAAAAACTTTATATCTTAATAAATTTAATCCCTCTTAATGCTTAATAAATTAAATTTAAATAAATATATGCATGCTTTAATTTTTTATAAATTTTATATAAATTTTAAAATTAAACTACATAAGGTTTAAATAAATAAAAATATCATTGTCATTTATATTAACTACCTAGCAACATCTACCTCATTAAATTGTAAGGCGCCTACTACTCTTAATATATTATAAAAAAATCAAAACTTTTTATATCACTCATTTCTAAATAGAATCAAATTATAAAAAAAATCAAACATTCTTGTATTATTAAATTAAAATTGGAATAAATTTTTTTAAAAATGATTATAAAAAATAATCCAAATACATATAAACCATTTAATATTTAAATAAACCATTTAATATTTAAATAGGTTAACATAAATTATATTTCAATAATTGTTTAATATTATTTAGATAATAAATTATGCATGGCATTACACCATCAATGATTCCTTTGTTGACTTAGCATTATGTACCCTTTTAACATTGGAACCTAAAGTTATTATTATGTAGTAAGATAACACACTAATTAAGATCTTGTATTTTTATGTGATAAAATTACACGGCAATTAAGATCCTATGTCTAAAGATCTTGTGTCTAAGGGAGACCATAAGCGAGTTCATATATAGTTAACTTTTAATTCAATATTTATTGAGATAAGAGGGATGTATAAATAATTTTTTTATTATTATAAATTATATTAATAAAATAATTTTGAGGGTTAGTTTCAGTGGTTATGAGTTAGATGTAAGATCTCTTTCTTGAAATTGGAAAGGTTATAGAATCTCTATATCTTTTTAGGGTTAGACTCCCTAACAACAAGGTTATTCCTCATGAAAAGAATAGTTACAAAATATTAAGTAGATCAATTACAATAAGGAAATTTTAATTTCATTTAAAATTTGGTTGTTTAGAATGCTTGTATAATTTTTGGTACCTTAGGTTATAGTTAGTAGTTGTTTAACCCCCAAGTTGGGTGAATAACGAGGCAAATTTCGAGGTTGATGGGGAGGGGCACGCGGCAGAGTTGCATGTCCCTCATGCCAACATTTCAATACCCCCGGCAGTGAATAATAACCCTCCTCCAGTGACAGTTGTGTTGGGGGCTCGCAATACACAAACCTGAGCAACGTCGGACGATGAGAAGATGGGAATGGTGATTGTGTACGAGGCAGAAAGTTTCATCATTAAACTTCCAACCAAATTCATTATGATATGGAATACATTTGTTTGCGGGTGGTGGAGGTTGATTATCAGCGCATGGAATGGACGCATATGGAATCCGACAATAAATGATATGGATTATCTCAAGAATTGCACAAGACGACTTTCATTTTTCCTTTGGCATTCTCCTACTGGTGGTAGTTTGGGTCATAGGTCTCATTTTGGAAACTGGTGGATTTGGTATTCAGGAAATTTATCTACTGGTGATTTTGAATTGAATCATTTGTGGGTTATTTGGTCGGAAACTTGCCAGTCCTAGGGGTTAGAGTCGGCTCTGTGTATGTCATCCCTAGTTTCTGAAGAAGCTTTTAGTACTTGACAAATGGTTGGGTGGTGACTTATCTTGCTCATCGATGCCATAGACCAAACTTTCAATTTTTCGGGGACGCACTTGAGTAAGCTCTGGTATGAATATAACTTGTTTTTTATGTTCAGCTACCTTCTTGCTTCTGTTTTTGTCTCCTTTCAGCAGTTTAAAAATCGTGATCCCTCCAGCCGTTTAAATCCGGTGGAGTTTTCGTCGTGGACTAATTGTGAAACCCTCCGAACTCCTATTTTGTTTATGTCACCTCTTCGAGCCCCTTCACTCCTGCTTTGGCTCCACCTTGCTCCACATACCATGCCTCTGCAAAAGCGCTCCCGCATTCCCCCGCCTAGCTCCTTTTCTCCCCCTAATAGGCAAATGAGAAGCATAGTTCACACATCTCGTCTCTTTAGGAATTCGATTCTTGACCCTGTCAAAGAGGATATTGAAGAAATGGAAAGTGAGGCTCAGCTCACTAGAGGATGCATAACTGATCAGGAGGTGAGAAATGAATTTGAGGCTCTGGTCCCTGACCTGGGCTACTTAAGAGGTAAAACCTCTCTCCATCTAAAAACTATGGACTATTATTGGCAGCAAAAGTATGTTCCCGGTCATGCACTGGTGGAAAGAGGGGAAGCACATGAGGCTATTATCCTGAAGTTAGATGAATTGTCCCGCAACATGCATCAGATTTCTAATCATATGAGAATCAAGTTCGTTGGCTCCATGGACTCGGCCCCTGTTGACTTTGATATCAAGCCTGATATTGGCTAAGCTTCTTTTTAGGTTATGCTTACTTTTTATTTTCCTATGAATACTTGCAAAAGTTATGTAGTAAGGAATTCTCAGACAACATGGTTCGGCCTCGTATCATTTAGAGGCAGACTTTAATTTTTGAAACTATGAGATGATTTTCCCTATGTAGGGAGGACTTATTTTAATCACTCTTTTTGTAAATCTTTTGGAAGGCAATAGAAGGTACTATCTTATTTACAAAAAAGAAGAAGTTAGTAGTTGTCTAGATGATAAACCTTTGAGGCTCATATCCATAGCATATGGATTTTTTACTTTTTTATTCACATACATTTATTATTAGGGATTTTATGATGTTGTCCACTTGGGTGTTATATCCATACATGACTCATCCAATGATGACATTGGAACTTATCTAACATCCTTCTATGCTTGATCACTTTTCTTGAGTCCCCTTACCTAACCTTATATATGTGACCTCATAGGGATATCTAGTGATTAGGTAGGGCCTTTTATCATATTTCTTATCCTATCATTTGACCTTTTGTTGACAGTTTGGTTCACTTTGATCCTTTAGGGCACTCGTTTGCGGTATTTTCTTATTCTACCAGTCTAGTTTAAGGCATAAGTCCATGATTAGGTTCATAGTTACTTGGGATTCTTTATTACAGGTCCACACCGGATCAAATTTGTTGGGTTTTTTCTATTTATACGATCTAATAAATCAAATATTCCTTAACCTCTCTTGGTCTCAAACTGCAAAGTGAACCATGAATTTCATGGTATACCATGACTATTTACAACTCATGAAATATAGAGCCTATATTTAGGGTAAAACCTATGGTATGGTTTCAGACACTCATGATATGAGGTTAAACCATGTGGTTTGACTTTTCCATTTGGGGCATTCTATATAATGGTTAGTCTAACATTTACCTACACCTTGAGGCCATTCTGTATCTTAATTATACCATTCATGGTTTGAATTTATGAAGCACACATGTATGAGAGCAACACAAAGATATAGTAATACTCAATTTCTATTTAGGAAATAAATATGTAGGAACTGTAAATAAATGGAGAGTGAAATGAACTCACTAGAATGGTGGCAGCTTACCTCTAAGAAGAGATGTGACAGCTAAGCGCATTCACAAGAACTAAGATACAATGAGGCCAAAAGGTCCCTTGAATATCAAACATCAATGAGAAAAACCTAAACATCCAAAATCGTAATCTTGGAAGATGAAACACTAAAATGTTTGTGGCTCTCATTGTGGTTAGCTGATACGTCAACTTCCCAAGGGAATTACTGTTAATTCCAATCTCTGTTTGGGTGCTTGGTATCCCATAAAAAATGTCTATCCAAGAAGAACACATTTTGAACAACACAATACATATTCAGACACTATCTATTAGGCATTTTCATGTAAAAAAATTGGTGTTTATGACCTAAAACAACCTCGGAAGTTGAAGACCCCAAAAAATGTAAATAAACTACCAAGATGGACAGCTATGTTTTGAGTTGGTGGACTAGGTGGATGACCACCTGTTGGTTGTGGAGCTTGATCTCCCTGATTCAGAGATGTTATTTCATTTGTGTTTGGATCCCAGCACCTAAAAGGAGGGGGGGGGGGTTCCCCCCCCCCTATAGTCGTTAGGGGGGTCCAGGGTGGGGGGCAACACTCCCGTAGTGAAATTTTGGGAAAAAATGCCCTGTAAAATGTTGTAATTTCATAGTCATGACTTGGTCAATAATGGGTGATTTAGGGGACCATGGTTTTGGGCATCCCATGGTATTTCATTTATAAAAGGAAGGCATTGTAATACAGTTGTGTATTGTATTGTAGCATTGTAAAAGCAATCTCTGTGATTGTGAAAAAGAGACTATGAGAGAGTGAAGAGGAAGTGTAGCGGGGTTGTTGCAGGTTGTATCCTTTCATTTGTTGGACGAAATAATAATAAAGGACTGATAATTTTTGTGTGGATGTAGCCCATCTTGGTGAACGACGTTATATCTATGTCTCTCTTGTAATGTGTTTTAATATTTGCATTGTGTTTATTGTTTATTGTTTATTTCTCTGCGATCCTGTTTTCTAACACCACCAATGTCCATATAGATTAGTCCTCCCTCCTTAGGAAGCAATGGTATCCATTGTGTTGACTGCTTCCATCAAATGGGGAAACTGTTGTTGAACTTGATGCTTTGTGTTCCACTTGCCTTGGTGTAGGATATTCCTTTCTTTGACAACTCGATAGAGTTGGATATTCTAATTGGCGAGTTCCCTTAACCCATGTATACATGATCCTATCAATGGTGGTTTTTTTCATGCATTCAAGGTTGATTTGTGTAGGTGTCAGATACTCTGCCACCTCTGATTTTTCCAATAGTGGTGAAAAATATGGTCAAAGGAGGTCCACAATGAATACTAGGTACAAGCCAAGGAAGGGGGGGATACTCAATTCAAAAGAATTGTCACCCACAACATTGGTAATGGTTTAAGGCCCATAGAGAAGTGTACACAAATTCCAATGGGGTCTTGTAAGGTGTTTTGTCTACAAATGAAACCAAACCTTGTATCCCACCTGAATCTTGGGTGGAACCCTATGTTGATCATAGCACTACTTGTACTTAGCATTAGGTTTCTATAAAATATCATTGACTTGTTGGCATATGTGATAAATACATTCAATGAATTTGGTGGATTTGTCATCCTCTGATTGAACATGGGAGGATTATGCTTGTGTGGGAACAAAGGAAATTTCTACATCAATGGGGCCAATGGTTGAAATCCCAAGCCCACCTGAAAATTATTGCAGTCGATCGATCTATGGAGGGATATGTTGTAAATGTGTTGAACATAAGGAAGGATCCCATCCCATGTATGTGAATGCTTGAAGTTGTACATGCACAAGATGTGTATAATAATCTTGTTGACGACCTCTGTCCGTCCATTAGTTTGTGGGTGGAAAGTGGTGGATTTGGTTATCTTGGTGTCCAGCGGTGACCAGAGGCTCGACCAAAATGTACTTAGAAACCTATTGTCCGATCTAAGATGACGGTATTTGGGAATCCAAGAAGATCTTGGAAATGGATTCAACTATGATACTCTTCTTATAGACTGTGAGAATGGACATCTTAGAGAATTGATCAACAACCACGAATACACATTCATTGCAATGCTATTTGAAGGAAGACACGACATGTAGTCCATCTAGATGGATTCTTAAAACATGTTGAGACTCAAGAGTAAGAATATGGGTGTACAGTCCTTGTTTTCTAATGGTTGGCTTGGTTATGGAGAATACAGTACATGAACTGATATAGTTACTAACATCCTGGCAAAGTTTTGGACAATAGAAATACTTTTATAGGATTGATACTATTTTTTCATGCCAAAGTGTCTTTCCAACCAACTGTATTGGGATTCTCAAATCATCTTCGCATGCTCGCTTAAAGGAATATAAACATGAGCCAGATGGCATAAGTTGATCCTTCATATGAAATTTGGAAACAACCCTTCCTACTCACAACATCTGGTAGGTCATCGGGAAGTCTAGATCATTATCATAGAGTTGGGACTTGGATCCCGAAGTTATCATGCCCAATGGAGTTGAGCACTTTGGTTAGTGTTGCAACTAGAGGTCAACAAAGGAAATCAACAACGTGATTGTTTCTCCCTATTTTATATTTAATGTTTAGGTGAAATTGCTACAAGCATTTGGACCATTTTTATGGTGGTCATTCTATCATTTTCCTTGTGTTTACATGAACTATAGAGACTTGTGATCCGTGTTGATGACTCTCTCCCTTCTTAGAATGCAATTCTTCGTTTGGCAGTAGGATTGCACAATGGAATACATCTCTTTGTCATATGCGAGGTATTTATAGACAACATCTGACAGTGTCTCAATATGATAGGCCACCAAATGACCATGTTGAATGAAGATGACACCCACAATGTAGTCTGAAGCATCTGTCTCAATCTTAAATGGTTTTTGCAGATTGGGTATGGAAAACACCATATTAGAGAAAAAATGATGTTTTAGATCATTGAATTAATTTTGTTATGACTTATCCCACCAAAATTTGGCTTTGCAACACCCTTGGTCACTTCGTTGAGGGGCCATGCAATATAAGAGAATCACAACACAAACCTAAGATAGAAGTTGGCAAGGCCTAAGAAGCTCTAGAGCTGAGTTATGATTATCAGACCAGTTATGAATGACTTGGATCTTGGACAGATCCATATGGATACCATGCTCATCGACATTGTATCTAAGGTATTAGAACCAATTCATGCCAAAGGATCATTTCTCTAAATGAGCATACAACTTGTTTTGTCATAGAGCGTGGAGGACCTGTTGAACTTACTGCAAGTGTTCTGCCCAACTCTTGTTGAAGATGAGGATTCCATCCAGATATAAAACCACAAAGGAATTGGTGAAAGGTTGCAATATACTATCTATCATCTTCATGAAAGTTATTGGGGATTTCATTAAGCCAAAGGGAATTACTATCCACTCAAAAATACGTTATTTAGACTTGAAAGCAACCTTCAATACATCACTCGATTCTATTGGGACTTGGTGGTAGCCATAATTTAGATGAATCCTACTAAAGTAATTGTCTCCCTTGATTTGGATAAGAAGTTCATCAATCCGAGGAATTGGGTATCGGTTTCCAATTGTGATTTTGTTTAGGGCTATGTAATTAGTGCAGATTTACCAAGTCCCATCTT
Organism: Pseudotsuga menziesii; assembly: GCA_001517045.1. Lineage (NCBI taxonomy): Eukaryota > Viridiplantae > Streptophyta > Pinopsida > Pinales > Pinaceae > Pseudotsuga > Pseudotsuga menziesii. Next base: position 133,868 of record LPNX010138470.1, read on the forward strand.
TCTTCTACACAAGCACAATTGGGCTTCTATAGGGTGAGGATATGGCTCGAATGTGCCCCTTTTGTTGCATATATTGAATCTAGTGCTTGATTTCCTTATTCTCCAAGAAAGACAATCGATCTATGGGACCATCAGGTATAGGAGCATTGGGGGATCATACCAATTGAATGTTTGACCTGACAGTGCATAGGCGCCTTGACATATGAGGTGAAGATGTCTCAATATTCTTCCATGACTTTATTCACATGCTTCTGTTCTATTGAAAGGCCCTGTGTTGAGACCATAGATGTGGTTGCGACCTTCCCTTCACTATGGGAACAAATAATCAAGATGACCAATTTTTTAGTTTTAGAGATGACCTTCCTACATTGCTTAGTAGAGATCAAAGAGATTGCAGTACGTGGAGATACCTCTAGCATTATGTACAGTTGTCTACCCAAAGTAACAATGACACTATGAAGTATAGCCTCGTATACATCATGACCTTGTTGGGGACATGCATAGATAAAAATATAAAGAGAAGAACACTATGCTACCAATGATACAAATTTTTGAGGGAATGAAATGAAGCACGTAAATATGACAGAAACATAGAGATACAATGATACTCAATTTCTATTAATGAAGGAAATATGTAGGAACTATAAACAAATGCAGAGTGAAATGAACTCGCTAGAATGGTGGCATCTTATCTTTGAGAAGAGATGTGACATATGTGAATATTCATAAGAACTAAGTTACAATGAGGCCAAAAGGGATTTTTTACATAAAGCATCAATAATAAAACCATAAGCATCCCAAACCCTAACCATATAAGATGAAATAACAAAAGGTTTATGGGCCCCAATGTGGTTAGTTAATACTTCAACTTCTTGAGGGTGTTACTTTTTCATGTGTTCTCTATTTGGGGCACTTGGTAGCTCATAAAAAAGGTCTATACAAGAAGTACACATTTAGAATGGCTCAAGAGATAACCAAAGGATAATTATTGGGAATTTCCGTGCTAAAGAAAGGTTGTTTAGGGTCTCTAAATGGACCCAAAGGTTCAAGACCCAAAAAACCATAAAAAAACTACCAAGATGGAAAACTATGTTTTGAGCTAGTGGACTAGGTGGATGGTCATTAATTCCCATCTAGATTATTCCCCCCCCTTTTAGGAAGAAATGGTCTCCATTGCATTGAGTGCCCCCATCAAATGGAAAAAATGTTGCTAAACTTTATGCTTTGTGAGACACTTTCCTTGGTGTAGCATTTTCCTTACTTTGATAACCAAATAGAGTTGTAGCTTTTGTTGGAAAGTTCCCTTAACATATGTGTCAATGATTCTATCAATGGTGGTTTCTTCCATGAAGTCAAGGTTGATCTTTGTAGGTGTCATCTTCTCTACCACCTCCAATGTGTCCAATATTGGTGGAAAATATGGTTGAAGGAAGGATTTCGATTTCTGGGTCGATAGTATTTCGGGAGGATATATCACAGAAATTGTAGTTGTCATGATAAAATCATATAGTGAAATAGAAAGATATTTTTTCCAAGGACCGCAAGGGCGATATCTGAAATCTTTAAAATTGTGTATTAAGATACTGGTGTGTGAAAAAGGGATCCTGAGAATGGAACCCGACGAGTAAAAATTTGTGCGCAGAGAACTAGTATATGTCGCAAGAAAGATTGTGACCAAAATGAATGGGGATAAACTGAGATGTTTTCTGGTAATAGTGAGATTTAAATTTAAATTGATTAAACAAGTATAAATTATTTTAAATATGAAAATATTAAATATTAAGAGGGATCAAATTTCTTGAGGCGTAAATTTGTTTCTTGAGATGTAAAAACTTTGAAATAAAAAACTTTACATCTTAATAAATTTAATCCCTCTTAATGTTTAATAAATTGGATTTAAAATAGATCTATACTTGCTTTATTTTTTTATAATTTTTATGTAAATTTTAAAATTAAACCAATCTATAATGTTTAAACTTAAAAAAAAAATCATTGTCATTTATATTAACTACCTAACAACATCTACCCCACATTAAATTGCAAGGCACCGACTGCTCTTAATATATTATAAAAAATTCAAATCTCTCTTAATATATTATAAAAAATTCAAATCTTCTTGTATTATTAAATTTAAATTAGAATAAAAAATTTAAAAAACAGTATAAAAAATAATCTAAATAATTATAAACCATTTAATATTTAAAATAGTTAACATAAATTATATTTAATATTATTTAGATAATAAATTATGCACAGCATTTTTATTATTTTATTTGACACCATCAATGATTCCTTTGTTGACTTAGCCTTATGTACCCTTTTAACAATTGAACCTAAAGTTATTATTATTTGGTAAGATAACACACTAATTAAGATCTTGTATTTTTACGAGATAAAATTACACGGCAATTAAGATCCTATGTCTAAAGATCTTGTGTCTAAGCGAGTTCATATATCGTTAACTTTTAATTCAACATTTATTGAGAGAAGAGTGTTTTATCACGGCAATTAAGATCCTATGTCTAAGCGAGTTCCTATAAAATTAACTTTTAATTCCATATTTATTGAGATAAGAGGGAAATATAAATAAAGCTTTTCTTTTACAAATTATTTTGTAACTTTTAATTCCATATTTATTGAGATAAGAGGGAAATATAAATAAAGTTTTTCTTTTACAAATTATATTTACAAAATAGTTTTGAAGGTTAGTTTGAGTGGTTATGAGTTAGATGTAAGATCTCTATTTTGAGGTTGGAGAGGTTATAGATTTGAATCTCTATATTTTCTTATCAGTTCTATTTCATGGCTCGGTAGTGGCTTGACTTGGAATGTGGGGAATGGAGAGAGCATCAGGGTGGGTATGGACCCGATTATTGGAATGGGCTCATCGTTCACTCTTCCTCGTGACTTACGGGACTACCTGGAAGATTTTGGTATCACTTCTTTGGCTCAAGCTAGGAATTACTCTCCTGAAGCTTGGTCCTATTGGCTCTCTGCAGCGGATCTGGATTTGGGTGGGGAGTGGTATCTCTTATGGAATTCTTATGTTATTGGGCTGGAGTATGGGAGGATCAGACTCAGGTCACAACCGAACAGTCTTCTCTGGTCTTATAAGAGTTATTCAGGGTCCATCTTTGCGGCTATTGCATATGATCGTATCTCGACCCATCATATGGACCCTCTTTTTGACTTTTCATTCGTTCTTCAGATCCTATGGAAAATTAACATCTCTGAAAAAATTCACTACTTTATCTGGCTTCTTATAATGAATAAGGTTTTAGCTTGGGATCAGCTCATCAGTCGTGGTTTTCAGGGCCCTAGCTTCTGTTTTCTCTGCAAGAATGGAGAAGAATCAGCCCAGCACTTGTTTATGGACTGTCTATTTACTAAGAGAGCCTTTGAAGTTATATTTGAGCACTTTGGCATTCGTTCTTTTTACAAAGAATCTGTACGATTGTATCTCGAGCACTAGTTTCGGTCTCATCCAAACGATTCTGCTGTGCTCTACTTGCCCCTTTTCATCTTTTGGACTATTTGGAAACACAGAAATGGATGCATCTTCGAGGAAAGAAAAACATCTGTTTATGCTATCTTTCTTCAGATAGAATCTCTCATGCACCTCTATACTGTGCCTAAAAAGAAGAAAAAAAATAGAATCATTGGTATGCCACCACTGATCAACTATCCATGTGGTTTTTTTGATGGAGTAGCTGCCAGGAACATCGAGGGTGGGCAGGATATGTGATATATTTGAGTTTCTCTCACTGTTTGTACTTCTCTCTGGGCTACAGTAGCAGTACTAATACTAGATTAGAGCTGTTAGCTTTATGGGCTCTTCTCTCTATGACAAATCTTATGGGGATCCCTTTACACTCTATATTTGGTGATTCCCTTGTCATCATCTCATGGGCTAAAGGAATGGGCTCACTAAACTTACCATATCTGAGTCATTGGTGTGATGACATACGAAATATGCTGTTTATCTATTCGGAAGTGACCATGAAGCACATCTATCATGAGCATAACCAGATGGATGACAGCCTCTCAAAAAAGGCTCTTTCTCTTGAATCAGGATTCAGAAATTTCATGGAATCTTTGAATGGTATGATCATTGATCATGGTAACTTTCAGCTATATTAGCTTGTGCTGGGTTTTAACCCTCTCATTTATGCACAATTCTTGTTTAGATATGACATGGGATCCTTGCAGACTCATGAAGAGACCCTCAGTCTTCTTCTTATGCTCATGATTCATTTGCTTCTTGTCATTTCTGATTGTTATCACAAATCTGACTTGTTTTTACAAGAGTGATGATAAAAGCCTGTATCTCTACAGGCTTCTGGCCATATTGCCCATGATTTGGATGTTGGGGTTTTTGCTATTGTGTACTGGTGGTCCCCATTGTTCTGTTATCTTTGTTGATGATTGCCATCTTTGGCTGATTGTACATGATGTCCTTTGATTCAATAGATTAACAAGGTCTGGTATTTTTTCCTCTGAAAAAAAAGGTTTTCTAACAACAAGGTTATTTCTTATAAAAAGAATAGTTACAAAATATTAAGAAGATCAATTATAATAAGAAAATTCTAATTTCATTTAAAATTTGTTTCTTTATAATGCTTGTATAATTTTTGGTACCTTAGGTTATAGTTATGGTTAGTAGTTGTTTAGATGATAAGCTTTTGAGGCTCATATCTATAGCATATGGATTTTTTACTTTGTTATTCACATACATTTATTATTAGGGATTTTATGATGTTGTCCACTTAAGTGTTGTATCCATACATGACTCATCCAATGGCGACATTGGAACTTCTCTACCATCCTTCTATGCTTGATCACTTTTCTTGAGTCCCCTTACCCAACCTTAGATATGTGACCTCATAGTGATATCTAGTGATTAGGTAGGGCCTTTTATCATCTTTCATATCCTATCATTTGACATTTTGTTGTTAGTTTGGTTCACTTTGATCTTATAGGGCACTCGTTTGGGGTATTTTCTTTATCTACTAGTCTAGTTTAAGGCATAAGTCCATGATTAGGTTCATAGTTACTTGGGATACTTCATTATAGGTCCACACTGGCTCAAATTTGTTGGTTTTTTTTCTTCTATTTATGCGATCTAATGAATCAAATATTCTTAACCTCTCTTGGTCTCAAACTGCAAAGTGAACCACGAATTCCATGGTGTACCATGACTATTTACAACTCATGAAATAGAGAGCCTATATTTAGGGGAAAACCTATGGTATGGTTTCAGACACTCATGATATGAGGCTGAACCATGTGGTTTGACTTTTCCATATGGGGATTTCTATATAATGGTTAATCTAACATTTACCTATGCCTTGAGGCCATTCCCTATCTTAATTATACCATTCATGATTCGAATTTATGAAGCACATATATATGATAGAAACACAAAGATACAGTAATACTCAATTTCTATTTAGGAAATAAATATGTAGGAACTGTAAATAAATGGAGAGTGAAATGAACTCAATATAATGGTGGTAACTTATCTCTAAGAAGAGATGTGACGGCTAAGCGCATTCACAATAACTGAGATACAATGAGGCCAAAAGGGCCTTTTAATATCGAACATCAATGAGAAAAACCTAAACATCCATAACTGTAATCTTGGGAGATGAAACACTAAAATGTTTGTGGGACTCGTTGTGGTTAGTTGATAAGTCAACTTCCCAGGGGCATTACTTTTACTTCCAATCTCTATTTGGGTGCTTGGTATCCAATAATAAATGTCTAGCCAAGAAGAACACTTTCCGAGCAACACAATACATAGTCAGACACTATCTAGTGAGTGTTTTCATGCCAAAAAATGGTGTTTATGGCCTAAAATAACCTCGAAAGTTGAAGACCCAAAAAGCCATAAAAAAACTACCAAGATGGAAAAATATGTTTTGAGTTGGTGGATCAGGTGGATTGTAATAACTCTGATCTGATAACAAATCAGAATATTATCTCTGATGTAATTTTAATAAAAAGTTACACTTAAAGGGAAAAACTCGCAGTTTTAGCCCAGGGAGACCCTGCTTAAAGGAGGCTGCCCAAACAAGGTATGAACTCAACGAAATATCTGTCTGAGGGTTGGGATGGATAGTGGGGTCAGTTAAATACCTAAACCAACTTACAAAATTATATTTGGATGCATAGATCTCTCAGAATTAATAAAACTATAAGGCTAGTAAAATTTTCCTAGTCAACTAGCAAGGGTGTACATAAATCATGAATTTTGTTTTAAATGAGACCTGCTAAAGAAGTTTTACAGAGATTAATATAAAATTATTTAACACATTATATCATTCATAATCCTTCTCTTGTCCATCACTTTATTCTCATTGCATTAAACTGATCAAAACCCTCGTCTAGTGGGAAAATAAAGGCTCACTCATGAAAACTTAACATGAGAGCTCAGTGAACATGAATATTACAGTATTATCGAAGTCATAATCAGTTTTTTTGGACTGAGCACATTAAGAATAGATTTACAGGACTAATCTCTCCAAAAATGGGATCCAAAACTAAGGGTAGGAGGCCCAAATATAACACCAAGCTAGGGATTGGAGCGTAGGTGAAGTTCCCTTCACTTGATATCGACTTCAATGGAGAGAATCATTGTTGTAGATGTGTGATTTGAAGCTATGGTGTTGTTCATTAAATCTCCAACACCTGCAATGAAAATGGAAGGGGATAAATAAGAGAGGGGAAGAGAGGACTTAGGGCACATCTCCCAAAAGACTGAGGCACATCACTCAGTATGAAGCTATGATTCACATAACACAAATCAATCATGAACCAAAATGAGAAATGGAGCTCAAAATATAATTAAATAGATCCCAAGTGACTTGTTGGGAAATTCAATCACCTGCTGAGCAAGTTTCCCTTGCTTAACCCTAACCCTAGCCAAGTGGTGCACCCTACTTGAGAGAATGAGATGTTTCCCTGTCATTATCTTCCATCCAATTTACAATCTATGCCCTCCTTAGGCCTAGAGTTTCCTGCTTTTTTCTGTTATAACTTTTCCTCTCCTGCTTTTGTGACTAAACCTCAAAATGGAAACCGCGCCTTCCTTTGGCCCAGAGTTGCTACTTTTCCTTATGATAGTTTTTTTTGCACTTTAGCTTTTGTGACTAAGTCTCTAAAATGGAAACTTTGCCATCCTTTGGCCCAGATTTGCGTCTTTTGTGTCTGATTATTTTTTCTTGGCTTTTGTCAGTCATATGACAGTTTATATTATCCTCCTTGGTAAGTTGGCTTTCCCGAGTGCGACCTCCTCACATGGAAAATTATTTTCCACATAATTAATTACATAATAATTAATAAAGACAATTAATAAAACCAAGTACATGCCTCGTAAATAACATTTTAATACAATTCCCCAGGTTAATTATTTAATGCATATTTTGACCCCCTAGGTGTTAGACAAGGTAAAAAATTTTGATGTCCCTTTAAGGGAGGGATATGATAGTCCTCCCCTCCCAAGTTTTCTTTTCCTCAAGCATAAGTACTTCAGATTTATGCAAAAATTTTCCACCATGTTTTTGCTGCACCACTCCGACCATAGTGATTCCTTTAATGACCACTTCTTTTAACAAAATTGTCAACCCAGTTAAGGTAACTGCGTAGAATTCCTGGATCCCACTGCCTCCTCTGTAAGGATCCAAATGTTGCTCCCCCCTTTGGAAATATTTCATTCCCAAGAATTTCAAGGTCCCATGGTTTTATCTGCCTCCTTCCAAACATCAGTAACAACAACAAAATTTTATCATCATAGGAAATGAAATCCATGATGTGGAAATCATATCATTGCACTAGAAAATTTAAAACTCCCAATGCAAAATTGGAAATCTTTGAGACTTTCCCACCCAAAATAAATTTCTTTATGTGCTTGATGCACATCATCACTGAAGCTCACAATTTTGTTGCTTCCATGACATAGGTGTGAGTCCCATGTCCAACCCCAATGAATATAGGCATCATCCAACAAACAAAGATGCCCATGCTCATAGGATGTAGGATCTGTCTGCTGAAACTCCAAAAGTTACACTCTCTAAGGTGCATAAATCCAACAAGCACATATCCATCCTTTCCATGGATGAACAAATCCTCCAACTATCAAATCCATATGGGAATTTTATTTCTTTCCCATGTGCACAATCCCAATGGATTAACTCTCTGCCACTAGTCATGCTTTCACCACCATGAATGGAGGAATCAAAGATAGGAAATGGATTCCTTTGCTACTGCTGAGAAGGGGGTGGTTCTCTCAAAAAATACTTATGGACGAGTTTGAGAGTCTCCTGCTCCTTACTTGGCACCAAAAGAAAGAATCCCTTCACCTAGTTATCATTCTCATGTGTTGTAGTTGTAGTAAAATGTGTAGAAGATGGAAAGTCATGAACCAAATTGAAACTTTGGTAATACTCACCCACCAAGAAAGTGGTTGAATCCTTGACTTCTTTGGCTAGTTCATAATTTGTACCATCTTGTGCCTCCTCCAAGAATATACACCTTTCACCAAGAGGCATCTCCAAATCTCTCTGAAAAAGGGCAAGTGCTTGGTCTCCATTTTGTTTTCTCTCAAATCCTTCAAGCACATACAAGTCACAATGCACCTCCTGTGCATATGTACTGGAGGTATATGATGGCTGCAAAATATATCTTTGTGGCTTCCCACATGTCAATACAATCTCAGTCACAACAAAGAATTTATTGCAGAAATTAAACTCTTTATCTCCCATTGTCTTCATTTTAAAGGTGTCTCTATCCACCCAATAAATGGATGAATAAGGAATTTTATTTGCTGATCCATATGGAATGTGATCAACCACCTCCTATGGATCAGATTCTACCATCCATAAGGGTATGTCATAATGTGTCTCTTTCCAATCATGTGTGTCAGACAACCCTTCAATGATGCAAGCAATTCTAGTGCATCCTTGATCCTCTATTTCTGTGATATTTTTATCTACCCAATCCATGAGTAGATAATCATCTTTGCTTGTTGATTCACTTGGAATGTCCTCATCCATATTTCCAAAATCTAAGAACACTTCATCCTTCCTCCCAATCTCAATGAGTGCTTGGACAATATTCTCTTCCTCATATCTTTTCACAAGCACTAACAAATCTGATCCTTCCTCATGGTTGTCCTCCACATGAGGTCCCTTTAGCACATCCAAAGTAGTTCCTACCATGTGCATATGATTCTTTTCCATGCAAGATGGTGGGTGTGGTACAATCAAATCCCTTTTCAGTTGAACGATATGCAACCTTGAATCTTGAAGAGATTCTTGGGTTTTCTTCAAGGAATAATATGTAGCCTCCCACTTATTATGGAGTCTTTTAGATTCTCCTATTTCCCTTTTGAATGCACAATGGTGTTAGATTTTTATCGTTAAACTATCAATATATTAGGATCTTTAACTGAGAGAATAACAAGCACATCAATCAAACACAAGAGACAATGAACACAGTGTTTATCGTCGGGGAAACCATAAATGGTGAAAACCCCACAACTTCCTCAGAGATAGAATCAACACCAAAACCAGAACCCAAAACAGTAAGGTGATCTCCCGACAACAGTTTTGTTCTTTCTATATAGCCCCAGTGTCTTCTCCTTCCTCAACTATGCGCTACACTTGAGTGTGTATGAGATGTGTGATAAATAGAGAGGCCAACTCTCTATTTATACTAATTCCTGACTTGACTAAACCCTACTAGAGCTAACCTCACTAGGAGAGTCTAATAACCCTAGTGCCCTGGAACTGCGGGGACTTTAACCCTTAACCAATAGGAGAGTTACCCACAATGACTTGACATGACTTGTTTACATTATAGAACTTCCTGATAGGAACATCGGGGCATGACATGACTCAAGTACATCCCGGAATAAACATCGGGTTACAATATATAAGAAATACAAGTGAAATACATTCTGAAGTTACATATACATCAACACTCCCTCTTAACTAGGAAGGTATTCTTTCGACACAATTTTCAGCACAAGTATTCTTTTCTGTATCTTCTGGATCATCATTGAGTCCTCCTCATATTCAAGTCATCTTCATCATCAATTCATCTTCATCATCAGATCTGGATCATCATTGGACATCATCAGTGGATCTGGATCATCACTGGACATCATCAGTGGATCTGGATCATCACTGCTGGATCATCATCACTGGATCTGGATCATCATCACTCGATCTGGGTCATCACTTGGTCATCATCACGGGTGCTATCTCTTGATTCTTCTCATCATAGGAATTTCTACAGAGCCAGTCCTTTTTCATGCTGGATGTACATCTACAGAGCTAGTCCCTTTTCATACTGGATGTATCATCATAGAGCTAGTCCTTTTTCATACTAGATGTAGCATCTACACATAGCTAGTCCTTTTTCATACTAGATGTAGCATCTACACATAGCTAGTCCTTTTTCATACTAGATGAGTCTTCACAGAGCTAGTCCTTTTTCATACTAGATGTGGCATCTAAACAGAGCTAGTCCTTTTTCATACTAGATGAGTCTTCTTAGAGCTAGTCCTTTTTCATACTAGATGTGGCATCTACACAGAGCTAGTCCTTTTTCATACTAGATGAGTCTTCACAGAGCTAATCCTTTTTCATACTAGATGTGGCATATACACAGAGCTAGTCCTTTTTCATACTAGATGAGTCTTCACAGAGCTAGTCCTTTTTCATACTAGATGTGGCATCTACACAGAGCTAGTCCTTTTTCATACTAGATGAGTCTTCACAGAGCTAGTCCTTTTTCATACTAGATGTGGCATCTACACAGAGCTAGTCCTTTTTCATACTAGATGTGTCTTCATAGAGCTAGCCCTTTTTCATGCTGGATGTGGGACCTACATAGAGCTAGTCCTTTTTCATACTAGATGTGTCTTCATAGAGCCAACCTTTTTTCATGCTGGATGTGGGATCATCACATACATCTGACAATGGAAGGAACCAATCCTCTCACCATGTCACAGCTCTTACATCCGACCATGGAAGGAACCAATCCTCTCACCATGTCGGAAGGGCACATCACTTACATCTGACCATGGAAGGAACCAATCCTCTCACCATGTCAGAAGGGCACAACACTTACATATGACCATGGAAGTAACCAATCTTCTCACCATGTCAGAAGGTCACAACATGGACACATCCCTTCCTCTTGGGAGGAATATCAATGTAGAGAACACCAAGTTTCTCCCTGAAGTACTCAAACTTCACCCTAGCCAATGGCTTAGTCAACACATTAGCTATCTATTCATCTGTCGCAACATACTAGAGCTTCACTGCTCCTCTCTGCACCATATCCCTGATATAGTGATACTTGATCTCGATATGCTTCGACTTGTCATGGAATACTGGATTCTCTGACAACTTTACACAACTCTGGTTGTCATAGTATATATAGGTAGCATCTAACTGGAGATCAAATAAATCAAACAGTAGCTTCCTCAGCCATATTGCCTCATAATTAGCTGAACAGGCTGCGACATATTCTGCTTTAGTTGTACTCAGTGCCACACAGGATTGCTTCCTGCTAAACCAAGAGATCACACCTGATCCCATACTGAAGCAACACCCTGAAGTACTCTTCCTATCGATGGCACTGCCTGCCCAATCTGAATCAACATAACCCTCCAGGTTAATCCTTTGATCAGTCTTATACTTGAGCCCATAATCAACCGTAACCTTTAGGTACCTCAGGATGTGCTTTGCAGCAGTCAAGTGAACATGTCTCGGATCTGTCAAGTATTGGCTCAAGGTGTTCACAACAAAGAAAATATATGGTCTCATGTTCGTCAGGTACATAAAGGACCCAATCATCTGACGATACATCGTGGCATCGATCGACTTTGATGCATCACTCAATAGCTTTAGATTTGATGCCATAAGTGTGGTCAATGCCTTGCAGTCCATCATCCCAAATCTCTTCAGTATCTCTACTGCATACTTCCCTTGTCCAAGGAAGATTCCATTTGTATTCTGCCACACCTCCATACCTAGAAAATAATGCATCATACCCAAGTCCTTCATTTCGAACTCGGCAGCAAGCTTTCTCTTCATATCAGCAATCAACCCATCCATACCTGTCACAAACAGATCATCTACATATAGTAGGAGCATCACTGGGTTGCCATATTCAACCTTGTAGTAAAGGTTGGAATCTGCTTTACTCTTGGTAAAGCCCAAACTGGATAGAAAGCTGTCAATTCTGCTGTACCATGTAGGTGGCTACTCCACATACACTTCCTCTTCCACTACACCATTCAAGAAAGCAGTCTTTACATCCATTTGGTGTATCTTCCATTTCATCACTGCAGCTAGAGCGAGTACTGATCTTATGGAAGTGTATCTGGATATAGATGCAAAGGTTTCTTCATTGTCTATTCCTTCTTTCTGGGAGAAACCATGAGCAACGAATCTTGCTTTATATTTCTCTATGCTACCGTCTACATCATGCTTAATATTGTAGATCCACTTGGAAGTCACAACTGACTTCCCTTCTAGTCTTGGGACAACATCCCAAACATAATTCTTCATGATCGATTGATACTCTTCGATCATAGCATCCTTCCATTCTTTCCGTCCTGTCGCTTCTTCATAATTGGAAGGTTCTTTATCAATGAAATCACATAGTAATGCTACATAACTGGAACATGATCTTGTCCTCTTTCTTTCTCTATGATTCTCTTCTGGAACCCCATATCTTTCTGCACCTTGGATAATCTCTCATACACAAGCAGGTTTTCTCTTGTGAGGATTCTTCTCCTGTGGTGGATCTACAGGTCTTTGTGGTTCTTCAAATTCTCGATCTTCTTCTTGAGTTTCTTCGTTCATGATTGTATCATGAATTATGGGAGCTTCTGCTTCTTCAGGTTCTTCAGCAAGTTTCTTTCTAGATTTGATGTAGGCTGAATCTTCGTCAAATGTTACATCCCTGCTGATGTCAATATTCTTGAACCCTGGGAAGTATATTCTGTAAGCCTTCGAGCTTTCAGAGTATCCCACAAATATACCCTTCTTTCCCGAAGGATCTAATTTTGTCCTCTTCTCTTTTGGAATGTGTATGTACACTGGAAAACCGAATATTCTGAGATGGCTGACTTCTAGTTTCTTCCCAGAGAAGACTTCTTCAGGAGTCTTTCTCTCGAGTACTCTGTGTGGAGTACGGTTTTGTACATACACTGCTGTTCTGGCTGCTTCTGCCCAAAGTTGCATAGGAAGATCTTGATCATGAAGCATAGCTCTTGCAGCTTCCATGATAGTTCTATTCTTCTTTTCTATAATCCCATTCTATTGTGGATTATAAGGAGTGGACAACTCCCTCTTAATCCATGGGTCTTTACATAGTTCTTTGAACTCATTCAAAGTGAATTCCCCGCCATTATCTGATCGAAAAGTTTTGATCTTCTTTTCATTGTGGTTCTCGATCAAGGCCTTGAATTCTTTGAACTTGTTGAATACTTCGTCTTTGTTCTTCATGAAGTAAATCCATGTCTTCCTAGAAAAGTCATCAATAAAAGAAACATAGTATGCATACCCGGTTAGAGAACTTGATGACATTGGTCCACATACATCGGAGTGGATGATTTCCAAGATTCCTTTTGCCTTGCTCTCGCTACTTGGAAATGTCTTCTTTGTATTCTTTCCTTTCGCACATCTTTTGTAGAATCTATCATGTTTTGCTTGAATTTCTGGAAGACCTTCAAAAGCTTTGCTTGCAAGTGGTAGTGCTCTATAATGCACATGTGCAAACCTTCTATGCCAAAGTTCATTTGGTTCTACTGAGTCATGAACCAAAGCTTGTTCTGGTTGACCCTTCAACTTGTATAGACCTCCTTCTTGTTCCCCAATCACTATTGCATCGTCAAAAGTCTTTCCCTTTGGCCACATAAGAACTTGGCCATCTACGAAAGCAACCCTCATTCCTTTTGCATCCAATGCAAATATGGAGAGGAGGTTCTTCTTTAGTCCTGGAACAAATAATACATTCTTCATCTTCATAGAATTTCCAGAGTCTAGTATATAGGAGGATTCGCCACTACCTTTTATTGGATACTGGTAGTCATCCCCAAGTTTCACCTTGTGAGGTGACTCATGTTCAGATAGCTTCATGAATGATTCTTTGAATCCCGTCATGTGCTTGGAAGCACCACTATCTATGAGCCAATCATTGCTTCTGTGTGAAATAGTTCCCGTAAGAGTGGAGATCAGCACATATTCTTCATCACTTGAAGAATCACTTCTTGTCTGACTCTCTTTGTGGAAGGTTCATCATCCTCTACAGCATGAGCATGATGTCTTCTCTTGTTTTCCTTCTTCTTCTTTAAGTTCCCTTTATTAGGGCAGAATCTGGATATGTGACTTCTCATCACATGTGTAACATCTAATGGTAGACAAATCTCTTTTAGAGTGTGAGATCTTACCTTTGGAGTGATGATGGTTCCTTCTGGTTTTCTTGGAGTGAACTGTGAGAGCTTGATATTCATTTCCCATCTTCTCTTCTTGAGCTACTATCCGAGCTTATTCTTGGGAACATTCTTCCCATAGTCTGCTGAACTTGACTAACTTCTTTCTAGAACAGATCCCTTGAACGAAAGAGTCCCATGATCTAGGGAAACCATTCAAGGTGGTCATCACAATCTCTGCATTTTCGACTTCTTCATCTACTGCTTCTAGCTGTCCCTTGATTTGAGATACCCTTGTAAAGTAAGACCGGATCGTCTCAGCATTCTGGATCTTTACATTCTTCAATTGGTTTCTCAGAGTCGTCTTTCTATTTATGTTCTTCCCTTCAAACAATTTGGTTAGGGCATCAAACATAGCTTTAGGTGTCTTGAGGGAGGACACCTATGGTATGAGGTGATCCTTGATTGAATCAACAATAATCCTCTTTTCCATAGCCAACTTCTTCTTATGTAAGGCCTTAGCCTCATCTCCCTCTGGAACTGGAACCTCCTCATTGATATAGGAGTCCAACTCATTTTCTTCCAAGACTAGGGAGATCCTATACTTCTAGGCTCGGAAGTTATCAGCTCCCTCAAGATTTTCATCAAGATTGGTATGATGAGAAATCTTAACTGAGAACCTCAAAAGGAAATACAAAATATTTATATCTTACCAGGTCAAGATGTCGGATTTGAATTTGGAGCTGAAATCCTGTAGTGCTAGATCAGGAGCAGATTAAGGTTTTTGCTTTTCTAGATTTCTGTCCAACCAAATTCTTTGAATTTGATCCCTAACTTTGATTTTGGGGAAGAGATAAATCCAGTCCCGGGCTCACTGAAAAACTCCTCTTCTGTGAAAAGCCCTAATTCCCAGTAGGAGTGTTGGGTCCAAAACTGAAGAATCTCAGAATTGGATTCTGCTTCGACAGAAAGATGCGCCCTAAGGAGGAGAGTTAATCCAACCTTCTTTTGCTGAAAATATGTGGAGGAAGATCCACTAAGTAGGGAGCCCTAGTTCCCGCAACTGTACAGTGTCTTCTTCTCAGGTTAGCTCTGATACCATGTTAGATTTTTATCATTAAGCTAGCAATATAGTAGGATCTTTAACTAAGGGAATAACAAGCACAACAATCAAACACAAGAGACAATGAAAATAGTTTTTATACTTGGGGAAACCATAAATTGTGAAAACCTTGCAACTTCCTCAGAGATATAATTAGCACCAAAAGTAGAACCCAAAACAGTAAGGTGATCTCCCGACAGCAGTAACCTTCTTTCTATCTAGCCCCAGTGTCTTCTCCTTCCTCAACTATGCACTACACTTGAGTGTGTATGAGATGTGTGATAAATAGAGAGGCCAAATCTCTATTTATACTAATTCCTAACTTGACTAAACCCGACTAGGGCCGACCTCACTAGGAGAGTCTAATAACCCTAGTGCCCCGGAACTATGGGGACTTTAACCCTTAACCAATAGGAGGGTTACCCACAATGACTTGACATGACTTGTTTACATTATAGAAATTTCTGATAGAAATTTTGGGGCATGACATTACTCAAGTACATCCTGGAATAAACATTGGGTTACAATATATAAGAAATACAAGTGAAATACATTCCGAAGTTACATATACATCAACAAATGGTACATTTCAGCCAACATGAGGAGATCATATGTGTCATATAGTAAGTTCATATAGATCATCTTCATCTTGTCCATACCTTCTTTTAGTGCTATGCACTCCTCCATAAAGGCTTCTCGTTCCATCTCTCCTACAAAATATTTCCAACAACATCTTTCCACCAAGGCATTGATGTCAACAAAGTTGTTCATGGATTCCATAAGATGCTCTCTATCCTCCTTTAGTGATCCAATAAAATGACGTGGATCACAAATAAGGTCATCCACCAAGATTTATTCTTCTAATAACTGACATATAAGGCCATTTTTCTTGTGGCATGGATACATAACATAAAACTCATTCTCCACATACAGGTTAACTTTTAAAACTTCTGCAAAATCATCTCCATGTTGTGAAGTAGATGGTATCTTTGAAAGTTGCAATGAGATGTGATCACTACGCAAATAAAAAATTATATCATACCTTGGCATTTCATCGTCATCACCTTTTTGTAAGGACAATATGGCTTCCTTCTCTTCCACTAGATTCTCAGGTTCACACCCAAGTGGTGTGGCCCTGTCTTCTTTTTTATTTTGTGGCTCAAGAGGTGACTGTAAATATGATTTGTAATATTCTTTTGGATATGATCCAAAATATGTCCCTCCACCCATACATGATCCAAAATCCTTATTAGTGATCTACATATCACCCCCAAATTATTTGGAAGTGCATTCACCTTCCTTTTCTTCTTCCATGCAGTCACTTTGTAGTGACTTGCACTCCACCTCAGGAATCATTGCTTCTTCTTCGTTTCTCTTCTTCTTCAAGGAAATTGAGGTGTCTTCATATTGAGTGGTACTAAAATCACAAATTTTGAAATATCTGTTTGAAGATTAACCAAACATTATCCTACTTCTTGGACAAGTAGATGGCTTTGATGAATCTTCTCTTTTGGCTCCTCTTTTGGCTCTAGGTGGCATCCATCTAGTCCTCACTTCCTTGCACAGTTCATCAAACATCTGTGCAATCCTTTTCATATTTTTCCCACAGTAGGGATCGATGAACAACTTATACATATCAAGAGTGCAATATTCTCGAAAAGAAAGGTCCTTTATAAGTCCCTCAATTAGTCCCCAATAATCTGCAAGGTACATAACTAATTCCTTTGGCCTCCCTCTACAAGAGAACCCATTGTTATACTGAAATATCATCACCCTCATGTTATGAGATAGGTATCCCCTTGTCTGCTCCAATCCCTCAAAGTTTTCCCTAGATAAATGAAGGAATAAATGAACCCCTTGCAATTTTCCATCTTTTGAGTTGGTGACGCTCTTTCCCCATTGACAAAAAGTGTTACCCTAGAAGCAAAGAGCCATCACCGCTCCTGATACATGAGCAAAGAGAGGTGCCACCACTCTTTTCCTTACTGCAAGAATTAATGCCCCCTTATCACCACCTATTTACTTCATTGGAAGAGCGGTGCTTGAGTTTTGAAGGAAAAAAATAGAAGCTTTGAGAGGATTCTCGAAGCTGACCTCTGTGGAGCCTCATCCCTATGGTTTAGGACCAGCTGAAGCTCAAGATCCTCCCTTTTAGAATCTAATATCCAACTCACCCATGATATCCTCAACCATGTTATATTTTTATCATTCAATCTAGCATTATGATCTTTGGATCTTTAACTGAGAGAATAACATGCACAGCAATAAGCACAAGAGACAAGAGACATAAAGAATTTTCCTCAGGGAAACCATAAAGGAGAAAACTCTGCAACTTCCTCAGAGATAGAATGAGCACCAATGGAAGCAGTAAAAAACATAAAGATGATCTCCATAACTTCTCTCTCTCTCTCTTACTTGAGAGAGATAATTCTCTCTCACTAATGCACCCCAATGAGTGAGTGTGTGTGTGTGATAAATAGAGAGTGAGTGTGTGTGTGTGATAAATAGAGAGTCCGTTCACTTAATTTCCACTTTAACATGTGGGCCCCACTTAACAATTACTTACTAGAGCTGACATCTCTAGGAGAGTCTAATAACCCTAGTGCCCCACAACTGTGGGGACTTTGCCCTTTGATCAACAAGGAGGGTTAACATTGACACAACTGTGGGAACTACTGCCCTGACTTACAATGCAGGGTTAACCTCAATGAATTTACATGACTTGTTACATTATTGAATATCCCGATCAGAACATCGGGGAATGACATGACTCAATTACATTATAAATACTTCTCGGAATAAACATCTGGGTACAATACATAAGATATACAAGTGAATACATGGGCTGAAGTTACAAATACATCAACACTCCCTCTTAACTAGGAAGGTATTCTCTCAACACAATTTATCAGCACAAGTATTCTTCTCTGTATCATCTGGATCATCATCAAGTCATCTTTGTCTTTAAGTCATCTTCATCTTCAAGTCATATTCATTGTCAAGTCATCTTCATCAAGTTTGGATCTTCATTGGATGATCATTGATTCTGGATCATCACTTGATCTGGAGCGTCAATGTTGGATCATCATCAAGTCTGGATCATCACTTGATCTATATCGTCACTGCTGGATCATCATCAAGTTTGGATCATCACTTGATATGGATTGTCACCGCTGGATCATCATCAAGTCTGGATCATCACTTGATCTGGATCGTCACTGCTAGATCATCATCAAGATTGGATCATCACTTGATCTAGATCATCATCAAAGCTGGATCATCACTGAATCATTGTCATCATTACTGCTTCTGCTATCTCAATCAAATGGTGCTATCTCTTCATTCTTCTCGTCATATGAAGTTCTACAGAGCTAGCCCTTTGTCATGCTGGTTGTAGGCCTAGCCTCCATGTAGGTCTTCATCGATAGAGCCAGCCCTTTTTCATGCTGGATGCATATCTACAGAGCCAGTCCTTCTTCATACTAGATGTAGTCCTCTACGGAGCCAACCCTTTTTTATGCTGGATGTATCATCACAGAGCCAACCCTTTTTCATGCTGGATGTGGCACCAACACAGAGCTAGTCCTTTTTCATACTAGATGTGGCATCACAAAGCTAGTCCTTTTTCATACTAGAAGTGGCATCACATAGCTAGTCCTTTTTCAAATTAGATGTGGCATCTGCACAGAGCTAGTCCTTTTTCATAGTAGATGTGTCATCACAGAGCTAGTCCTTTTTCAAATTAGATGTGGCATCTACACAGAGCTAGTCCTTTTTCATACTAGATGTGTCATCATAGAGCTAGTCCTTTTTCATACTAGATGTGGCATCATAGAGCTAGTCCTTTTTCAAACTAGATGTGGCATCTACACAGAGCTAGTCCTTTTTCATACTAGATGTGTCATCACAGAGCTAGTCCTTTCTCATACTAGATGTGGCATCACAGAGCTAGTCCTTTTTCAAATGAGATGTGGCATCACAGAGCTAGTCCTTTTTCAAACTAGATGTGGCATCTACATAGAGCTAGTGCTTTTTCATACTGGATGTGTCATCACAGAGCTAGCCCTTTCTCATACTAGATGTGGCATCACAGAGCTAGTCCTTTTTCAAATTAGATGTGGCATCAACACTTATATCTGATCAAGTGGAAAGACATCCCTCAATCACATTAGAATGGCCATGCACTCATATCTGATCATGTAAGACTACATCCCATAGTCATATCAGAAAGGACCTCAGTCCCAGACTAAGTATTCCTAGTAACTGACCAGGTTCCTCCATTCTCCCAGAGAATGGAAACTTAGCACCAAGCTGAGTATTCCTGGTAAATGACCAGGTGCCTCCATTCCAAGAATGGCATTCAAGACTTATATCTGATCATGTAGGAACCAATCCTACAGTCACATCAGAATGGCTCATCACTCACATCTAACATGGAAGGAACCAAATCCTCTCACCATGATAGAATGGCTCAGCCCTTACATATGACCATGGAAGGAACCTAATCCTCTCACCATGTCAGAATGGCTCTAGGTCTCATCATTTCCCTTTGGAGGGAACCTTGATCTGGAGAACACCAAACTTCTCCCTGAAGTACTCGAACTTCACTTTGGCCATTTCTAGCATAGAATCACATCAAGGTTGATTACATCCAGGGATAACCTGCAAGCTTCACCAAGACCGATTACATCCGAGGAAAACCTACAGGACTGTTTACGTCTGAGAAACCTACGAGCTTCGCCAGGATTTAAGCTCAGACAACCTGTCTCATCAACTATGCTAGAAATCCCTCTTTCGAGAGATCTCGATCTGGATCACTGCTCCTCTCTGCATCATACAAAAATGCAAGTCAGATCAACCAAATCAAGTAGTAGTTTTCAAAAGAAACATACTACATCCCAAATAGCAAGTGTCAACATATTTTTCCTCAGCTGTACTCAGCGCCATGCAAGAGTCCATCCTGCCAAACCAAGAGATCACACTTGATCCCATACTCAACTGTACCCTTTAGGTACCTCAGTTCATTCTTTGCAACCATAAGGTTAACATGTCTCAATGTGTTCACAACAAAGCAAATATATGGTCTCGTATTTGTCGGGTAAATCATCTGACGATACATCGTGGAATCAAACAAATCCTGATGAAGCAACCCTCAATATCTTCAGGATCGATGCCAAAGATGTGGTCATGGCCTTGCATTCCATCATCCTAAACCTCTTCAAGATCTCTACTGCATACTTCCCTTGTCCACACCTCCATGCATAGAATGTAGTGCATCATCCCCAAGTCCTTTATCTCGAACTCGGAAACAAGTCTTCTTCTTGCAAATTTAATGAGTTCCTCTTTTCTATCAGGAACAAGTAATCGACATATAATAGGAGCATCATTGGTATTTCTCCTTCAACCTTGAAGCAAAGGTTGGAATCCTCTTTACTCTCAGTAAAGCCTAGAGTCATCAGTAATCTGTCCATTCTGTTGTACCATGTCGAACCTCAGGATCTTCTGCAGTCACTCCCTCTGAAGTGGAGCATCATTCTCCCTCTGTCTTTTCTACTCTATGCACTGAAACATTATGTATTGAAGTGACAAGTAGCTTACTCTACTATTAACATTAAATGTATCCATCTAGGATCACTAGATACCAAAATCCTCTATCTTGAACTTTTTCAAAAGTTCTTCTCGCACCCATCTGTGAGCTTGTCATCCTCTATCAACCTTGTAGCAAAGGTTTAGATCTTCATCAAGCTCCTCATGTATTTGTTATCCCATGGGTGTCTTCTGAGCTTGTACAAGGCCTTCTTTCATCCACACACATGATTCTTCTTGTCATGTGTCTTAACTTCCAATGCCTTCTTTCCATGAGAAATCTCATGCTACGAATCTTGCCTTGTATCCCATGATGTTTCCATCTACTGCATGATGGAACTACGAACTTCGCTTCACATATCGATACTGTTTCCTAGACATCATTCTTCTTGAACTGGTCTTCCCTTTCTTCTTGGTTACTTCTTCATAGCTGGAAATTTCTACATCAATGATGTCGATGCATTCATCATATTATTCTTCATCTTGAACTGTCGTCACTTGTTCTTCGGAACAAGTCTCATCCTTCTTTGCTTGTAGGCGATTATGTACACGATCTTTCCTACAAGTCAAATACATTTGTATGGTTAGAAACATTTCATAAGGCATATTCATAATGGAAAATTCTTATGCATAAATATATGATCATGCAACTATTTTAGCCAATACAACATTCATCCATATCTCACAGAAACTTCCTAGATGCTTTCCATCTCTACCAGGACAACATTGAGATTGTGCACTAATCCAATATGTCAGCAAAGAGGTTTCATTCTAGATAAGTAGCAATGGAGAGTTGTAAAGCACCATGAGATACTTACCCATTACATGCATATTAGTAGTATACTGTCATTAATGCAAACATTCTATCATGCATAATACATCAACTGAATATAAACAAATGCATAACAAAACAATATCATGAAATGACAATAAAATACTTATCTTTATTTGTTTAATGGGTAGACTCCTTCTTAATCCTTCTGCTTCATCATATTCTTCATTCATGATTTCATCATTTCTTATCAAATGCTCAAGATGGATAAGAGGTTCTTCAAGAATTGAGTCCTTCATATTCCTCATCGCTTGAGGGATCTTCTTTTGGTGGTGAGAGCTTGATCTTCAGTTGCTCCCATCTTCTCTTCTCTTATTATGAGTCGAGATTCTTCTTATTGTGTGTGCTCTTCCTAGAGTCTGTTTAAAGTAATAACTTCCTTCTGGCACACATTCCTCGCATGAATGAATCCCATGATCTTGGGAGGCCACTTAAGGTTTCTATCACCACTTCTGCATTCTCCACTTCTTCTTCTACCGCTTCAAGTTGTTCTGCATTCTGGATCTTCACATTCTTCAACTGTTTTCTCAAAGCCATCTTCTAATTTATGTTATTCCCTTCAATTAGCTTGGTCAAGGAATCAAGCATCTCTTTCAGTGTCTTTAGGGAATGCACTTGTGGTACAAGTTGATTCGTGACTAAATCAACAATGATCTTCTTGGCCTTGACCAAGTTCTTCTTGTGTAGGGCCTTTAGCCTCATCTCCCTCTGAAACTGGAACCTCTCTACTTATGTAGGTGTCCAATTCATTTCTTCATAGAGATCATATAATTCCAGGCTTATAAGTTGTCAAATTAACCAAGCTTGTCATCAAGCTGATGTGATAGATCACTTTGAAATGAGAACCTCAAATGAAAATAGCAAAAGATTAGATCTTACCGATTTGAGGTGTTCGTCCTGGTTCCGGAGATGACTGATCTAGGGTCTGTCAGAGAAACCCTAATTTTCAAAACTTGGAATATTTCAGATCTGATTGGATATAAATATAGATCTATTCAAGGTGAGCTTTCCAATGTACTCCTTTCTGGAGGGAAGCTCCCGGAACAGGAAGCCCTAGTTTACCAATTTCTTCTGTAGAAATTCCTGATACTGTTTCTGTGGTATGTATTAAATTAATACTTCTATGTGTCTGAAACTTCACACTGCAGTATCCTTGCCTGTCCCTATTCCAAAAACATAGGTTTCATCAGAATTGGTTCCACCAATTGAGACTTATGAGCGTTTTTCCAAGGTGACCTGTTTCAGGATTGTTCAGCATAACGAAGTTGTACGGATTGCCACTTGTCACTGTTTCATCTTATGGGTCTGAAACTCAGACCATAGAAATTAAAGTTTGTACCCTTTCTAGACCAACTTCATAATTTTCATTTGGACCTTTGTAGCCCTAGATATAGCAATTCTCCCCAGGTGTCCTGTTTAGGGATGAATCCTGGAAGAGGCTGGAAACTTGACTTAGAGGGATCATATCTCCTAGAGTATAGAGAATCTAAGGCTGAAATTTGGATACAGGGTAGATCAAGATTTTATCTTAAGCCCGTGATAGTTTCAACTTCTTATCCTTCTCCAATCCTAAGATATAGTGAATGTACCAAAACGTATCAATTTTAGTATTTTAGGGTTTTTTCAGCTCGGGGTCAAACTAGGGTTTGACTTTCCCAGAGTTACACCCAACCAAAAATCTCGACCCAGGTCTCTAAAATTCTATTTTTATGAGGAGATCAATTCTATGTTGGGCTCTCTAAAAAATTCCTCTTCTCTAAGAAGCCCTAATTTCCCGCACTAAAAACTGAAAATGTCCGGAATCGAATTCCGCTTCGACAAAAAGATGCGCCCTTGAAGGGAGAGTCATCCTAGCATAATTTTGCTGATGGCTTGTGGAGAGAGACCCAAAAAGTGAGAAGCCCTAGATTCTGCAGCTACATAGTGTCTTCTTCTCAGGTTAGCTCTGATAGCATGTTAGATTTTTATCATTCAAGCTAGCATTATGATCTTCGGATCTTTAACTAAGAGAATAACATGCACAACAATAAACATAAGAGACAAGAGACACAAAGAATTTTCCTCGGGGAAACCATAAAGGAGAAAACCCCACAACTTCCTCAGAGATAGAATGCGCACCAATGGCAGCAATAAAACCCGAAAACATAAAGATGATCTCCACAACTTCTCTCTCTCTCTCTCTCTTACTTGAGAGAGCTACTTATCTCTCACTCATGCGCCCCAATGAGTGAATGTGTGTGTGATAAATAGAGAGGCTCACTCTCTATTTATATTCTTCTGTTCACTTAATGTCCACTTTAACATGTCGACCCCACTTAACAATTACTTACTAGAGCCGACATCTCTAGGAGAGTCTAATAACCCTAGTGCCCCACAACTGTGGGGACTTTGCCCTCCGATCAACAAGGAGGGTTAACCTTGACACAACTGTGGGAACTACTACCCCGACTTACAATGGAGGGTTAACCTCAATGAATTTACATGACTTGTTACATTATTGAATCTCCCGATCGGAACATCGGGGCATGAAAGTACTCAATTACATTATAGATATTTCCTGGAATAAACATCCGGGTACAATACATAAGATATACAAGTGAATACATTCCGAAGTTACGAATACATCAACACTCCCTCTTAACTAGGAAGGTATTCTCTCAACACAATTTATCAGCACAAGTATTCTTCTCTGTATCATTTGGATCATCATCAAGTCATCTTTGTCTTTAAGTCATCTTCATCTTCAAGTCATATTCATTGTTAGGTCATCTTCATCAAGTCTAGATCATCACTGGATCATCATCGAATCTGGATGATCACTTGATCTGGATCATCACAGCTGGATCATCATCAAGTCTTGATCATCACTTGATCTGGATCATCACTGTTGGATCATCATCAAGTTTGGATCATCACTTGATCTGGATCGTCACCACTGGATCATCACTTCTAGATCATCATCAAGTCTGGATCATCACTTGATCTAGATCATCATCAAAGCTGGATCATCATTAAATCATCATCATCATTACTGCTTCTGCTATCTCAATCAAATGGTGCTATCTCTTCATTCTTCTCATCACAGGAAGTTCTACAGAGCCAGCCCTTTGTCATGCTGGTTGTAGGCCTAGCTTCCATGTAGGTCTTCATCGATAGAGCCAACCCTTTTTCATGCTGGATGCATATCTACAGAGCCAGTCCTTTTTCATACTGGATGTAGTCCTCTACAGAGCTAACCCTTTTTCATGCTGGATGTATCATCACGGAGCTAGCCCTTTTTCATGCTGGATGTGGCACCAACACAAAGCTAGTCCTTTTTCATACTAGATGTGTCATCACAGAGCTAGTCCTTTTTCATACTAGATGTGGCATCACAGAGCTAGTCCTTTTTCAAACTAGATGTGGCATATACATAGAGCTAGTCCTTTTTCATACTAGATGTGTCATCACAGAGGTAGTCCTTTTTCAAACTAGATGTGGCATCTACACAGAGCTAGTCCTTTTTCATACTAGATGTGTCATCATAGAGCTAGTACTTTTTCATTCTAGATGTGGCATCACAGAGCCAGTCCTTTTTCAAACTAGATGTGGCATCTACACAGAGCTAGCCCTTTTTCATACCAGATGTGTCATCACAGAGCTAGTCCTTTTTCATACTAGAAGTGGCATCATAGAGCTAGTCCTTTTTCAAATGAGATGTGGCATCACAGATCTAGTCCTTTTTTAAACTAGATGTGGAATCTACACAGAGACGGTCCTTTTTCATACTGGATGTGTCATCACAGAGATAGTCCTTTTTCATACTAGATGTGGCATCACAGAGATAGACCTTTTTCAAACTAGATGTGGCATCAACACTTATATTTGATCAAGTGGGAACACATCCCTCAATCACATCAGAATGGCCATGCACTCATATCTGATCATGTAAGACGACATCCCACAGTCATATCAGAAAGGCCCTCAGTCCCAGACTGAGTATTCTTGGTAACTGACCAAGTGCCTCCATTCTCCCAGAGAATGGAAACTCAGCACCAAGCTGAGTATTCCTAGTAATTGATCAGGTGCCTCCATTCCAAGAATGGAATTCAACACTTATATCTGATCATGTAGGAACCAATCCTACAGTCACATCAGAATGGCTCAGCACTCACATCTAACATGGAAGGAACCAAATTTTCTCACCATGACAGAATGGCTCATCCCTTACATCTGACCATCGAAGGAACATAATCCTCTCACCATGTCAGAATGGCTCTAGGTCTCATCATTTCCCTTTGGAGGGAACCTCAATCTGGAGAACACCAAGCTTCTCCCTGAAGTACTCGAATTTCACTTTGGCCATTTCTAGGATAGAATCACATCAGGGCTGATTACATCCAAGGATAACCTGCAAGCTTCACCAGGACCGATCACATCCGAGGACAACCTACAAGACCATTTACGTCTGAGCAACCTATGAGCTTCGCTAGGATTTACGCTCAGAAAAACTGTCTCATCAGCTATTATAGAAATACCTCTTTCGAGAGATCTTGATCTAGATCACTTCTCCTCTCTGCATCATACAAAAATGCAAGTTAGATCAACCAAATCAAATAGTAGTTTTCAAAAGAAACATACTACCTCCCAAATAGCAAGTGTCAACATCTTTTTCCTCAGCTGTACTCAGTGCCATGCAGGAACCCATTCTGCCAAACCAAGAGATCACACTTGATCCCATACTCAACTGTACCCTTCATGTACCTCACTTCATGCTTTGCAACCATTAGGTGAGCATGTCTCAATGTGTTCACAACAAAGCAAATATCTGGTCTCGTATTTGTCAGGTAAATCACCCGACGATACATCATGGCATTAGCCGATTCTGATGAAGTAACACTCAATAGCTTCAGGTTCGATGCCATAGATGTGGTCATGACCTTGTAGTCCATCATCCTGAACCTCTTCAATATCTCTACTGCATACTTCAATTGTCCACACCTCCATGCCTAGAACGTAGTGCATCATCCCCAAGTCCTTTATCTCGAACTTGGAAACAAGTCTTCTTATTGTAAATTTAATGAGTTCCTCTTTTCTATCAGGAACAAGTCATTGACATACAACAGGAGCATCATTGGTCTTCCGCCTTCAACCTTGAAGTAAAGGTTGGAATCCTCTTTACTCTCAGTAAAGCCTAGAGTCATCAGTAATCTGTACATCCTGTTGTTCCATGTCGAACCTTAGGATCTTCTACAGTCACTCCCTCTGAAGCAGAGCATCATTCTCCCTTTGTATTTTGTACTCTATGCACTGAAACATTCTATACCAGAGTGACAAGTAGATTCCTCTACTACTAACATTCTATGTATCTATCTAGGATCACTATATACCAAGATCCTCTATCTTGAAATTTTTCAAAAGTTCTTCTCGCACCCATCTGTGAGCTTGTCATCCTCTATCAACCTTGTAGCGAAGGTTCAAATCTTCATCAAGCTCCTCATGTATGTGTTATCCCATGGGTGTCTTCTGAGCTTGTACAAGGCCTTCTTTCATCTGCACACATGATTCTGCCTATCATGTGTCTTAACTTCCAATGCCTTCTTTCCATTAGAAATCTCGTGCTACGAATCTTGCCTTGTATCCCATGATGTTTCCATCTACTGCATGATGGAAATACGAACTTCCTTTCATGTATCGATACTGTATCCTAGACATCATTCTTCTTGAACTGGTCTTCCCTTTCTTCTTTGTTACTTCTTCATAGCTCGAAGGTTCTGCATCAATGATGTCGATGCATTTTTCATATTATTCTTCATCTTGAACTGTCGTCACTTGTTCTTCAGAACAAGTCTCATCCTTCTTTGCTTGTAGGCGATTATGTACGCGATATTTCCTACAAGTCAAATGCATTTGTATGGTTAGAAACATTTCATAAGGCATATTCATAATGGCAAATTTTTATGCATAAATATATGATCATGCAACTATTTTAGCCAATACAACATTCATCCATATCTCACGAAAACTTTCTAGATGCCTTCCATCTCTACCAGAACAACATTGAGATTGTGCACTAATCCAATATGTCAGCAAAGAGGTTTCATTCTAGATAAGTAGCAATGGAGAGTTTTAAAGCACCATGAGCTACTTACCCATTACATGCATATTAGTAGTATACTTTCATTAATGCAAACATTATATCATGCATAATACATCAACTGGATATAAACAAATGCATAACAAAACAATATCATGAAATGACAATGAAATACTTATCTTTATTTGTTTCATGGGTAGAATCCTTCTTTATCCTTCTGCTTCATCATCTTCTTCATTCATGACTTCATCATTTCTTATCAAATGCTCAAGATGGATAAGAGTTTCTTCAAGAATTGAGTCCTTCATATTCCTCATCGCTTGAGGGATCTTCTTTGGATGGTGAGAGCTTGATCTTCAGTTGCTCCCATATTCTCTTCTCTTATTATGAGTCTAGATTCTTCTTCTTCTATGTGCTCTTCCTAGAGTCTGTTGAAAGTAATAACTTCCTTCTAGCACACATTCATCGCATGAATGAATCCCATGATCCTGGGAGGCCATTCAAGGTTGCTATCACCACTTCTGCATTCTCCACTTCTTCTTCAATCGCTTCAAGTTGTTCTGCATTCTGGATCTTCACATTCTTCAACTGTTTTCTCAAATCCATCTTCTGATTTATGTTCTTTCGTTCAAATCTCTTGGTCAAGGAATCAAACATCTCTTTTGGTGTCTTTAGGGAAGACACTTGTGGTACAAGTTGATTCGTGACTGAATCAGCAATGATCTTCTTGGCCTTGACCAAGTTCTTCTTGTGTAAGGCTTTTAGCCTCATCTCCCTTTGAAACTGGAACCTCTCTACTTATGTAGGTGTCCAATTCATTTATTCAGAGAGATCATATACTTCCAAGCTTGTAAGTTGTCAACTTCACCAAGCTTTTCATCACGCTAATGTGATAGATCACTTTGAAATGAAAACCTCAAATGAAAATAGAAAAAGATTAGATCTTATCGATTTGAGGTGTCCGTCCTGGTTCCGGAGATGGTTGATCTAGGGTCTGTCAGAGAAACCCTAATTTTCAAATTTTGGAATCTTTCAGATCTGATTGGATAGAAATATATATCTCTTCAAGGTGAGCTGTCCAATGTACTCCTTTTCTGAAAACAGCGGAGGGAAGCTCCCAGAACAGGAATCCCTAGTTTACCAATTTCTTCTGCAGAAATTCTTGCTATTGTTTCTATAGTATATCTGAAATTACTACTTCTTTGTGTCTAAAACTTCACAATATGGTAGCCTCACCTGTTCCTATTCCAACACCATAGGTTTCATCAGAATTAGTTTCACCAATTTGGAATTGTGAGCGTTTTCCCAAGGTGACCCGTTTTAAGATTGTTCAGCATACCAAAGTTGTAAAAACTTCCACATGTCACTGGTTCATCTTCTGGGTATGAAACTTGGATCACAAAAATTACAGTCTATTCCCTTTCTCTAATAGCTTCATAAATTTAATTTGGACCTTTGTAGCCTGAGATATAGCAATTCTCCCTAGGTGTCCTTTAGGTATGAATCCTGGAAGAGGCTGGAACCCTAACTTGGAGGGATCATATATCCTATAATATAGAGAATATGAGGCTGAAATGTGGACACAATGTAAATCAAGATTTTATCTTCTGCTTGTGAAAGTTTCAGCTCCTTATCCTTCTCCAATCCGGAGATATAGGGAATGTACCAAAACATATCATTTTTAGTAATTTAGGGTTTTTCCAGCTTGGGGTTAAACTAGGGTTTGACTTTCCCGGAGTTACACCCAACCAAAAATCTCGACCGAGGTATCTAAAATTATATTTTGATGAGGAGATCAATCCTATGCCAGGCTTAGTAAAAAATTCCTCTTCTGTAAGAATCCCTAATTTCCTGCACCAAAAACTGAAAATGTCCAGAATCGAATTCCGCTTCAACAAAAAGATGCACCCTTCAATGGAGAGTTAGCCTAGCATACGTTTGCTGATAGATTGTGGAGAGAGACCCAAAAAGTAAGAATCCCTAGCTTCTGTAGCTGCACAATGTATTCTTCTCAGGTTAGCTCTGATACCATGTTAGATTTTTATCATTCAAGCTTACATTATGATCTTTGGATCTTTAACTAAGAGAATAACATGCACAACAATAAACACAAGAGAAAAGAGACACAAATAATTTTCCTTAGGGAAACCATAAAGGAGAAAACCCCGCAACTTCCTTAGAGATAGAATGAGCACCAATGGCAGTAGCAAAACTTGCAAACATAAAGATGATCTCCACAGTTTCTCTCTCTCTGTCTTACTTGAGAGAGCTACTTCTCTCTCACTCATGCGCCCAAATGAGTGAGTGTGTGTGTGATAAATAGAGAGGCTCACTCTCTATTTATATTCTTCCATTCACTTAATTTCCACTTTAACATGTCGGCCCCACTTAACAATTACTTACTAGAGCCGACATCTCTAGGAGAGTCTAATAACCCTAGTGCCCCACAACTATGGGGACTTTGTCCTCCGATCAACAAGGAGGGTTAACCTTGACACAAATGTGGGAACTAAGGCCCTGAATTACAATGGAGGTTTAACCTCAGTGAATTTACATGACTTGTTACATTATTGAATCTCCCGATCGGAACATCGGGGCATGACAGTACTCAATTACATTATAGATATTTCCTGGAATAAACATCCGGGTACAATACATAAGATATACAAGTGAATACATTCCGAAGTTACGAATACATCAACAAACCATACATATCCTCCCATGCCTTTAAATACTATCTCATCCCCCATGGGCCAAAGGAGGAAGAATTGTGTTGCATACCCAAACTTTGTCAAAATCATTCTTGAGTCTTTTGAGTAAAGGTTAAGTTAGAGGCAATTTCTTTGATCAGAACAAATATTCATCTTGTTCTTCTCTTACAGTAGAGAATTAACTGAAACCTACTGAATTTTTCATGCTTCGTTCTAATTGTTATCGACAAGAGGATTTTTTTTTGTTTCGACAGAACCCTCTCTGAGTAGTGAGGTTATTTCCTTTGACTGGAGTAACATAACAGAGTCTCATCTTCATTCGAGTGTTCCTTTGCAGATAGTTGTGAATGTTACTGCTAGGCGGATACTTCGCACTATTGTTGATGAAGGGGCTTCTGTTAGTATTCTATCCTCAACTGCTTTGAAAGCTTTAGGTTCTCCTCAGCTTGTGCCATCCACTGATCAGATACTGGCTTTTAATCGTAGGCCTACTTCACCTTTAGGGACTCTTTCTTATTTACCTATTACATTAGGAGGGAAAACTATCTGTGTTGATGTTATGGTGGTCCAAGGTTCTTTAGATTTCAATCTTCTCCTTGGACGTGATTATGTTTACGCCATGAAGGCTGTAGTGTCCACACTCTTTAGAGTTATGCATTTTCCCCATGATGGGAAGATTGTGACCATTGATAAGCTTTCCTTTGTTACACCTAACCATCGCATTACTCCTAGTAATTAGACTGCCCTGAATGTGCCGCATGTTCTTGTGGTTCCTTCCCCTTCTTCTAGTTAGCTTCTTCCCATCATAGGTAAAATGGGGGGCATGAATCTAGTCTATGGACATCATAATGGAGCTAAGCCACTATCTTTTATGAAATGGGGTAAACCTACCAACCTATGGATATCATGTTGGGTAAGAGCAAGTTCATGAGCATAGTTCCCATTCTGTGTCAAGCTCGTTAAAAATTGAAACAGATTCCTATGAGCATAGTTCCCATTCTGTGTCAAGCTCGTTAAAAAATGAAACAGATTCCTGTGAGCATAGTTCTCATTCTGTGTCAAGCTTGTTAAAAAATGAAACAGATGCCTATGAGCATAGTTCTTATTATGTGTCAATCTCGTTAAAAAATGAAACAGGTTATTGAGCAAAGTTCCCATTCTATGACAAGCTCTTTAAAAAATGAAATGGATCTCCTCAAGTATAGTTTACCTTTTAGTTTCAAGCTTGCATAAAACTGAAACCATTCATGAGCATAGTTCATTTTCTATTTCAAGCTCGTTAAAAAATGAAGTAGGTTTCCTTAAGCATAGTTTACCTTTTGGTTTCAAGCTTACATAAAAATGAAACCATGTTCCAAGCATAGTTACCTTCTGTTTCAAGCTTGTGTTAAAATGAAACAGATCCCCTTCCTTTGAGTCGAGTCTTCCCTTCAGTGTTAGAACTTGAACCTTCTTTTCACTTGCCTGATTCTCATTCTTCCTACCCCCCTGGTGAACATTTTCACATTAGTAACCAGGTTTATAGGTTGGGTATGGAAGAATATTCGTCAGATGAAACGAAGCTCGGGGGGCATGTCGAGCCCCTATCAACCATGCTAGGGGTAAGCTTCACTAGCAATCATGCTGGGGGAAAGCTTCCAACCTCTGTATATCATGTTAATGGGATTTTTCATGCACAGTTTACCCATTGGTTTCAATCTTGTGTAAAAATGAAACCAATCTCTGAGCATTCTTTTAACTGATCTTTGAGCTCGTTAAAAACAGTAAGACGGTGTTGAGCTTACTTTTCATTTTTCGTGCTTTGGTTAAAACATGAAATTTGGTTTGAGATCAGTTTATTAATTTTTCGTGCTTTGGATTCAAACATGAAAAAGGTTAATAGAGTCTTCTTTAAGCACTTTTCATACTCTTAAAATGTGAAAAGATATTCGAGTACTTGTCTTCTTCATACTTGTAAAAGTATTTGAAGAGTCATCTCTTCAATGGTAGCTTATCTCTTTTTCGGTTCGGATGGACTGTTTATGAAAAAGGAACACTCCAGCCAATCATGACTGGAAGAGTTCTCTAGGGTATTATTTTACATTTTTTGGGCCTTCGGGACTAAATCATACGAAAAAGGACCCTTTGGAGTTTTCTTTAGTTTGTTCAGACTCTCTAAACATGAACTGCACTGAGTTTTCTTTCGTTGGACTCGTTAAATTGAACATTGAAAGACCCTTTTTTGGGAACGAACCCCTCCTTTATCAGGTTCGTAAAACATATGAGTTTGGACTCATCGCTTGATGAGCTACAACGAGTGTTTTTTACCCTCTTTGAACTCGTAAAAATTAA
This sequence comes from Pseudotsuga menziesii, assembly GCA_001517045.1. NCBI lineage: Eukaryota > Viridiplantae > Streptophyta > Pinopsida > Pinales > Pinaceae > Pseudotsuga > Pseudotsuga menziesii. The sequence continues at coordinate 166,958 of LPNX010138470.1, forward strand.
AAGAGGCACTCATCAATCATGATGGGGAAATTAAGGGAAATGGACAACATTTTGCAATAATGGCGGTTATTAGTCACCTTTGAACATGGCACTTGTCTGCATTTCATTTAGTCAATTGGGTATTCAGCTTGTTTCCGATTTGATCCACTTTCATGAGTCATGCCACTCCCTGGAGTCTCTCAAAGATCGCATTGTTCGTTGTCACATTGTGTTCTGCCTCGTCAAGTCAAAGATTCCAAGTCTTCGGTCGTGCCGCGTTATTTTCAAAAGGGAAACTGTTTTGAGAGTTTACACCTGCAGTCAATTTTTTTTTTTGATTCAGTTACTTTTGAGTCAGTCCTATGGTTACATCATACTTAAAATTTCAGAACTATGTTCCGCGTTTCATGTTGTCGATGTGGGATTCATCATGGCCCTCCTTCAACAAGACTATTCCTGTCGACATCAACTCATCATCCAGGAATTAGTTTTAGAAACAAAATTTAGTACCTTGAGATCTGTATTCCTTAATGACAGATTCTCTCGGTCTCGACATAGGTTTACATCATTGACCTTTGATCAAAATATTCCATTGGGTGTTTGACATCAAAACATCTATTCACACTCATGAGATTGTACTAGGGTACCTTGGGAATCATTGACATCAATGGTGATCTCCCTTGCACTTGTTAACGATTCACATCATTTATTGGTAATCAAGTGGTTGCTAGCATGTTTGAATTAAGATCATTGTAATCACATGGATATAATCGTACTTTGTGAAGACGAAACGAATACCCTGGGTATTTGTTAAGCATTCATAGCTTTCTCCCCAGATTGCGATGGAGTATATTGTATGGATTCCTAGCATGGATCCAAATTTGTATGTTTGTGGCTATGCTCATATTTGCGTCTGTATGACATAGATCTACATTGTATGTCTGGTAGCTATGTCCAAATTTGAGTCTTCTTCGCATGGATCTACGCTGTATTTTAGTAGCCATGACTTTTTTGTATCTCACATGGATCTGCGTTGTATTGGTTGGTAGCCATGTTGTAGGTCATTTGGGACATGCATCAAAATGTGCTGCAAAAATTTGGCAATGTTTGAGAAGTTTCGACCTTTGGACCTTTGCCTCGACACTATAGCTTGTTCTTTCAAAGTATATTTCCTATGATTTCCCTCCAGCCATTATACTTTGGGGGCATCTCTGTTATACCGAAATATTGTCACCCTCATTTTATGCAATAGCTATCCCCTTGTCTGCTCCAATCCCTCAAAGTTTTCCCTAGAGAAATGAAGGAATAAATTAACCCCTTGCAATTTTCCCTCTTTTGAGCTGGTAACGCTCTTTTCCCATTGACAAAAAGCGTTACCCCAGAAGCAAAGATCCAGCACTGCTCCTGATACATGAGCAAAGATGGGTTCCACCACTCTTTTCCTTACTGCAAGAAATGGTGCCCCCTTATCACTGCCTATTTGCTTCATTGGAAGAGCCGTGCTTGAGTTTTGAAGGCAAAAAAGAGAAGCTTCAAGAGGATTGTCGAAGCTAACCTTTGTGGAGCCTCATCCCTATGGTTTAGGACCAGCTGGAGCTCGAGATCCTCCCTTTTAGGATCTAATATCCACCTCACCCATGATATTCTCAATCATACCTATCCTCCCATGCCTTTAAATACTGGCTCATCGCCCAAGGGACAAAGGAGGAAGAATTGTGTTGCATACCCAAACTTTGTCAAAATTATTCTTGAGTCTTTGGAGTAAAGGTGAAGTTAGAGGCAAGGAGCCATTGGAAGGAACTCTCAAAACCAAGGCATGAAGGTTTTAGTCTCTCCAATCATGTATTAATAAATAATGTCTTTTCTTTCCCATATATGCTGTTTCATTTATATATATTGCTTGATTCCCTGGTCATGAGCATATATCTAGTTGATTATATTGTATGCTATCATGTTTTCTTTGTTGTCTTCCATCTTTACCGGTTCTTGTTCAAGGATAGAGAGGAAAAAATTTGAGAGAAATATCATGGCATTCCATTCAGTTGATTAACTAGATCTAGGGGAATTTTAACATTTGGTGTTTTTGTTTTGTTCTAGACCTCAACCATTCAGACCAGGGGACTAGCTCTTGTCCGCAAGAGGTGTGTATTTCTGGCTAACACCCATCATGACTAGATATAGGTCTCATGACTTCCTGATAGGATGAAACATAGAAGTCATAATTTTAATTACTCAGTATACCTCCATCAACATAGGGGCCTTCTTCCTCTTCATATATCCTGCAATACTCTTCATACTGCTCATCGAAGTCTTCTTTAGAGTATGCCATGGCTGAAAATTTTTCCATTCTACTGAGAGAATAATTTCCATAGGTTGGGACAAGGAAATATATCTCATACCACTGTAATATCCATGATTTGATAACATAGCAGAAAATTATCTCTTATTTAATTTTAACTATAATTTTATATGAAAATTTACACTTAAATAGACAACTCTTGAAACTAGGAAAATAAGGGAAAGTGGTTGATACTTTTGTTAACATAGCAGTGGGTTGTTGGGAGAAACCAAGGAAAATTTAGGAAAGATAAATAATATTCCATAAAACATTTAAATCAAGGACCAATTAGGTTTCGGAATCAGCTCCGCTGAAACCTATTCCCATGCTTTTGGGTCACCCAACCGGGCAACTAGGAAGAATCTTTCAAATACGATAAACTAGGGGTTTGGGAAATATAAATAGGTGTGGTATGATTGGTAAAAAGTATTAAATTAAGTTTCAGATAGTCAAGAACATATCCAGAGTGATCTAGGTTTGTTTGGGAATATTTGGGAAAAACTGACAGTTTTGGCCTGGGGAGACCATGCATAAAGAAGGATTTCCAAACAAGGTACATACTCAATGAAATATATTTATTATGGTTTGTATGGATAGTGAGGTCAGTTAAATACCTACATAAACTTACGGAATTACATTTGGATTCATAGATCTCTCAGAATTAATTAAATTGTAAGACTAGCAAAATTTGCCTAGTTAACTAGCAAGGGTGTACATAAATTCATGAATTTAGTACCATATTGAATAAGAATTGATAAAGAAGTTTTAAAGATATTAATACATCCTTATTTAACACGTTATATTATTCAGTCTCCTTCTCTTTTCCATTACTTTATTATCATTTCATTAAACTGATCAAAACCCTCATCTAGTGGGTAAATAAAGGCTGACTCATGAAAACTTAACATGAGAGCTCATTGAATAGGAATATTATAGTATTACAGAAGTCATAATCAGTGTTTTTGTATTGATCAAATAAATAAGAGGTTAGTAGGACTGATCTCTCAAAAAATGGGATCCAAAACCGAGGGCAGAGGCCTAAATCTAACACCAAGCTGGGGATTGGAGTGTAGGTGAAGTTCCCTTCACTAGAGCTTGAATTCAATGGAGGGATTGGATACCATATATGTCTGATATGAATTTATTGTTGTGTTCATTATCTCTCCAACACTTGCAATGAAAATGGAAGGGAAGAAAGAAGAGAGGGGAAGAAAGGACTTGGGGCACATCTCCCAAAAGATTGAGGCACAACACTCAATATGAAGCTGTGGTTCACATAACACAAATAAATCATGAATAAAACTGAGAAATGGAGCTCAAAATATCATTAAATAGATCCCAGGTGAATATTTGGGCAAGTCAATCACCTGCTGAGCAAGTTTCCCTTGCTTAACCCTAACCCTAGCCAAGTGGTGTTCCCTCCTTGAGAGAACGACAAGTAGGTGTAATTGAGATGTTTCCCTATCATTATCCTCCATACAATTTAGAAAATGATCCCTCCTTAGGCCCATAGTTTTTCTTTTTGCATATGACAACTTTTATTCTTTTCCTGCTTTTGTGACTGAACCTCAAAATGGAAACCGCGCCTTCCTTTGGCCCATATTTGTTGCTTTTCCTTATGATATTTTTTTTTGCACTTTAGCTTTTGTGACTAAATCTCCAAAATGGAAACTGTGCCCTCCTTTGGCCTAGAGTTATCTCTTTTGTGTCTGACTACTTTTTCTTGTGTTTTGTCAGTCCTATGATAGTTTCTATTATCCTCTTTGTCAAGTTGGCTTCACAAAGTGCGCCCTCTTGACATGTCAACTTATTTTCCACATAATTAATTGCATAATAATTAATAATGACAATTAATAAAACCAAGTACATGCCTCCTAAATAAAAATTTCATACAATTCCCTAGGTTAATTATTTAATGCATCTTTTGACCCCCTAGGTGTTAGACAAGGTCAACACTTTTGATGTCCCTTTAAGGGAGGGATATGACATGGATGACCACCTGTTGGTTGTGGAGCTTGATATTCCTAGTTTAGAGATGTTATTTCATCCATGCTTGGATCCCAAAACCTGACGGGGGGGTGTGGGGGGGATTTACCCCCCACTATAGTCGTCAGGGGGATCCAGGGTGGGGGGAGGGTAGCGTCCCCATAGTGAAACTTTAGGAAAACATGCCTTGTAAAATGTTGTAATTTCGTAGTCATGACTTGGTCAATAATGGGTGATTTAGGGAACCATGGTTTTGGGCAGCCCATGGTATTTTCCCATGTGTTAGAGTAGTAATCCACCTTAGTACCATGATCATACACCTATGCCACATTTCATTAGATTTTATGCTATGTTCTACGGTGCAAACTTAGGATATGTTGACAATTTACTGAGAGTTGAGGTGCTCCACCTTGATCTTTATAACAGTTGAGGTGCTCCACTTTGAAAATTATGACAATCTAGATGCCTTCATTGATGAAAAATCATTCTTGGTGCCCTCCCCAGCCCTTGAATCAAGGAATATGTTTGACCTTAGGTGCCAGTTCATGTTTGTGGTGGTTTTTTGGCCTTCCTTGAGTATTTATTGCCTCCTAGAGCCACTCCCACTCACCCATGTGATCACCCACTCTAGAATGCCTTCATTTATGATCCAACATGCTACATCCATGTTCACACTTGCATTCATGACCATTTGGGATGGTTATGGAGATGATTGGTCCACCTAGGGGGGTTTGAGGGTCAAATCATAGTTTGACACATGTATGCATCTAGATGGCTTCCAAAGGATAAAAATTTCTCCCTAATGTAATATAAACTTGATCTAGAAATATTTACATGTTGGAAAGTCATAATAAGATCAGTTATTGACTACATTTGTGTATGATATTGTCATGTCTCCTCCCGTCCACTAAAGAGATAAAGTGACCATAACTGCTCGCTCTGATTGTTTCAAGAGCATCCAGCTCAAGGTTTAATCTTTTCAAGTCTATATAAATTATCTAACTTCCCAATAGTAGAGAAATTGATCCCGTCAGTGCTCAATTTGACGGTCTACGAAGAAAGATCTCAGAGGAGATTGAACGACGAAGAAAGATCACGACAGAAATTGATGGTCACAATCAGTTCCACATCTGGAAATAGATCAATGACTGAGAATCAACCCACAAGAATCAATGATGTGGAAATATTGAGTTTGCAAAATCGGGAAATATGGGAATTACGATCCTGCATCCCACATGCAGAATAGACCATTGTAGAAAGGAGAGTTGCGGATGGAGATCTGCGGGGAAATTGCAATCCCACATCCTGCATCCTACATGTGGAATAGACCGTTGTAGATATATTTCATTGCAAAGATAGATATTGTGAATCTGCATCCCGCATCCCGCATCTCGCAAGTTGCAGAAAAAAGAGTTGCAGAAGGAAATCCAACCTGTTAACAGAAGTCTTGGACAGATTTGATCATTTATGCCATCACCAATCCGGAAATCTAAGCCCCATAACGTAATTTAAAAATGCATTGAAATGAAACATACACAGATGCATACAATTGCAATTATACATCAGAAGCAATTCATTAATTCAACACATTAGGCATTTTCATCATATTTCATTAAGCAAATACAATTACAGAGATTAACATAGACAAAAATACTTATCTTGAAAGAAGTTTGTCCCACAACTAGCTACGTTGCTGCAACGTTCCACCCAACCATAGGCCAGTGCACTCATCAATCTCTTAGCAGCACTGCCACCCCCGAGCTGGGCATGATTCCCAGAAGGAATAAGGAACACTAATAGGCTCACACATAACCAAGGATACAATAAAACTCATCCAAGCCAACACAGTTGGGTTTATCAGGTTGCAAACAAACAAGCCAATATACTATTGGGTTTATTAGTCTAATCATCCAAGCCATCTAACAGTTGGGTTATCAGACTACTTAGCCAAGACAACTAACAGATGGGTTTAGCAGGCCACACATCCAAGCCATCTCACTATTGGGTTTATCAAACTACAGCCAGTCAAGCCAACATTCACATTAAGGACCAGCCAAGCCAACTAACAGATGGGTTTATCAGGCTGCAAAGGAGTTGGAAATCTTGAAATGCTAAGCTAGTGAGCTCAACCACTGAGCTATGGACACCTGCACTAGATTGGGATTAGCTCCTAAAACATCTACACACCCAACACAAGGAAGCATCCCCTTCTCTGCTACACATTCCCTTAGGCTATGCCTTCCACTCCAGTGCTGTTCAGGGTGTGCAAAGAAGAAAATCATCCCCTCTAGATCTATTTGTGAGGTTCCTTCCTACACTAGGTTTATCAAGCTAGTTCAGACCCAATTCCACTCCAAACCAGTTCATACCAAGGAAAAATATGCACAAACAGCAAACCACGATGTCAACATAGCAAAACAGGCTTCCACTCACCTAGTGAAAGAGGAGACCATTGCACAACAACACTAAGGAAACCACAAATGACCACTCTTTCTCATAAAATCGATTGATCTCCACTACTCATTCATTCAGAAAACAAAGGAGACCCCGAACCCTTGCGTGGCTGAGGATGGTAACAATAGGTGAACAACCCAGAACAAAAAATGGTTCTGCAAGCAGGACGAATGCACAACGCGGATGAATAGAATGGAATAGAGAATGATCAGAATGGACCACAACGTTTCAGTGAGATCCAAATGATGGACTGAGCATGCACAATGAAGAAAAAAACTGAAAACGTGAAGGATGGATGATAAAAAACATCCCACCGCTCCCTAAGACATGAGGGAAGATGAAAATGTGAATGCATGAGGGAATGGGCATACATTTTTTGGGTGTTTCCTTTTGACACATGGCTTTTTCCCCAAATGGATCAAGGTTAAACATTCCCCCCCTTATCCTTAGGAAATCATGCCCCCATCTCATTATTTGTTGCATTGACATAGCTGGTTGTGGGTTTTTAATTAAATTGCATATTTATATGATGTCCAAAATTATAGTGTGTCCGCTAGCACAAAATACCATCGGCATCGATTTTAAGTGCCAAAACATAAAGCACTAAATCAATGGCGAGAATTTTTCCTTTAGCTCCACACCATGATTAATTACAATGTTTACATCATATATATTCAATGGAAACAGGGTAAAAAATGGGGTGTTACATTCCCCTCCCCCTTCAACAGCACTGTCATTAGTGATTTGCAAAATTGAACAAAAATGCTATGCTGGTATAGCCCTCAATGCTCCACATAATTTAACAAAAATAGTTGTTCCAATCGCATGGCATTTTCTAGCTTCCATGTAGCTTCTTCAGGGCTGTAGTGCTCCCATTTCACCTTTACCTGCCCTATGGCTCGGTTCTAGAGCATTGTGACCTTCCTGTCGAGGACGCAGATTAGCTCGATTTGGAATTCTCCCTCAGGTTCCACCTGAATTACATCCCAATTTATCACATGGTTAGGATCATGTACATATCTCTTAAGAAAAGAAACATGAAAAACATTATGAGCCCTAGTGCTAGTAAGAAATGCAAATCTATATGCAATTGACCCTATTCTTTCAAGCACTTCAAATGGCCCACAACATCTAGGTGACAGATTAACACAAATTCCAAGCTTTAAGGAACTCTTCTTTTCCCTCACTCTGAGGTAAACATGATCCCCAACATTGAACTCTCTGTTCACCCTATGCTTATCTGTATAGCTTTTTTATCTGTCCTGGGATGGTTTTTGTTTCTGCCTGATCTTTACAACCTCCTGCTCCATCTCCTTGAGTAATTCTGGACCAAGCACAACCCTGTTCACTAGATTATCCCAAGTAATTGGTGTCCTACATCTCCTGCCATACAAAGCTTCATATGGACTCATCCCCAAGGATGCTTGCTATCCCTTGTTATATGAGAATTCTATCGAGTGTAAATAATCTTCCCACTTGGTTGGTTTTCCAATCACATACATGCGAAGCATGTCTTCAAGCACCTGGTTAACTCTCTTTATCTACCCATCAGTATGAGGATGGTAGGCAGTGCTGAAATTCAACTTTGTACCCAAATCTGTAAACAATTCCTTCCAAAAATTGGAAGTGAATTTGACATCTCTGTCAGAGACTATTTCCTTAGGGAATCCATGCAATTTGAAAATATCCTTCATGAATATATTTACAATGTCACCAGTCTTATGTATAGAATTAACTAGTATAAAATGTGCTTCCTTTGTCAACTTGTCCACCAAAACCATGATGGAATCATGTTGTCTCCAAGTCATTGGAAATCCTGTAATAAAATCCATGGAAATAACTTTCTATTTCCATTCTAGAACTGGCAAAGGATGCAACAAACCTTCTGGGTGTTAATGCTCAACCTTCACCTGCTGACATTTCATGAACCTTGAAATATATTCAGCCATGTCCTTTTTCATTCCTAGCCAAAAGTAATGCTTTCTAGCTGTAGCAATTGTCTTCTGATATCCTGTGTGACCAGAATATGGAGTTTGATGGATCTCATCCATATGACCCTCCTCAAATATGCTACATTTGGAATATAAATTATGTTCTTATAAGTAAGGAGTCCATCTTCTTCTAATTTATATCCCTCATACTTATTTTCAAGTATTTTCTGCTGCAACTTGTCCTTGACTTGTGCATACAATTCATCTTCAACAACATGATTAACAATCTGCTGCCTTAACTCCAATTGGAAAATACTAATGGATGCCACATGCATTTCCCGCACCTTCCTGCTAAGTGCATCAACTACCTTATTCTCTTTTCCTTTTATGTGCTTGATTTCAAAATCAAACTCACATAAAAACTCCATCCATCTCGCTTTCCTAGCATTTAGAGTAGGTTGATCAAACAAATACTTTAGACCACAATGGTCTGTCCTTAGCTCAAATATTTTTCCCATCAAGTAATTCCTCCACATCTTGAGAGCATGTACTTTGGCTGCAAGTTCTAGATCATGAGTGGCATAGTTCTTCTCATGGTCCTTCAAATTTCTTGACTCATAACATATTATGTGGTTGTCTTGCATAAGAAATCCTCCAAGTCCTTGACCGCATGCATCAGTACACAGCACAAAATATTTCTCTGGGTCTGCCACTTTCAAGACTGGTGCACTTGTGAGAATATTCTTCAACTGCTGGAATCTTTCTTCACACCTCGATGTCCATTCAAACTTTATACCATTCCTTTGCAAAAAAGTGATGGCATGTGCAACCTTGGATAATCCTTCAATAAATCTCCTGTAGTATCCTGCAAAACCCATAAAAGATCTTACATCTTTCACATTTCTTGGAGTAGGCCAATTCATAATGGCTTCAATCTTGTCAGGGTCCATAGATATACCCTCTTATGAGATAATGTGACCCAAATACTGAATTCTATCTTTATAGAAGTCACACTTGCTCAACTTTTCATACAACTGATGCTCCCTGATCAATTGTAATGTCAATCTCAGATGCTCTTCATGCTCTTCCTCATTCTTAGAATAAATAAGAATGTCATCAAGGAAAACAAGAACAAACTTGTCCAAATACCTGCTGAAGACACTATTCATAAGGCACATAAATGTAGCTGGTGCATTTGTGAGACCAAATGGTACCACTACAAACTCATAATGTCCATACCCTGTTTTGAAGGTTGTCTTATGAATGTCTTCATCCTTGATTATCACCTGATGGTAACCAAACCTCAAGTCAATATTGGAAAATACCTTTTCTCTTCTCATTTGATCAAAGAGGTCGTCAATTCTAGGAAAAGGTTATTTGTTCTTCACAGTGGATTTGTTCAGTTTTCTGTAATCAATACACAATCTAAGTGTATTATCTTTCTTCTTCACAAACAGAATTGGTACTCCCCAAGGAGACACACTCGGCCTGATATACTTCTTCTCCAATAACTCTTGCAATTGCATCTTCAGCTCTAGCATTTCCGGTGTACTCATTATGTTGGGTGTCTTGGACACTGGTGCTGCTCCTGGCACAAGCTCAATTATGAAATCAATGTCTCTCTTTGGAGGAAGCCCTGGGATCTCATTAGGAAAAACATCCCTGAATTCCTGCAACACATGAAAGTCCTCCAACCTAGGAGTTTCATTCTCTATTTCCTCCACAATCTGAGCTGCATACAACTAGAAACGCTTCCTACAAAATTATTCAACTGCATTGCTGAAATATGCCTCACAGAAATCACCTTTGGAATGACTCTTACAACTATTGGGTTCCCTTATTCATCCATGCATTCAAATGTCTTATTATAGTAGTCGAGCTTTACCCTGTGAGATTCTAACTAATCCATTCCAATGAGAACATTATAGGAACCAAATGGTAGAACATTTAGATCTACACAAGTGACCAATCCATTCATCACCAATGGGCATTTCTCTACCACTTCACTAAGCTTTCTTTTAGTTCCAGTGGCTAGCTGAACTAACCACGATTTTCTATGCTTTACTTTCTTAAAAGCACAAATCTCCACTACTCTAGGAGAAATGTAACTATGAGTAGAACTAGGGTCAATCAAAATAGAAACAGATTTCTCAACAATCTTACCTACAACTTCAACCATAGTTGACTCGTGATCTACCTGCCAGTTCTCCAGTGTTGCATAGATCCTAGGGATGGCCCTTGCTACTTGACCCAATGTTTCTGCCTCTTGAATGTTCTAAGCTGGCCTTACATTCTCATTCTCAAGGGGACAATTCATGTGCATGTGGGGTCCTCCACATTTCCAACATTGGAATGGTTCTCTGTTCTGCTGTGGTTCTCTGGGATTTTCTCCCACCACTCTAGCTGGATGCTTCTCAACTTGGGATGGATGCTTCTACTGATTCTTGACATTAGAAGGTTTGAAACCTTTATTCCTTTGGTCAAAATTCTCATTCTTCTTGTCCTTCCATGTCTTATGATAATCAGGTTTTCCTTTGCTTTTCTCATAGTAATACTTAGGTTTCCTTATTGCTTCTTCCATAGTTCTAGGTTCATAAAACTCAATTCTGTCTTTGTAAGACTGAGACAATCCACTCAAGAAATGCTGGATTTTTACTTTTTCATCTTTGATGTACCTGACATACCTAAACAAATCCAAGAACCTGTTTGCATACTCTTCCATGGTATGCTGCCCCAATCGTAGCTCATGGAATTATTTGATCTTATCATCATAGTACCCGTCAGAGAGGTACTTCTGCTTGAAATACTTCTGGAACTCTTTCTACACAATCTTCCTTTCATTAATATTTTTCACTTTCCTGAAGTGATCCCACCATATGGATGCTCTTCCAGTCAAGTTGAATATGGCTACCCTAGCCTTCGTATTTCCTGAGTATTCTTGGACTTAGAAATATTTCCTCATCACAAGAAGTCAAGCTTCAACTTCTTGACCATTCTTTATCTCACCATTGAAGGTAGGAGGCCTTGCATTCTTAAATTCATCATGTGAACTATTTTGGTAGCACCTCTTTCTCTTATTCTCGTGAGAAGAAGACCTTGAACCACCAGTGGGTCCTTCAAAGTTAGATGACCCACTAGGATATCTCTTTCTTCTTCTATCAGTGCTCTTACTTCCTTGTGGTCTCACTGTCCGATCCCCAGAGTTCATCCGCCTTTGAATGTCTGTCAAACTTTGTAGCATGGATGCATTCATCTTATTTTTTTCCTCTAGAGCCTTAACGAATATTTCATTATCTTCCCTGTGACTTTGCATCTCCACCCTTAGGCTTCTCGTGGTGGATGCAAAATCTGGGGGAGTATCTTGAAACCTCCTCCATTAGACTCTATATTAGCATTTCCAACTCGGAAATCCCCCCCCATAACATCTTCTTTGTATTCATTGGGGTTCTATGCATCATCACACATGTCGGTTCTCATGGCTCATCCAAACCAACTTTACTGAACTACACTATCTCAAATGCTACCCTTTGAGGGTGACTATAATTCTGCAAAATGTGTTAATAAACAAAATTGTTAGCTGCATAATAAAATCAGAAGTAAAAAAGCATTTACCAACATCTCTGCTAACTGTTCAACTTGGCCCATCAAGGCCCAATGATGCAACCCACAGCTTTGATGCCATTCTGTCACGTCCCCTCCCGTCCACTAGAGAGAGAACGTGACTATAACTACTCACTCTGATTGTTTCAGGTGAATCCAACTCAAAGTTCAATCTTTTCAAGTATGTGTAAATTCTCTAACTTCCGAATAGCGGAGAAATTGATCATGTCAGTGCTCAATTCGACGATCTATGAAGAAAGATCTCAGAGGAGATCTAACGGTGGAGAAAGATCGCAATAGAAATCGATGGTCACAATCTGTTCCGCATTTGGAAACATATCAACGGCTGAGAATCAACCTGCAAGAATCAACGGTGCAAAAATCTTGAGTTTACGGAATCAGAAAATGTGGAGATTACGATCCCACGTCCTGCATACCACATGCAGAATAGACCATTGCGAAAGGGAGAGTTACGGATGGAGATCTGTGGGAAATTGCGATCCCGTATCCCGCATGCGGAATAGACCATTGCTGATATAGTTCATTGCATAGATAGAGATTGTGAATCCACATCCCACATCCTGCAAGTTGCGGAAGGAAATCCAACCTGTTAACATAAGTCTTGGATATATTTGATCATTCAGGCCATCACCAATCCAACAATCTAAGGCCCATAACATAATTTAAAAATGCATTGAAAGAAAACATACAAAGATGCATACAATTGAAATTATACAGCAGAAGCAATTCATCAATTCAACACATTAGGCATGTTTATCATATTTCATTAAGAAAATACAATTGCAGAGATTAACATAGAAAAAAATACTTATCTTGAAAGAAGTTTGTCCCTCAATCGGCTATGTTGCTACAATGTTCCACCCAACCATAGGCTAGTGCGCTCATCAATCTCTCAGCAGCACTGCCACCACCGAGCTGGGCATGATTCCCATAAGGAATAAGGAACACTAGTAGGCTCACACATAGCCAAGGATACAACAAAATTCATCCAAGCCAACATAGTTGGGTTTATCGGGCTGCAAACAAACAATCCAATATACTGCTGGGTTTATTAGTCTAATCAACCAAGCCAGCTAACAGTTGGGTTTATCAGGATACTTAGCCAAGCCAACTAATAGATGGGTTTAGCAGGCCACACATCCAAGCCATCTCACTGCTAGGTTTATCAGACTGCAGTCAGTCAATCCAACATTCACATTAAGGACAAACCAATCCAACTAACAGATGGGTTTATCAGGATGCAAAGGAGATGAAAAAATTGAACTGTTAAGCTAGTGAGATCAACCACCGAGCTATGGACACCTGCACTAGATTGGGCTTGGCTCCTAAAAAATCTACACACCCAACACAAGAAAGCATCAGCTTCTCTGCTACACTGTACCTCAGGCTATGCCTTCCACTCCAGTGCTATTCAAGGTGTGCAAAGAAGAAAACTAGCCCCTCTAGATCTATTTGTGAGGTTCCTTCCTACACTAGGTTTATCAATATAGTTCAAACCCAATTCCACTCCAAACCAGTTCATACCAAGGAAAAATATGCACACACAACAAACCACAATGTCAACACAACAAAACAGGCTTCCACTCACTCTATGACAGAGGAGACCATTGCAAAAGAACACTAAGGAAACCAAAGATGACCACTCTTTCTCATAAAATCGAGTGATCTCCACTGCTAATTCATTTAGCAAACAAAGGAGACCCTGAACCTTTGCACGACTGAGGATGGTAACAACAGGTGAACAAACCAGAACAAAACATGGTTATGCAAGCAGGACAAACGCACAATGCGCATGAATGAAATGGAATAGAGAATGATCACAATGGACCACAATGCTTCGGTGAGAGCTAGATGATGGTCTGGGAATGCACAATGAGGAAAAAAACTGAAAACGTGAAGGATGGATGATCAAAAACGTCCCTCCACTCCCCAAAACGTGAGGGAAGATGAAAACGTGAATGCGTGAGGGAATGGGAATACATTTTTTGGATGTTTTCTTTTGATACATGGATTTTCCCCAAAATGGATCAAGGTTAAACATTTCCCCCCTTATCCTTAGTAAATCATGCCCCCATCTCATTATTTGTTTCATTGACATAACTAGTTGTGGGTTTTTAATATGATGTCCAAAATTATGATGTGTCGGCTAGTAAAAAATACCATCGGCATAGATTTTAATCACCAAAACATAAAACACTAAATCAATGGTGGGGATTTTTCCTTTAGCTCCACACCATGATTAATTACAATATTTACATAGTATATATTTAATGCAAACGGGGTCAAAACCGGGGTGTTACAAATATTTTCACTTTTTCTATTTTTTTTGTGCATAATTGTGTGTAATATCGAATGGTGATAATCCCCTTGGCCCCTAGATCCTACTGTGAATCAATTATCACATGGTATCAGATCTCTTTTGAGATGCAAATCAAATCCAGAGTGTTTGAGTTGTTGTTTAGGGAATTTTCCAGAGAAATTTGAGTGTTTGCATTGTAGGTACAATTAGCAATATGTCACTCAGTGTGTAAGAAGAAATGGAGCAAACTCATGTAATTCTGACCCCATTCAACTATTTTTAATGGAAGGTCAAAATGGTGATAGATTTAAGGTCAAAATTCCTGTAAAGAGTCACCACGGGGATTGTGGCCGAAGTGAACTTTTCTATGGAGAAATCGAAGTACTTCAATAGGCTTGATGAAGCATTTGGAATGCTTTGTTTCATCATTTCGAGAGACTTACTCTTCCATGTATACAGTATGACAACTCCCAATGAATTATGGCTCAAGCTTGAGGCATTGTTCATGAAGAATGATGAGATGAGAGGTCACCAGCTCGAAAATGAGCTAATCTCACTAAGTCCATCTCACGTTGAGACAATTCAATAGTTCTTCACCAAGTTCAAATCATTGGTGCTTCAGGTGAAATAGTGTGGCATAGAGAATAAAGAGGAGAAAATGATCTTTTCAATAATTTCAAAGCTAGGGCCAGAGTATTCTGTGTTTGTGTCAACATTCCACTCTAGTAAGCTCACAACTCAAAATTGGAGGATGCCATCACTGACAGACTTCATGGAGTCATTGACACAAGAGAAAGACAAGCTGTTACAAATGGGCACCATCAAATTTAGTAGGAATCAATCCCTTGCTCCAAGTGTTTCAAATCCACCCAAAGGCAAGAAGAAATCTTGAGATTCGAAGCAGCAAGAGAAGAAGGAGGAGAAACCCAAATCTTCAGAGGGGGGTTCGAATCCTACCAAGGACAAGGAAGATAAGAACAAACAGAAGAACAAATTCACTTCTTGCCACAAGGGGTGGAATCTAGAGAGTGCATTCATGAAGAATACAATAGACATGATGTCACAATTGCTTGATAAGAACAACATTCCTCTACCAAAAGGAACAAGGAAGAAAGATGGTGGTTCAAGCGTAGACAAGAAAGATAGGTGACATACCTTGGTTGTTGGTTCTTGAAGATATTCTTCCTTCATCATAGATATAGGAGATTCCAGGCACATGGCCTCCAAAAATATTCCTTCTTTTCCCTGTATCCTTACAGTCATCCATCCATTCTTATGGCGGATGATTCAGAAATGCAAACCAAAGGGATTGGTAGGATTGATCTTGAAGATGGGTACTTCAACAATGTCTTATTTGTGTCTGATCTAACAGTGAAACTACTCTTAGTGTATCAATTGAAACACACTGGTGAGGATAAGAGAGTAAAATTTACTCCAAATGCAGTGGAGATATCATAAATATCTACAGGCAAAGTTGTGGCATTGAGTTTTGCTGACCATGATTCAAGAATGTACAAATTCTCTCACTTCCTCTCCTAATCTCAAGGAAATGTGCTCCTGTCACATTCCAATGAGACAAGCAAGTTGTGGCATGAGATATATGGCCATATCAACTACAGGTACCTCCAAGCATCGAGAAAATAAGGCATGGTGGAAGGGATTCCTTCTATCAAGTTCTCAAATGGCACATGCAAAGGATGTGTAGTGGGCAAGCATGCTGAGAGTAGCTATGAGAAAGGAAAGGCAAGGAGAGATGTCCAAGTTCTTGATTTGGTTCATTTAGACCTCATAGGGCCTATTCCCACACCCTCTTATGGGGATTCAAGTTATGATTTGACCTTCATAGATGATTTCTCAAGGTACTGCTGGGTATATTTTCTCAAACTAAAATCTGAAGTTTTTGAGACTCTCAAAGTTTGGAAAGCCCTCGTTGAGAATGCATGTGGGAAAAAGATCAAGATCCTTAGGAATACAAATGGAAAGGATTATGTGAATAAGAGTTTTCAGAATAGTTTTGAATAATGTGGCAGACAAATTCAGCATTCGGTGCCCTATGCACCACAACAAAATGGTGTTACAGAGTGCAAGAACAGGGCTCTCAAGAAGATGGAAACCTATATTATGGAAGCAGAGGATTTGAATCCTAATATATGGGATGAAGCCATTAACTATGTTTCATATGTCCAAAACATAGCTCCTCACACATATTTGGTTGGAAAAAAACCTTATGAGGCTTAAAGTGGTCACAAGCCAAGTGTTTCTCATTTCAAGGTCTTTGGCTCAAAGGCTTGGGCTAGGATTCCTCCAGAGAAGAGAAAGGCCTTGAAACCTCGAATAAAAGAGTCCATAATGGTTGGAAAATTTTGAAGATGAAAAGGGATACAATCTCTTTGATCCCTCATCTCATAATACATTCATTTAAAGGAGTGTACATTTCGAAGAAGACCTCATGCAAGAGACTGAACTAGCTCATGGGGAATGCTCACATCCTCCACTCCATGATGATGTAAGTGATGAATCCTTCTCTGATTTTTCTGATTCTGATATTGATAATGATCTTGATGGCATGAATTCATATTATGAATCACCCATTCGGACAAAGTGGGATGATAAAAGCATTGAAGCAGCTGGGGATCTAGCTGGTGATCCACTAGATTCTAGAAAGACTAGATCTCAATTCCACAATGCCTATTCTAATTATGAACTGAATATTGATGATAGATGATTTATGATGGTTGGATATAATCCTAAAACATATCAGGAAGTATCAATTGACCCAACATGGAAAACAACCATCCAAGAAGAGTTCAAAACATTGTAAGACAATGAGACTATTGAATTGGTTCCCTTTCCCTCCAAGAGGAAACTAGTGCAATGCAAGTGGGTGTATAGGACTAGAGTGGTGGTTTAGAGATAAAGTATAAGGCCAATTTGGTTGCTAAATTCTTATCTCAAGTCCAAGGATTGGACTTGAAGATATTTTCTTTCACCTTTTAATAAAATGAAAATTGGAAGATGTGCATAAATTATCAACCCAGGGCCACAAGGATTATGAGCTACTTGACAAAGTATATGTCAGACACTGTAACTTGGAATGATTTTAAGATATAGGAGGTCAATGGATTATTGAACTGGATTTAAGATGAAACTGTTGGTAATAGGCTTCTAAGAAATTCACAACTTATAGAAAGAATCATGCAATCAAACCAGAAGCATTGACTATCAAATTTAACAAATATTCTTCTATGCTGCAAACGTTCTGCTATGCTGCAGAAAGAAGTTAATGCCTGAATCGGATTTAGAAAATTGATAATTTCACACAAAAGTTATTTAATAAACAACATCTACAATAAAGGAATTGGAAAGAGCTAATTTAATTCAACAACCAGCTTATACCATTATGAGCTAGCAACATGATCCCAACAACAATTCTAATGCGACATTCACCACAGAAGTAATCCTGATTCAATGTTCGTAATCCCCACATTCCTCTATGTTCACTAATAATTATAGGAATGATTATACTATCCATTCGTGTCACTACTTAAACATTCACACTTAATTATGATCAACACATGGAATCTGAATATGAAACAATTAAATCAATCATCAACTGCATCAAACATTAATTTCATCAAACATCAACTTCATGCATAAAGAAAATAAATCCTAACTACAACATCACCTATCACAGAAGGGTGCCTGTTGGTCTACTTTTCCACACTCTCGTGACCTAGGTTCAACAGACCCACTAAACTAACAAAAAACCCAAATACATTGGCCCAATGGAGCAATCTCAGTCGGCAACACCCACAAGGCAGGCATAGTCTCACCCGAGATATCTTAATGTGTAACTTCCAGAACCATGTTTCTGCAGTCGTCGAGGGATTATAGTCCCTTGGTGCGTGACCAAGGAGCTTGACAGGGATGGATGGATGGAGTCTTTTACTACTAGATAGTGGCGCAACAGTGCGACACAGTCGGCGTGTGACACACATTTGTCCTTAACAACTTTAACTCTTAACAACTAGTGCAACTGTGCAATGCAACTGACTCCTTAAAGGTAAATAACAAGGATGCCACTGTATTATAATCTTAACAATATTTTCACATGAATAAAATTTAGCGCTCGACAATGCTTTAACTAATATTGCTACATTCATTCAAGTAATAAAAATAAATATTGCAACATTAATTCAAGTAATAAACATCAATAATTCCAACTAATCAAACATCCACCATTTACATTTATATGACACAGGGAATAACGTGGAAACCCATCCAGGTAAAAACCACTAAGGTTCTCTTCATCTGGCATGAAAAATATATGACACCTTGCAGTATGTGACTTACAAGCTGTTTAGATATGTCTATTTAGCTCAAACTCTTCTTGCTCTCATGCTCTCGGTTTTAAAATTTTCTTCTATTTACTCCTACTGATTTGCACATAGCCTGGATCGACTCTTCTACTCTACTATCTGCACACTCAGCTGCAAAATGACTCTACTAAACGGTCTACACACACAGTTGCATATCCACAGCTCAATAGCCTTCATGTATCAGACTTCTCTCCAATCTCTTCTTACTATTCTTCTAACTGAATAGCTAACACTTATACAGAATGGGTTCCTCTTATTTATAGAAAGTACAAGACCGTGCAGGGTTGACTGAGTAAAGCTCAGTTATTACATTCATAAATAGCTACAAAATATCTTCTATTATATTAATGACAGTGCATACTAGTCACAAAACGTCCTGCATCTCATTGATCATGATCATAACTAGCCGCGGAAACATCTTTTAGCCTGCTTGTACAGGTCATAACTAGCCGCAAAAACCTGTCCTTTAGTATTCTGCCGAATCTGACTCCTACAGTCTTCTGACTTACTACTTCTTAGCCTTTAGTCTTATGCATGCCTCTTTAGGTACACTTTTTCCATTGTCACACCATTCCTTGTCCCAACTTTCTCTGATGTGTGCTTCCTTTTAATACTTTACCTTCTTTTATCCTGTTGCGCACCTGCTTTATCACTTGTGCTTACACTTTGGGTTCTCCCTTGTACTCTTTCCTGGCCCAATAGGCCCCCAACATTCACATGTGTCTCATCTCGAGATACTAAGGAAACTTACGTCTCTGGTGTAGGCTGCACCACGGGAACAAACTTTTCCCAAAATTCCCTCAAAATTCCCTCTACTTGGTGACGTTCACCGTAAATATTCTATCTTTCAAACTGCTGCGCAAGATACGGCCTACTGAGTGTACCACTGGGACGGTGGAGCTGGCAGAGTAGTGCGTGGAAGGAATCATTTTCAAGTGGTTGCAGTACTTGTTGAATGAGCTAATTGAGGATTTTGAGAAAGCACAGGAGTACCCTAAGACAAAATTCCACTACTCCTGGCTCCTGATTTTAGTTTCTTTTGTGGTCTGCTCAGACCCGCTAGATTACTAGCCGCAGGATGTCCCAGTACTTTTCCATGGCACAAAGTACCAGAACCTCTGGGAGGATAAGGAAGATAGAATCCAATAGAAGAACAATAACATCATGTTCTTTCTTCATGGGGAGGCACTTAGAGATGTAATCAAGTACCGACATAGACTACGCATGATGACACTAGAGAAGTATGCATCCTTCATAAACTTCCAGGCTGGTGTCGACAATATTATTCTCGAGCTGTGGCAGGACTCGGACAAGCAGACACACCCGGTAGGTTTTATGATTGTTGATGAGGATGTGGAAGCAGTCATCTAGGACTGGCCAGAAGAATGCTGCATCTCGGTTGACGTAGAAATGGGCTAAGGAGGAAATGTCCAGGATGATGAACACGGGAACGATGGGGGCGACGAAGAAGAAAACCAGTCATAGGAGACCAACATCAATGATGATAATAACAGTGATAAGGGTTCTGAAAAAGATGATGACGAATACACACCTACGGATTAGGATGTGTGGAACTAGTGGAGAGAACAGGAGCAGAAGCATGCGCACACGCAGAAGAAATGAAAATCTGATAAAACTACTCATACAACTAGCTTGGATAAAGAAGACATTGGCTTGCTTGCAGACGCTGTTGCAGAAGTCGCAAAGACTAGCCTTGAGGGTCTAACTACACCATTAGAGGAATTTTGAGGTCTAAAATGGGCCTCTTAAGGAAAATAATAAAATAATAGTTAAAACAATAAAATAATAGTTAAAATAATAAAATAATATTTATTAATTTTGGAGGAAAAAAGAAAAAAACTACTTTTTGTGTTTGTATTTTCGACATATCTCCCTGCCTTTTTACTCAAATTTTGATCGGGAGAGCTTGTTGGATGTGGAATTCGATTCCACATCCAACGAGTACCCACACTGCATACTTTTGACAGACCCCGCTACCCCAAAAACAAAAAATACCTGAAAAAAATGTGATGATGATATCATTGTCATGTTTTTTTAGATATTTGTTGTTTTTGGTGTAGCAGGGTCTGTTAAAAGTGTGCATTGTGGGTACTCATTGGATGCAGAATCTAATTCCGCATCCAACAAGCTCTCCCGATTGAAATTTGATTAAAAACACAGGGAGATATGTCGAAAATACGAACACAAAAAGTAGTTTTTTTATGACAAATATGTCAATTCAATCATTATGTTTGACTAATTTTATTGGAATTCTATTGGTTCTTGAATTCCAACTCACAAGAACTTATTTTTGGTGCATTTTCTTATAAGGCCCATTTTATACCCCAAATTTCCTCTAATGAGTAGATACAAGTGGCCAACAAGATTGCTGAGCATGTTAATAATCTTACTGAGGCTATTAATGAAGTTAAAACCATAGTTGAAACTGAGACATACGACGTTGATCTTGGTGACACATTAGCCGTGCCATTGCTGTTTCCACCCCTCAAGATTGAATTAAAAGAAATAAATCTGGAGTCAGGTACGGAAGAATATGATGATGTCATCTAGGCGATTGTGAACTTTTGTCGCTAGATTTCTCAAAGTTAGCATTGGCCGACGTATATGTTGTTCAGCATGCGGCCGTGACAGAGCTCTGCATCAGATAAAATGCCCTCACTTACCAGGCCATAAAGAAGATAAGGAAGGAAAAACAACACAAGTTCCTCCTTAGAGAAAAAGAGCTAGAAATTAAGGCGTAGGAATAAAGAAGGCTTTCACTAGCAGAAGCCATCAAAAGCACAGTCACGGAGTTCCTCGTGGAAGAAGGAAAGGAAGACAAAGATGTAGTCGCAAAGGGTGGTCACCTATTAAGGATTTTGGTGGATCTCAGAAGGTAGGTGGAGGAGCTTCAAGCACAGCAACAACAAAGAACGCCTCTTGATGTGTTAGAACAATGCAGGAAGTCAACATATGAGGCTGTCGATCGAATTAAGAGGTCCGAGAAGGTATGTGCAGATGTGATAGAAGTATTTTTCGTGACCTAGGAACTACTTCTGGAAGATGAGACAACAACAAAGTTCGTTGAGGAAGCACATCAAGATAAGATGAATATTGCGACGGTTAAGGAAGACATGAAGAATCTACCAATCAAGAAAAATATTGTAAAGGTCGCCGAGCTGAAACATATGCAGCAGGAAGTAAAGACTCTACGTGAGAAGGAGCAGAGTTGGAATGATGAGGTAATGACGCATCAATCGGAGGAAGAAAGAGTTACAGGGATCATTCAGCCTATACTACAAAATCTCCAGCAGTTATCCAAGTCACTGGAAGAAGTACCATCGGAACATATCAGTTCTGACCATGTGGAACAACTGGAGAAGCAAGCACAAGAAGTAGTGCAGGAGGTTTCCCATGTAGAAGGCATCCTAAAAGAATTTCGGGACAAGGTTGTTCCTGCGGCGTAGTTTGCATCGAAACCATGAGTTTTATTAGTGGTTAGGGATGAGCCACGTGTGAGTGTTGGGTGCCTGTTGGGCTAGGAAAGTGCACAAGGAAGAACCTGAAGCACAAGCACAAGAGGAAAAGCAGGTGCGCAACAGGTAAAGAACAGAAGGGAAGTGTAGAACAGAGGAAGCCATGACAAGGAAGGGTGTGACGAGGAAAATAAAACCCAGAGTCAGTGGAAGTGTGGTAGGTAGAAGAGTTAAGGAAGGGAAGCGACAATTTTGAAGTATTATAGGTGCTCGAGTTGGTGGAAGACTAAAGGACAGATTTTGCGACTAGTTACAGCTAGTAATAAATGAATACAAGACGTTTTCGCGGCTATTTAAACCCGTAATAAATTTAATAGAAGATATTTTGTAGTTATTTAGGACCGTAATAACTGAGCTGTACTCAGTTGACCCTGCGTGGTCCTGTAACTTCTATAAATAAGAGAAACTCGTTCTGTATAAGGGTTATCCTCAAGAGTTAGCTTTAGAGAGATTGTAGAAAGTAGAAGTATTTTTAGGAGATCAGAAGGGAGTCTAATAGTAGAGGCTGTTGAGTCACAAATCTATAGTTGTGTGCACAAACTATTTTGTAGAGTCATTTTGCAGCTGAGTGCACAGATAGTAGAGTAGAAGAGTTGATCCAGGATGTGTGCGGATCAGTAGGAGAAGAAAATCATAAAAAGAGAGCATGCGAGAAATAAATAGTCTGAGCTAAATAGACATATCTCAATGAGTCTATAAGTTGCAGACTGCAAGGTGCCATATATTTCTCATGCCAGATGAAGAGCACCTTGGTGGTTTTTTCCCGGATGGGTTTCCACGTTAATTCCCATGTCAATGAATCTTGAATGATTGAATGTTTATTAGTTAATGTTGAAGGTTTGATTATCTTGCATTATTTATGATTATTGATGGAATAAATGTCGCAATATTGATAAAAGAAGTGAACGAATGAATGATTAAAAAATTGTCGAGCACTTGGAATTATTTCATGCTAAAATACTATTAAGTTTGTAATACAGTCACATCCCTGTTATTTACCTTTAAGGAGTCAACTACGTCACATAGTTGCACCAATTGTTAAGAGTTAAAAGGTGTCAAGGACAAAGTTGTGTCGCATGCTGGCTGTGTCGCATTTCTATGCCACTATCGAGTAGTAGAATCCAATGTTCCATCTCTGTCGATCTCCTTGTCCATGCACCAAGGGACTGCAATCCCTCTCCAACTATGGAAACATGGTTTTGGAAGTTACACATTAAGATATCTCGGGTGAGACTGTGCCTGCCTTGCGGGTGCTTCCCACTGAGATTGCTCTGTCGGGCTGATGTATTTGGGTGTTTTGTTGGTTTCATGGGTCTGTTGAACCTTGGTCACGAGATTGTGGAAAAGTAGACCAACAGGGCCCTTCCTTCAGCGACAAGAGCTGAACAAGCCACTCACTCACACAAAATTGATTAACAAATCCAAAATAAGAACAATATAGAATTTTTATTTAAAAACTATGATCACAGTAGTGTTCAATAGATCTATGCAAAATCATGGCTAAACTATCTCGAAAGAGATTCAAAGTTCTTATACATCAGCGCTCATGAGAAAATTATGAAAGATTGTGCAGTTACAACAAATTTCCAAATAAGGCTCAACTGTTGATTCTCAAAATATTTCATGACCCAACCCAGGAGCTAGTACCCTGGAGAGTGGAGATGAATCCAGGAATATATCGGAGCAGTCAACAACCTCATTGGATAACCCAGTGAATTATGAGTCATTAAAGACCCAAAGTGCTGAATTGGACACAAAATCACCGATCCCCGGATTGATTGCATGATCATGTATGTGCTGGGTAGATGACCAAAGTGATGTAAAATAATGAGCTAGAGCATAATATATAAACTTGATACCTATCTGTTATAACTTGAGATTGAGATACAAGTTGTCAAGCTTCCATAATTCCTTCATTCTACAACCTGAAAGTGAAATGATATTGAACTTTAAACACCACTTATTTAGTAGGCAATCATGGTATCATAACTCTATCCAAATCATCAGCAATTGACAAATACCAAGGAAAACGATATCAGTCCTTACCAAAGCCAAAACTTTGCCAAATGTAATGAAGAGAACAAGTGGTAATATAGGATCAAATCAAAAATTTCGTAAACAAGGAAAAATATGAGAACAAAAAGGGACATATACACAACCCTTTCATATCCCCCCAACCAAAAGGTTTGCATGTCCTCATGCAAAATAAGATAGTGATCCACTAACAGGGGTACTCGGAGAGCTGTTTAGGCACTCATCACTCCACTTATAGGAATAATAGCCACCTTCCACTGCACTATAAAATCCCCTTTGTTCATTAAATTTTTTCCAAAATTCACTATCCTCTCCATCCACCACAGGACACCAAAGTATAGGAAAATGGAATCAAATCTCGATCCAATTGGCTTTATGCACAATTAGGCAGTCAATATAGGCTTGTACTCTGTCTAGGGATTGCTCGAACATTATGATAGAGAAGGGATCTTTTCTTTTCAAGTTTGGACTCGGGGCATTAATCCTTCTTCGTAGATAGAGAAAATCCTCCAACCTGTGAAAGGGGATCCAATTCCATCACTCTTGAACAAATTTAAGTTGTGCGGTCTCTAGGAGTGTATTGAATTATTTATCTTGCATAACCCAATTCCTGGCTGTGAATAATTTTTCAACTGAGGGGGAACCTATCACCCAAAGAGCATCTTCCCATTCAATGTTTTCTATAGTGGTGGAAACATTGTTCCATCTCAATTTATTTCTCATGAAGTACGTGAATTCCCTCAGTTGTAATTCCCCTACGTGAGGGTTTGGGTCCCAATCCTCATAGTATGTCATAACCAAATTATGCATATAAAATTCACATAAAAAATCTTGTTCTTCATCATTAATTCTAGAAAAAGAAGCAATGAACTGATCTTCTGTCTCAATGTGATCATTATACCCCATGGTTACCATTGACAGTCTAAAATAAATAAGTTGTTCCTTCAAAAATACAGAGTAAATATTTGAAGGGGGTCTTATATTCCTCATAGAATGAACCAGATAATTCATGTATTCTTTTTCAAATTTCAATTTCTCCACTTCTTGACTTAGCCTCCTTATGGTCAGGGCATAATCATGTTTTTGTAGATGCTCTGCAATTGTTTCCTACTCGTTCCCTTTCCTCCGACCGCCGACCAAATTCATATGTTCTTCCAGTTCCCCTACTGTTTCTTGTAGCTGTGCTACCATTTCTTCCAAGTTCCTTATTCAAGCTTCATTCGAAGGGGTATATTCATGCATCTCTTGATTCTCTGCTTTTTTTTCTTCAAACCCCTCCTCGGGTTCTATACTTTTTATTTGCATGCTAACCTCTACCCCTTCATCGCTGAATGTCTCCCTAAAATATTCCCTTTGTTCTCCTTGCAATTCCACAACTTCCAATAGGATATCCATATTATGTTCCTCTATCCTCTTTAATTGCCCTTGCATGGCTACCATTTCTTCAGTTTGCTTCTGATAAGACCTTTTCAATTCCTAGTAATCTTTCCTCAGCTTACCATATGCTCTTCAGTTTTTGCACAACCGAAAATGCTGAAATTTCCTTGTCCTATTGCCTCGGGTCCCCTTGAATGTAGCCTTCCAGCATTTTCCTTTTTTCTACTGTTCTCCTACATTCTGCAACCCAACTTGATTTTTCCGGTTTTCATTGGTGCTTTTCGGCATGGTGAATGCTTCCCATCCTTCATCAAATTCATCGTTTTGGCTAAGCAATTTTTCTTGATCTTATCACTCTTTTTCATCCCTTGATCTTGACCGGGTATGGGGTACTTCTATTGAACTGGTTGGGGTTTCAGTTTGTAGACTTCTCTTGTTTCCCGTATGAACTAATTTCTTCCTTGGGGTTTCTGGAGTATTTTCCAATGTGTTCCTTTTCTTCCTTATTGTTTTCTTGGTGCTCGAGGATATGCCCACGAATGATTCCCATGTCTGGTTCTACTTCTGTAGGGAATCTTCCACAAAATATGATCAAACCATGATATTCCAGACTAGTGTCTGGATTCTTACTACCCTTGACCATTCTTCTCATCAACTCTAAATATTTCCACAGTAAATACGACATATTGAGATATTTATGATGTCTTAGATGGTTTAGAATTTTAAAGTGATAAGAAAATACTAGACTAAACTGACCTTCACATGTAATAAATTTGCACATTCAGAGTGCCACCTCTCGCCATGGAATTAGAAATGAATCTCGTCTTGTCCCCTTTTTTGTTCCTTGAACTAGTTCACCGGGTTCCAAAGACACGTCTCTAAGTAACTTTTTTGGCACACGTCTCTCAAACCATCTTTCGCCTATTTTTGGTAATCCATAGACTCTTGTAATTGTCATCTCATCTGCTTGAACTTTCAATCCTCGTACATTTGCAACTACATTTTCATATGTGAGCACAAAATCCATTGCAATCGCATCATCTCCCTTATTCATTTTATCAAAATAATCCAACCACCTTGCCTGTTGAAAAATTGTTTTCACTTCTCTGTATCCATAGACCATATCTGTATTTTTAGGTTCACTATGGATTTCTCCCCTCATTGTGCTTCGTTCTTTGTTTCACTTCATATTCCTACAATTATTCATATTTTCTTGTCGACTCTATGAAGAAAAACATGGGTTTGGATTATCAAAAGGTGGGTTATCATGATATCACAAGGTGGCGTTGTGGTGTTATCAGTCCTGGTCTAGCTAGAAGCTCATGGGTGGTGGAGTTAATACCAGTTGGGCTTAGTAAGTTTCCTCTGGTTCACAATAGTGAATACTATATTTAGAGGCACCTCTAAAGTCCCCCCTCCCAACCAACTCGACACATGACCCTGTGTGGTACTAACGACTTAATAAATCATGATCTGTCTTCCTGTACTTATCAAAAGTGAATGAAGGATGGTTATGTACCTGCCTTACCTAAGAAGAGATGGATGGAGTTCGATGGCTAGTTGATTGTGGAGGTGTGAATAAGGACATAAGGTTCTCTACTCTTTTCACTGATGGATGCAATATGCTGCTATCATTTTCCTTTGTTGCTGATGAACTGAAATGATGTCCCGAGATAGAGTCTTGTCGGGTAAGAACTGATGTGACCCGAGTTAGCTGCTGAAACTGAATATGTGATGCTATGGATCAATGATGCATGATTCCAATCCTCCACATGCTGGTGACATCAATGATGCTTGGCTTTTATAGGTAAGAAAGGTGCCTCCATGTGGACGGGGGGCAGTCCATGACATGAAAAGTGACTGAAAATGTGCCAATTAAAGTGTTGGACTATGTTGGAAAAGGAACCCATAATATTGTGTGATATGGTTCCGTGGTATTTCGGAAAGGTATGGGGAGTGGAATGGAAAGATATTTCGTAACATTACGGAAAAGGTATGTGGATTGGATAAGGGGTTCTGTAATGGGACGAAACATGTTCTGAAATGGGGCGGTAAGGTGTTCTGTAATAAAACAAAAAAGGTTCTAGAATGGAACGGAAAAATGTTCTGCAATCAAACAGAAAAGGTTCTACAATGGAATGAAATATGTCAAAAGTGGGTATGTAATGAAATGGAAATGTTTTCCATAGTGTTGTGGATAAAATAGCAGATGAAATCTGTGTAAAATAGTCTTAAAAGTGTTTATATCCAAGAGACCAGGGACATCAATGAGCAAGTGATACCAGGGAGGGGAATGGAGTGAATATAAAATGAATGGGATATGGAAAACATATGGATAAGAAGAAGGAGTGTTGGTAGAATGTCCCTGCAAGTAATTCAGAGATAGATTTATTAGCAGCAATTTTTTTTAAGGGCTGCGTCCCAAAAGGATTTTCACAGTCCATTTTTCATTTTTATCTTTTTTTATTTTTTATTTTCAGAGGTCGAGATAATGATCTCAAAGTCTTTGGTACACCAAAATGAAGCAATGTCACGGATGAATGCCTCTTTGGACAATTGTTTCTTACATGGTCTTAGTCTATGACCATTGGTCATAATAAGTGTACCTTCTCCATCAATGGTTTTGAGTTGTACTGTACCATTATCATAAACTGTTTCGATATCATATGGTCCCAACCAACGAGTGTGAAGCGTCCCTTTGAAATTTTTGAATCTGGAGTCATAGAGAAGAGCCTAGTCACCTTCCTGAAAATACTTAGTTTTGATGAATTGATCGTGCCACTTGGTTCGTTGTTGTTGCACAATGGCTGTACATTTTATGGCGGTCAATCGTAATTCATCAATCTCATTAAGCTGCTATAGGAGACTATGTTGGGCCTGAGATAGATCCATGCATAATTGAAATGCAGTTCTTAATGTTTTAATCTCAAATTTTATTGATAGGGTGACTTACTTACCATAGACTAGTTGATAAGCTATTAGATCTAGAATCATTGGAGTTAAGCTAATAGTTGTATCTAATAATAGATGGAGTTAAGAACGTAGTTGTATCTAATAATCGAATAGTTGAAAATTAATTTTAATTTTTACAACTATCATTAAATGTACTTATCACATGTTAATTAAGCTATTTTTTATTTTTTTGAAATTATTAATTATTAATTTTTGAGGGCGCCCATAGAATCAATTTGGACAATATACTTGTCTCATTTTTGTTTATTCTTGGATGGTGCCCATAGAATCAATATGGACAGTACACTTGTCTCATTATCATCCCTATTGAAAAAGCATAGATAGTAGTCCACCCCAAAATTCTAAGATATATACACCTATCGTCATAATAATAAAAAATATTAGGGACATTAGTTGTTTATTACGAGTTTGGAGGAGTTTATTAGGAGTTCGAATGATTTTATAAGGAGTTCGACTCTTACATGAATGCACATTAGCTAGACTCCTAGATGTCAAATGCACTTGGACTAAGCCTTAAGTGATCAGAGTTGAAGTTAAGATAATAGTGGTAAAATCATTGGAGTTAAGCTAATAGTTGTACATAATAGTTATTCAATATAACTTTGATTAGAGTTGAAGTTAAGTTAATAGTTCTAGAATCATTGGAGTCAAGCTAATAGTTGTATCTAATAGTTATCCAATATAACTCTGATTAGAGTTGAAGTTAAACTAATAGTTCTAGAAGCATTGGATTTAAGCTAATAGTTGTATCTAATAATTGAATAGTTGAACATTATTTTTAATTTTTAGAAATATCACTAATTGTACTTATCACATGTTAATTTAGATATATTTTTTATTTTTTTGAAATTATTAATTATTATTTTTGGACGATGCCCATAGAATCAATCTTGACAATACACTTGTCTCATTCTTGTTTAATCTTGTACAATGCCCATAGAATCAATATGGACAGTACACTTGTTTCATTGTCGTTTGTAGATGAAAAAGCATAAATGGTAGTCCATCCCAAAATTCTAACATTTATACGCCTATCGACGTAATTAGGTTTTCGATTCATTTTAAAGGAGTTTAGTCGAACTCATAATTAACAATTTCAAAAAAAATAAAAAATAGATTAGTTAACATCTGATAAGTACAATTCGTGATAGTTGGAAAAAATCTAACTCCAGTTTCAACTATTCGATTATTAGATACAACTATTCAATTATTAGCTTACATACATTGATGATACAACTATTAGCTTAACTTCAACTCCAATAATGACTTTTACTTGAATTTTAATTGCCAATATAATTATTAGCTTAAATACATTGATGGTACAACTATTAGTTTAACTTCAACTCCAATCATGACTTTTACTTGAATTGCAATTGCCAATATATTCACTTTTAAATTAACTATTAGATACAACTATTAACTTAAAACTCTAATGATTTTACAATTATTAGTTTAAATTCAACTCTAATCACAGTTATATTGGATAAATATTAGATTAACTCCAATGATTTTACAACTATTAGCTTAACTTCAACTCTAACCACGTTTATATTGGATAACTATTAGATTATTCCAATAGTGATACAACTATTAAATTAAATTTAGATGAACTCCATCTCTTAGCATGAGAATTTGACCTTGATTGCACTTAAACCATGTAATGTGCAGCTTATGTGACAATTGAACACCATCTGGCAGTTGGGAGTCGAGTTAATGTGCATAAGGCTTAGTCTAAGCTTTAAATATAAAATTTTAAATTAACTATTACATACAAATATTACCTTAATTCGAATGATGATACAACTATGAGCCTAACTTCAACTATGAGCTTAACAGCCATAAATTAAGTGGTTGTTATATTAGCTTAACTATTAGATACAAGTAATTGACACATTCTTTAGTAAAAAAAAATTATCAATATGTCGAATATATACCTCTCGGCGTATTTCAAACATATTAATCTTAGTAATATGGTTGTTGCTAGTTAAGGGTTAAATGTTCATGCAATTTTCAAAACAAGATGAGCGTAAGGATTCATTTCCGAGGCTCATCCTAGCCACTAACTAAAGGTTTTGCACATCCTCGTGCAACCATATCATCCATGTTTCCTTTGCAACTTACTCATGGTATCCTCTATGAACTAAATATTCTGTTATTACTACCATAGGGGGTGCTTCCTTGTGTTGGAACTCAACGTCATTGAATTCCTTGATCATGTAGGTGCACAATATCACCGAGCCACCCTTTGTATGTTTTCAACATGGTGCTTCATTAAATTGATAATTTTATTTTTTTAGATTTTTTCTTTCATTTTTTTTATTGTAGCAGTATTGATACAACTTCCATCAGTGTTAAAAATGGTGTTGCTGAAATATTCTATAAAACAATTCTACTAAAATGTGCATAGAAAAAACTTTTATCACTATTAAAAATGTTGTTGTTGAAATATTCTGTGAAACAATGCTACTGAAATGTGCATTGAAATAACTTTCATCAATTTTAAAAAATCTTGTTGCTGAAATATTTTGTTGCAAAACAATGCTGAAATATGCATCATCACATGCTGGAAAACAAAGTTGTTAAAATATTCTGCTGAAAAACACTGATATTGAAATGTTCACATGCTAAAAAACAGTGCTGCTAAAATATTTTGCTGAAAAACACTGATATTGAATTTTTGCTGTAGAATAACGTGGTTTAAAAAATAATGTTGCAATAAGTAGTTTGTGCAACAACTATGGAATGCTAAGAATTTTTTTTCATCAACAGGAGTTGATATCCACCAATACTATCGCTGTAAAGTCACCATCATCCATATAACAAAATCTTTTGAAAATGGAACTGCCAATTGTAAAAGTGTGTTTTCTAGCTTGGGGGAGCTAGAAAATTCAATTATGGAGTCTTCTGCTTTTTTTGTCTTCTTCTGGTAGTAACATGGATAATTGAAAAATAAAAATACCTATATAGTGCCAACAAAATAAGAATGATGAACATGTGTAATTCCTTCCCTCATATGACTCTTGTATTCAACTACCATATTCAATTCTCTTCTTCACAATAGCATTAATCCATTTTCATTAACCCATTATAATTGTCTCACTTGTGATGTGAACATCACTATGCCCCCTAGCTAAAGACCTTGGCTAACATTGGACAACAAGATATATGTTTGTAGGGAGTGGGGATGTAAACAAATTAGGGAATTTTAGGAAAAAAAGATACAACAAAGTGAGATGAATAAAGAAACATGCATCCTTTTAGGATTTGGTTTTACCAACCTTCACAAAGAGACAAAATAGCTAGAAATATAGCAAAAATAGGAATCCGATTATCTCTAAAATGGATATCTAAATCTACTTTCAAATTTGAATTTTGAGAAATTGGGAGAAAGTGCAACCTTTTAGGCCTTATTTTGACTAAGCACTACTGAGGTCCAAAATATTTTGTAACATCTAAAAAAATGTGTGTGCATGCTTATCTCTCAAAAGGTACCTAAATCCACCTTTAAATTTCAATTCTGAGAAAGTGGGCAACACACAACTTTTTAGGCCTTGGTTTGACAAACCTTGACTAAGGCCCAAAATAGATCAAAATATTGCAAAACATCCCTCAATTAGGTACGGATATATACTTTTAAATTTGAATTTTGATAAATTGGGAAAAGCACAACTTTTTAGGCCTTGGTTTGACCAAGTTTGACTAAGGTCCAAAAGAGCTCGGAATCCACCAAAACTCTTCTACATGCTTATCACTGAAATGGGTGTACCCAAATCCACTTTCCCATTTAAATTTTGAGAAAATTGACAAAATGCATTTCTTAGAACTTGGTTTGAACAACCTTGGACTGAATACCAAAATAACTCAAAATTTCATAAAAATAGTTGTGGATGCTTATGTCTCAACTGGGTATCTATATCTACTCTCAATTTCAAATATGAGAAATTGTGAAATAGTGAGTGAAACTTGTTAGGCATTGGTTTGAGTGAGGTCCAAAATATCTCAGAATTCCCAAAATATATGCATGTAGGCTTATCTCTCAAATTGGTACCTAAATCCACTTTTAAATTTATATTTTGAGAAAGTCGACAAAAGTGCATCTCTTAGACCTTGGTTTGAATAACCTTCACTAAGGCCTTAAATAACTTCAAATCTTGCAAAAATATTTGTGCACGTTAATCTCTCAGATGAGTATCTAAATCTACTTTTAATTTTGAATTCTAAAAAAATGGGCAAAAGTGCAACTTTTTAGGTCTTGGTTTGACCAAGTTTGATTGAGGTCCAAAATAGCATAGAATACCCAAAAAAACTACTTGCAAGTTTATCTCTCAAATGGGTACCTAAATCCATTTTCAAATTTTGATTTCAAGAAAGCCAACAAAAGTGCATCTAGTAGAGCTTGGTTTGACTAGCCTTGACCGAGGGCCAAAATAACTTGAAATATTGCAAAAATATGCGTGCATTCTTATCTCTCAAATGGGTATCTAAATCTACTTTTAAATTTGAATTCTAAGAAATTGGGAAATTTGAAACTTTTTAGTCCTTAGTTTGACCGAGGTTCAAAATAGCTCAAAATACCTAAAAAATACGCATGCACGTGTATCTTCAAAATGGGTGCATAAATCCACTTTTAAATTTGAATTCTGAGAAAGTGGACAAAAGTGCATCTTTTGATCAACTTTGACTAAGGGCCAAAATAACTCAAAATTTTAGAAAAATAGGTGTGCATGCTTACCTCTCAAAATGGGTATCTAAATCTACTTTTAAAATTGAATTATGAGAAATTGAGAGAAATTATGACCAAGTTTGGTTGAGGTGCAAAATATCCTGGAATCGCCAAAATATCTATTTGCATGTCTATCTCCGAAATGGGTACCTAAATCCACTTTCAAATGTCAATTTCGAGAAAGTTGAAAAAAGTGCATCTCTTAGACCTTTGTTTGACCAACCTTGACTGAGGGCCAAAATATCTTGAAATGTCACAAAAAAGGCACTCGTGCTAATCCATCAAATGGGTATCTAAATATAATTTTAAATTTAAATTCTAAGAAATTTGGAAAAAGTGCAACTTTTTAGCCCTAGGTTCGACCAAGCTAGACGAAGGTCCAAATAGCTCGGAATCCTTAAAAATATATGTGCATGTTTATCTCTCAAGTGGGTACCTAAATCGAATTTCAAATTTCAATTACATGAAAGTAAGAAACAATGCATCTCTTAGGCATTCCTTTAACCAACCTTGACTGAGCGCCAAAACATCTCGAAAACTCGCAAACATATGTGTGCATGCCAATCTCTCAAATGGGTATCTAATTCTAATTTTAAATTTGATTTCCAAAAAATTTAGACAGTGTAATTTTTTAATCCTAGGTTTGATTAAGTTTGACAGTGGTCCAAAATAACTCAAAATCTCACAAAAATGTATTTGCAAGCTTATCTCTCAAATGGGTATTTAAATGCATTTTCAAATTTGAAATTTGAGAAAGTCGACAAAAATGCATCTCTTATACTTTGGTTTGGAAAACCTTGACTTAGGCCAAACTTGGTCGGAATCTCATAAACAAATGCATGCACGTTTATATTTCAAATTAATTTCTAAATCTAATTTCAATTATCAATTATGAGAAAGTAACAAGAGTGCAACATTTTAAATGTTCGTTAGACCAAGCATGACAGTGGGACAATATTGAAGGGTTATGTATATGACCCTTTTTGTTCTAATATTTTTCTTTGTTTATGAACTTTCTGATTTAATCCTATATCATTATTTTCTCTCTTCATTACATTTGGCGAAGTTTTGGCTTTGGTAAGGATTGATCTCATTTTCCTTGTTATTTGTCAATTGTTGATGATTTGGATAGATTTATGATGCCATGATTTCCTACTAAAGAAGTGGTGTTTTCAGGTTCAATATCATTTTACTTTTAGGTTGTAGAATGAAGGAATTATGGAAGTTGGACAACTCGTATATCTGTCTCAAGTTATAACAGATTGGTATCTACTTTCTATATTATGCTCCTGCTCGTTATTTTACATCATTCTGGTCATCTACCTAGCGCATACATGATGATGTAATCAATCCGGGGATTGAAGATTTTGTGTCCAATTCATAACTTTGGGTCTTAAATGATTCATGATTCATCGGGTTATCCA
This sequence comes from Pseudotsuga menziesii, assembly GCA_001517045.1. NCBI lineage: Eukaryota > Viridiplantae > Streptophyta > Pinopsida > Pinales > Pinaceae > Pseudotsuga > Pseudotsuga menziesii. The sequence continues at coordinate 202,012 of LPNX010138470.1, forward strand.
AAGAGGGTGTTGACTGCTTTGAAATATTCCTGGAGTCATCTCCACTCTCCACGGTATTAGTTCCTGGGGTGGCTCATGAAATCTTCTGAGAATCAACAGATGAGCCTTATTTGGAAATTTGTTGTAACTATACGATCTTTCATGAGCGCTGATGTATAATAACTTGGAATCTTTGCTAGGATAGTTTAGCCATCATTTTGCATAGATCTATTGAACACTGTTGTGATTAGACCTTTTTATATAAAAATACTATATTATCCTGATTTGTATGTGTTAAGTAATTTCATGTGAGTGAGTGGCTTGTTCAACTCCTGTCACAGAAGGCAGGTCCCCCTTTTGTGACAGGTGCTGTTGTAGTTAGAATTTATTTTCTTTATGCACATAGTTGATATTGATAAAATTAATGTCTTATGCAGTTGATGATTGAATTAATTGTTCAGATTCAGAATTGGTGTGTTGATTGTAGTTGAATGTGAATGCTTGAGTAGTGACATGATCAGATAGTATAATTTTCATTATCATTACTAGTGAATAGAGGGGAATGTGTGAATTATGAACATTGAATCTAGATTAATTTTGTGGTGAACAATTTCATTATACTTGTTGTTGAGATTCCGTTGCTAGCTTATAATGATAGAAGTAGGATGTTGAATTAAATTATCCCTTTCCAATTCCTGTACTATAGTTGTTGTTATTAAATTTCTTTCGTATGAAATTTCCAATGTGTTAATTTATATTCAAGCATGAATTTCTTTCCATAGAATAGTATATCGTCACAGCATAGCAGAGGGTTGTTAAGTTTGATAGTTAGAGCTTTTGGTTTGATTACATGATTCTTTCTGTAAGTTATGATCTTCTTAGGAGCATGTTCACCAACATTTGCATCTCAAATTTAGTTCGGTGATTCATTGACCTCCTATGTGTTAAACCATTTCAAATCATAGTTTTTGACATATACCTTGTCAGGTAGCTCATAATCCTTTGTATCCCTGGGTTGATAATTTATGCACAGCTTTCGATTGCATTTTATTTAAAGGTGAAATAAAATTTTAGTCAAATATAACTCAAAATCCTCACAAATCTATGTTCACACTTATCTCTCAAATGGATGTCTAAATCTACTTTAAAATTTCAACTACGATAAAGTGCAAAAAAGTGCAATTTATGGGCCTCGGTTTGACCAAGCTTGATTTAAGGCCAAAGTAGCTTTGATTACCACACAAATGTGAATGTATGCATATCTTTCAAATGGACACCTAAATCTACTTTAAAATTTTAATTCCAAGAAAGTGGGAAACATACAACTATTTAGGGAACTAGCCTTGATCGAGGGCAAAAATAGCTCTGAAACCGACACAAATATTTTTGCATGTTTATATCTGAAATAGGTATGTAATTTTACCTTCAATTTTATATTATGAGAAATTGGGAATTATGAACATGTCTAGGATTTAGTTTGACCAATGTTTATTGATGACCTAAATACATCGGAATATCACAAAAAATGCATGCACACTTATGTCTCAAATGGGTATCGAAATCTATTTTAAATTTGAATTCTACGAAATTGGGCAAAAGTGCAACATTTTAAGCCTTGTGTGGACCAAGCTTGAGGAAGGTCCAAAACAACCCAGAATCTAAGAAAAATGTGCATACATATTTATGTCTCAAATGGGCATCTAAATTAACTTTTAAATTTTAATTTGAAGAAAATAAGAAAAAGTGATTTTTTTAGACCTTGGTTTCACCAACCTTGACTAAGGGACAAAATAGGTTGGAATTTGGCAAAAACTTGTCTGCAGGAATAATAGTAAAAGGTTACCGAAATATACTTTCAAATTTCAATGACAAGAAAGTGGAAAAATCCACTTTTTAAGTCTTGAATAGACCAAGCTTTATGGAGGGACAAAATAGGTCAGAATCTTGCATAGATATATGTTTGTGCTTATCTCTCCAATTGATATCTAAATCAACTTTTAAATTATAATTCTAAGAAAACAAGAAAAAGTGCAACGTTATTGGCCTTGGTTTGACCAAGCTCCATGTAAGGCCAAAGTAGTCTTGAATACTGCACAAATGTGCATGCATGTATATCTCACGAATGGGTATGTAAATCTAGTTTTAAATTTCAATTCTGAGAAAGTGGGAAACATGGAACTATTTAGGCCTTACCTTGATCAAGGACAAAAATAGATTAGAATCAGGCACATATATTCATGCATTTTTATCTCTTAAATGGGTATCTAAATCTACATCCAAATTTAAATTCCGAGAAAGTGTTCAGTATGCCCCTTTCCAAGCCTTGGTTTGACCAACGTTGATTGATGGTCAAAATAACTCAAAATATCACAAAATATGCATGCACACTCAGCTCTCAAATGGGTATATAAATCTACTTTTAAATTTCAATTTTGAAAAAGTGAGATAAGGTGAAACATTTTCGGCTTTTCTAGACCAAGCTTAATGGAGGAGTAAAATAGCTTGGAATCTTGCAAATTTTTTCCTAAACACCTATCTCTCAAATGAGAATCTAAATATACTTTCAAATTTCAATTATGAGAAAAAGGGCTAAACTAAAACTTTGCAGGCCTTCATTTTACCAAGCTTGACAAAATGCCAAAGTAGCTCGGAATGCCACACAAATGTGCATGCACACATATCTTTCAAATTTCAATTCCAAGAAACTGGACATATGATTGCTTAGGCCTTGGTTTGACCAACATTGAGTAGGGGGCAAAACACCTTGAAATATCTCAAAAATATGTGTGCACATATATCTCTCATATGGGTATCTAATCTACTTTTAAGTTTAAATTAAGAGAAATTGGGAAAAAGTCTAAATTTTAAGGGCTTTGCTTGACCAAAATTGGTGGAGGTACAAAATAGCTAGTAATCCTGCAAAAATGTGTGTGCAAGTTTATCCCTCAAATGGACACCTAAATATACTTTCAAATTTCAATTCCTAGAAAGTTAGCAAAAGTGCATCTCTTAGACCTTGGTTTGACCAACCTTTACTAAGGTTACAAATAGCTCGGAATCTCATAAAAATGTGCCTGCACACTTATCTCTCAAATGGGTAACTAAATCTAGGTTTAAATTTTAATTCCAAGAAAGTGGGAAACATGTAACTTTTTAGGCCTTAGCTTGACAAACCTTGTCCAAGGGCCAAAATAACTTGAAATATTACAAAACAATTGTGCATGCTTATCTCTCATTTGGGTATCTATATCTACATTTAAATTTGAATCATACGAAATTTGGGAAAGATTCAATTTTTTAGGCCTTGGTTTGACCAATTTTGATTGGTGTCCAAAATAGCCCAAAATTTCCCAAAACTCTACTACACACTTGGTGGGCTCTGGTAATGCATGGGATTGAAGGCCCAATATGTGGTGGAGGCCTTACTTACAAATTTTAACCTGGGAGTGTGAGACTTTAAAAAACACTTGCACTGTATATGCAACCATATTGATTTCCTAGTCTAGAGATGGTAAGTTTATTAATGGGGGGTTTCTTTGTCAATGTTGTTTTGATTCTAACCAGGGGGTATTTACTCAATGAAGCTCTAACATAGCACGTTCATTCGCATCATATGAAACAATACCCCTAATTTCAATAAATATTGGAAAAGACCTCCCAAAATCATGTCTTTTAACCCACTCCCAATATGCCTTCCCAATTTAAAAAAACCCCTATTTTCACTATATATTGTATGTATCCATTTTTTCATTTGCATTTTTAATACCCATTTATATTTCTACCTATTATATTGATACGATACCCCACATTCATTCTACAATTCACCTTTCTTGTTTCGATGTATATTGTGGATGCACATTACTTCACCCACAATGATCAACATCACAGAGATCACATTCCTTTCATAATAACTAAATAGGAATTCTTTCAGAGGTCTGCAAAGTTTAAACATCAACTCCAAGGTTGCATGGATCTGTGGCTACAGGGATACGTTGAGTAAGAGTGCAGTGAGTACGCAACATGATCCCAAAAAATGTAATGTCCCAAATTTGGCATTGGGTCACAATGGCCAAATAACATTTTCCATATTCATGAAAGTTGTCAAATGGATGCTAAAAGTCAAATAATTGCCAAGGAGGAAAATCACTAGTTTCCTAGGTTGGGGGTGGAAGCTTTGAGATTTGGAATAAGGGGGATAATAAATGATGTGTAGACATTATAAGGGGATAAATATTTAATAATTTATATTATTAAATAAATACAAGAGAAAATGTAAGTGGCAATAGAGCATGAAGACACATGGAGACTATGGGGCCCACACTAGCTAGAATTCCTATGTTAAATGTTATCTTTCTCTTGCAAATTTTTATATATGGGAAGTATAATGTTTTTTTATGGATTATAATGTTAATATAATTGTCCATATACTTCATAGGTGGAATTTGGGATGAATTGTAACTTACATGGGAGAGGAAGAGCCAAATGGGAGTTTCATGCACACTTGGCTAGATTCCCCTTACATTTATGATAGCTATGACACAAATGATGGAGAATCTATGATAGTTATTACCAAAGTCAGATATGAAGGCTGAAATACTTACATACTGACATGTCATTCCTAAATAGAGCATCTTTGAGGTCGAAATTGGGAGTTGGAGAGGGCCAAGAGGCTCGTACTCAAATTTGGGAGAAGAGGGAAGATGAAGAGAGAGGCCACATGGCATAGCATGAGCAGCCAAACCAATTCGACTTGGATTTGGTTTATGGATGGATTTGGAACCTTAGGATACCAATAATTTTTATAAAATACAGGGATCAGACATGAGAAGAATATTTTTTTCATTTGTGAATTCTGAGAGTTAGTGGATGACTAGTTTTCTTGCTTAAGCCAATTTCGAGGGTGAAAGATTCCCATCCTAGTTGGTGTTTGGAAAGGCCAATAAGTTATTTAATGGAGTATTATTTGTAGGTGTAATATATATTAAATAATGTGTATTCTTCTATTGCAGCACTCTCTCTCAACTATTTCCAGTTTTCACACCATATTCATGCCAATGGAGGGATTGTGCTTTGGGTGAGCTACTGATCTCTTTGGGGAATATTTTAATGCTAATTATATTATGTTATGATGTATATTATATGTATTTAATTTTTAGAATACTCTCAGGTATAAATACCCAAAATAATGCATGTAAAAATGTTGAACAATGAAGAAATAGTGTCATTTCCCCACTATCTTGTTGTGAACCATTGCAATGCTGATGATTTCGAATTGGGAGAGCCTTTAATTGTCCATTTATGATTGGAATAAGTTAAATATTATATTTTATTAATTATCATAAAGTTTCAAGTCGAAATTCCCAAGATTTGTCTATCAAAATGACTTTTAATGAGCAAACAATGACCATTTCCACTCCATTTTGATATATGCCATGGTAATGCTTATTATTTCAAATGGAGGAGTGTATATATGATATATGTATGATTTATGGACTGTAATTAATGTGTATTTAAAGTCTCATGTTCATTAATTAATCATTGGAAGACATTTTACTCATTTTTATTGCATTGGGAGAAGATTTGGTGCATTTTCCCCAAGGGTCGAAATTGTGACTTGGAAGTTGTTTTGGAAAGAGTCATAACAGACTGTATAAAGTGAACCATGATGCATATGAGAATTTTAAAAGGTACCTTACACATAACAATCCTATTTTAATAAATTCAAGTGACTTTGGGATCATTTTTGAAGCCATTTCCGGCAATTACCTGGGGGGAATTGGAGCCCCAATTTGCTAGTAAAGACTCCTACTTTGAACAGAACATTAAACAAGTTTGTAGAAGTAATTTGGAGGCAAAAAAACATACATGAGAATTATATTTAGGTTATATTATCATTCATGTACCTTCAGATAAAATTCAGAAGCATTTTGGTCAATTTGGAGGTCTAGACATCAAAACTAGTCAAGAGCCAAAATTGGGAAAAAATTGGAAAATTGGGCATATTAATAAAATTCCAAAAAAGGAACATTACAGTGGTATCAGAGCATGGTATTGGCACCTATTGAAGTTATGTATGGTATATATGAATTGAATAAATTCATTAAGCCATGTGGTGATGATATGTCCAGACAGGTTAAGCAAGCATTCAAATTGGCACATAAAACTATTCATTGTGAAGACCTTAATGATTGGTTGAAGGAATTTATAAAAAATAATTCAAATAAGAACTCATTAAGGAATAATAATCAATGCACGAGTAGGGAGGATACCAAGTAGCTACAAATTTCTGTGGGTGGTGAAGAAAAGGCATTACATGAAGAGAATTGAAATTCACTCCCAAATGACTTTGAAAAAGATGAGGAAACATCACATGAGAAGGAAGAAGAGTACCTTGAAACTATTGAATATCATTTTGAAACAAATTATACTATGGACATGGAACAAAGAGAATCTACTGATGGATGCTCGAACTATGAAGGAGTACCTGCTGATGGGTGCTCACACCTCTATGTTGGTGACATAGAGATCAATTTTGAAAGTGTTGCTGCAAGCCAAAATTCCATTAAACCTGAAAATGAATACCTTGTAGCAGTTGAAGAAGAAATAGGATCAAATTCCCCATCACCACTTGAGCTTCATGAAGTTGGTCCAAGAAAGAAGGAAGAAGATGAGGAGGTTCATTTCCAAGAGCCTCATTTTCTTGAAGGGTCCTTAAAGATGAATGAAAAGAAGATCCAAAGAGCAATGTGCAACATCAAAGGTAATTTCATGTCTTTCCTTTTTGATAGAAATTTTTTTATTGAGCTTATTGAATGGTTACATGAACCCTACTTGAAGAATAATGAATTTATTTATAAGATCACAATTCAAAATGAGCAGCTTCTTGAAAAGTTGCAAGACACTTGTTTTTCCTCCGATGTTTCATATTTTCATAAGGTAGATTGCTTGGAGGATTCTCATGACATGATGGATCATGAGAAACATGAAAAATTGCAGGTTCTTGATGTGCTTGAGGATTATAGTGATGATATCCAATCACTAGTAATGGTGGAAGAGGAACTTGAGTTGCCTCTTGAAAATGGTTACACAATTTTTGAAGAAGTGCATAATTCCACCACCTTGGAACCAACCCATGAGGAAATTTTTGCATTTTCTAGGGAGGTGAATAATCCTACCCCTATGTATACTTCACATTATGACAATTTTTCACTTACTGATCATTTGGATTAGTTGGTTCTTTCTCCTACATCCTACACTTCTAAATTTTGCAGCAGTCATCCTAATGAAGTAGGGGGTGAAAGGTTTCTTTTTGATGGTGCCGCATGAAGAGCATGGAAATTATATTTCTCATTTTGATGATGGAATTATTAGAGAACCATATTATTTACATTTTCAGCAGCATCCTTGTTTACATTATGATTATACACATCTACATGGGTGCACCTATGATGTTCATTTGAGTCACTTGAAGGCTCATGGTTTTTCTTGCTCAACACTTGGTTCATTTGATGTTGGAGGAAATTCATCCAAAACTTGGGTGAAGAGGGATATGATTGAGGAAAATTATTATTGGTAGAAAAATCCTCTGTTATTTCATGATGATATACATATTCATGGGTGTATTGATGAGACTTCTTTTATCTACTTGAAGTCTTCATGTTTTCTTTGCTCATTATTTGGTTCAGATTTTGGTGGAGGTTCTTCATTCACTCCTTGGATGAAAGAACACATGGCTTATTATATTGATGCACAATATATATCTTTGGAGAAGCATAATGAGACATGGGATCCTCACCTATGTCATTGGAGAATATTTGATTGGTCACTTGAAGCTTGTATGCACTTGGAAAATGGTAGTCTACTCATTGGGAGGTATAAGCACTTTCATGATTTATTGGTGAGGCACCTCCTTGATGTACATTCTTATTATGTTTTTATATACTTTGATGATATATATTATGAACTCATGATGTTTGGAAGAATGCATACAATAAAATGGGATCCAGGAATTCTCTTTTCAAATGGTATGGGTTGGAGAGCACTCTTAATTATTGGAGTGCAATGTAAGCAATGGGACCCTGGTATAGTTTTTAGTCCGATTGATTTCAAATTCTTTGGGAACAAGTAGTATGAGAGATGGGTTCCCCACTTAATAAGGTTATGTTAATAATAGCAGTGCAGCAGCAAGCATGGTGGTTCCTCTCTGAAATCTTCATGGAATCTCAAAGACTCAAAGTGGGAAGCTTAGTGGGAACTTCAAAGAATCATACAGAAAGCAGGTTCTTCAACAACCATGTTTGAAATTGCTTGAGGACAAGCAATATTTGGAAGGGAGGATTTGTAATGTCCCAAATTTGGCATTGGGTCACAATGGCCAAATCACATTTTCCATATTCATGAAAGTTGTCAAATGGATGCTAAAAGTCAAATAATTGCCAAGGAGGAAAATCACTAGTTTCCTAGGTTGGGGGTGGAAGCTTTAAGATTTGGAATAAGGGGGATAATAAATGATGTTTAGACATTATAAGGGGATAAATATTTAATAATTTATATTATTAAATAAATATAAGAGAAAATGGAAGTGGCAATAGAGCATGAAGACACATGGAGACTATGGGGCCCACACTAGCTAGAATTCCTATGTTAAATGGTATCTTTCTCTTGCAAATTTGAATATATGGGAAGTATAATGTTTCTGTATAGATTATAATGTTAATATACTTGTCCATATACTTCATAGGTCGAATTTGGGATGAATTTTAACTTACATGGGAGAGGAAGAGCCAAATGGGAGTTTCATGGACACTTGGCTAGATTCCCCTTACATTTATGACAACTATGACACTAATGATGGAGATTCTATGACAGTTATGACCCAATTCAGATATGAATGCTGAAATAATGACATACTGACATGTCAGGCCTGAATAGAGCATATTGGAGGTCGAAATTGGGAGTTGGAGAAGGCCAGGAGGCTGCTACTCAAATTTGGGAGAAGAGGGAAGGTTAAGAGAGAGGTCACATGGCATAGCATGAGCAGCCACACCAATTCGACTTGGATTTGGTTTATGGATGGATTTGGAACCTTAGAATACCAATAATATTTATAAAATATAGGGATCAGCCATGCGAAGAATCTTTTTCTCATTTGTGAATTGTGAGAGCTAGTAGATGACTAGTTTTCTTGCTTAAGCCAATTTCGAGGGTGAAAGATTCCCATCCTAGTTGGTGTTTGGAAAGGCCAATCAAGTATTTCATAGAGTCTTATTTGTAGGTGTAATATATAGGAAATAATGTGTATTCTTCTATTGCATCATTCTCTCTCAACTATTTCCAGTTTTTACACCATATTCATGCCAATGGAGGGATTGTGCTTTGGGTGAGCTACTGATCTATTTGGGGAATATTTTAATGCTAATTATATTATTTTCTGATGTACATTCTCTGTATTTAATGTTTATAAGACTCTCAGGTCGAAATACCCAAAATAATTCATGTAAAAATGTTGAACAATGAAGAAATAATGTCATTTCCCCACTATCTTGTTGTGAACCATTGCAATGCTGATGATTTCGAATTGGGAGAGCATTTAATTGTCCATTTATGATTGGAATCAATTAAATATTATATTTTATTCATTATCATAAAGTTTCAAGTCGAAATTCCCAAGAGTTGTCTATCAAAATGACTTTTAATGAGCAAACAATGACCATGGAGACTATGGGGCCCACACTAGCTAGAATTCCTATGTTAAATGGTATCTTTCTCTTGAAAATTTGAATATATGGGAAGTATAATGTTTCTGTATGGATTATAATGTTAATATACTTGTCCATATACTTCATAGGTCTAATTTGGGATGAATTGTAACTTACATGGGAGAGGAAGAGCCAAATGGGAGTTTCATGGACACTTGGCTAGATTCCCCTTACATTTATGACAACTATGACACCAATGATGGAGATTCTATGAAAGTTATGACCCAAGTCAGATATGAAGGCTGAAATACTAACATACTGACATGTGAGGCCTGAATAGAGCATATTGGAGGTCGAAATTGGGAGTTAGAGAAGGCCAGGAGGCTCCTACTCAAATTTGGGAGAAGAGGGAAGGTGAAGAGAGAGGTCACATGGCATAGCATGAGAAGCCACACCAATTCGACTTGGATTTGGTTTATGTATGGATTTGGAACCTTAGAATATCAATAATGTTTATAAAATACAGGGATCACCCATGAGAAGAAGCCTTTGCTCATTTGTGAAATTGCCATTTGTGAATTGTCAGAGCCAGTGGATGACTAGTTTTCTTGCTTAAGCCAATTTCGAGGGTGAAAGATTCCCATCCTAGTTGGTGTTTGGAAAGGTCACTCAGGTATTTCATGGAGATTTAATGGATTCTTATTTTCAGGTGTAAGCTACAGGAAAGAATGTGGATTCTTCTATTGCAGCACTCTCTCTCAACTATTTCCAGTTTTCACACCATATTCATGCCAATGGAGGGATTGCGCTTTGGGTGAGCTATTGATCTCTTTGGGGAAGATTATACTGCTCAATACCTTATGTTCTAATGTATATGCTCCGTGTAGCACTCTCTCGTTTTTTTTTTTTGGATTAAAAATAAATTAAAATAATGTTTGAAAAGTATAATTGAGAAATACAGTATCTGAATTATAATACATACAAAGTTTTAATTGTGTAGGTAAATACCATGTGTAGAGATAATTAAATTCCCAGTTCATTGATATTACTTAATGAGATAATATGAGTACAAATAAACATAGGAAATTAATAACTTATTATTAAAGATACTTTTACTGTCATGGGTTAATAAAACCTAGATCCATAAGAACCTATTCATGTGTTAAAGTAATACATATGTAATTACATTCTAGATAAAGAATATCATAGACAATATTTTGATCTCATAACATAAATAGCAATTGAAAAGTAAACATATATTTCTTAAATATTTACAGGTATTGTAAAGTCGAAGTGTTCAGTTGAATCCCCGTTAACTATGGTAAGACATACACCAATCACACTCTGCATTGACTTTGATAAAGAGTTTAAGAGACTCGCCCTATATTAAACACATAGAATATACATGAAGGAACCAATACAAAACTCGGTATAAGAAATGCAATGGTAAATTGAACATACGTGAATCGAGCCATAATAGTCATAACACATCAATGGAAACTATTATTTCTTCAATACATTAAATAATGAAAAATGCAGAAGGACCAGGTCGATCCATAAGCTCACCCCCATGTTAATGCAATATAATCATTAAAAATTTATTATTATATCAAACATAAATGAGTTAATCACAGGTCGAGCCTCATGACCTTTCTCATATGACATGGGTGAGACACTTATCCATATAAATATACATTAAACAACATTTATAAATCCAAAAGACAGCATTGTACATATGATAACTTTATTCGGCAAAAAACTGAATCCAAGTTATCCATATCATAAGCATTAAATCGAAGTGCCCAAACTAAAGTAGTTGCAAGTGAGATCAACATGATAATACGAATCAGATATGTAAAGACCAAGACTCTAGACTAAGGATATAAAACTTCCGGGTCTCAATAACCTGGCAATTGCTGGCAAATGCAAAAATAAAAACGCAGGCAAAGCTGGAGATACAACGCCCTTCTCACACAGCCTATATTCAACGCAATCATGTGGGCATTCTATATATATTTTCAATACCATCAGCCTTATCCAAGAAATAAGCATCTTACAGACACAGTATTTATGGCAACACATTCTCAATACCATCAATTGCATGACCACACATATACATAAAAACATACATCTAAAACGCAGGATCCAAACAATCACGTCTTAGGGATAATCAACATCCAAATCGTGTGATTAAAAGTAAAAAGTTTTAACAGAAATAAACTCATGCTATCCCATATCAGCCAGATCGATTCCCCTAAAAACGTGGGCACAAAATCAAAGAGTTTTAACAGAAAATAAACTCAAGCTATACCATATCAGCCAAATCGATTCCCCTGAAAATGTGGGCACAAAAGCAAAGAGTTTTAACAGAAAATAAACTCAAGCTATACCATATCATACAAAACCAAAACACAGCTCGAGATCTAAACTGAAATCGTTGGCAATGTGTTGGTAAGGATTTAACATGTAAACAAAACAAAAACTTAAGCTATTTACAAAACAAAGACACAGATCCTTTTATTTATTTATTTATGGAAATAGCTAGCAATCAAATGAAGTCTACATAAACTTCCTTTCCAGGATTCTTAATAAAATGAAAAATGCAGACAAGGGAGGAATAAATGTTCAGATCTTAAATAAATATAAATCTCCGCCAATGAAGTAAAATCGATTTACAGATCTGTACAAAAACCAAATCGCTGGCATTGGAGTGTCGATTTACAGATTCAAGCATAACAATAATAAAAGGGCAAACACACAGGAATATAAGCACTATACATGCATCAATAAATACTTTCCAGATCCGAGTTACAAACATAAATATAAATCCATTTCTCATAAAAAAAAATACCAGCATATGGTGTATCCTCCAACTCTGAGCAACACCCAGGCATATAAAACAAATTCTAAACCCAGATCTCATAATAAAATGCAAAATACAGATCTGAATGAAATGCAAATACAACTCTAAAATATAAATCGAGATCTATATTAAAATACAAAATACAGATCTAAATAAAATACATTTCAGGAATCAAAATTTTAACAATAATTTAACAATCCATAAAAACCTGAATTTCTTTGTGCAGGCTTGTTCCTTCTGAGGTTGCCGCACCATGAACTTTACCAGGTTCCCACAAACGTCAATCAGTTCCCAATCACCGGAGATCCACCGGTTGACCTCCCTACCATTCCAATGGGTACTCTCCTTCCCCAAGGACCCCCGAGCTGAATGGGGTTGCCGGAAGAAGTACCCAAGCATGATCAGAGTGTGTAGAATCACTAAGGGCCTCCCAAACCCTTCACACCTGATGAGCAAACTCTCTAAAGCCACCATATGCCGCTGCCTTCTCTCATCCGTCCAACATTCAGGTAAAAAGCCCTTTACTCAAACCCTACCTCTTTATTTATATCGTTTTGCATTTTTATTTATTTTTTATTCTTATTTTGAATTCTTTTTATTTTATTTTTGTTTCAACGGATCTTTGGTGATATGCATTTATGTACTTTCATATGCATTTATGCAATGTGCTTAATTTTTGGATTTCTTTACTTAAACCGTTCCTATATTTCATTCCTAGATTTTTGCTTTGATTTTCTATTTTTGTGTGTGTGCAATGTGTTAAGATTTAAAATCTTCTTTTATTTTTATTTATTTATTTATTTCTTTTTATTTTTATTATTATTTTTATTTATTTATTTTTATTTTTATTTCCTAAGGTTGTAATTTCCATTACTTTACTTCTAAGTCATGAGTTTTAGTTATTACTTATTTACAACCTTATAGTTTAATAGTTTCTTTTGTTTCTCCAGGCGACATCAAGGGTGCCATGACTGTCTTCATGCCCTTCAAATGTCCCACTTTCCGTGGCGGAGAGTTAGTGCGATGGTTGAGACCACGTTAACTCAGTCCAATCCACGCTGTAGAGAGACTCATGGCTACCGAGGAATAAGGTCGACACCTCATTGCGTGCCCCTCAGTTGATCCTCGTGAGTGACTGAGTCCGCGGCCTACCCTCACGGCAGCATGTCTCTTGCAGGTAAAATCCTCTCTCGCTTTTCAACCTGCCACATGAAAAATATGTGCTAACCATACGGGTACTTTCTTTCGTGCAACCCCATCATCCTTTGTGGATCAATTGGGAACCAGATCATGTGCCTGCACACATGAAAACGATGTGCATTAATCGTACTTACACAATTTAATCAAAATATTATTAAAATAAATTGTATCATCTGATATCCTGTTCATATTCAAACTGAAATTCATGTGGCATTGACACCACCTTGTGTCATTGTGCAATTGGGTCCCTGTCACACTAGAAAACTGTCAAAGCATCTACCAATACATCGTAAGAAATGCAAATTGTTCATATATTTCATTCACACATTTTAAGATCAATCATATCACATTATATAATCTATCTACCAATGTCCATTCATTCATAAGCAATCATTGTGACACAACAATCAATACATAAATAAGTCATTTTAATTCATCGAATTAAAGCGGGCCGTTTGTACTCAAAATGCCTTGAAACCATTACACATTTTAACACTTGAAATAGTCTGTCCAACAAGGCAGTACAATGTTGCATTACAAAATTTCATTTATCCATGAGTACTCAAATGTATCAACATGATCAAAACATACATTTCGAAATTTAACCGGGTCATTTGTGATAAAATTCCCTCAAATAATAATATAGTTGAATAATAAAAGAGTCTAACAAAATGGGGCACTACATACACCCCCTCTTCAAGAAAATTCGTCCCGAAGTTTTCAAAACAAGTAAGGAAACTGCTGCTGCATTTCAGATGCATCCTCCCAAGTAGCTGAGTTAGAACTGTAGTTATCCCATTGGACCTTTACCTGGTCGACTAATTGATGCCGAAGATGTCGAGTTCGTCGGTCCAGTATACGGATCGGTTCAGCCTTCAAGACCCCATCGTTCGATATCTACAAGTTACTCAAATTTATAATATGAGAAGGATCTGAAATATAATGACGCAAAATAGAAACATGGAAAACATCATGCATACGACTCAACGATGATGGCAATGCAAGACGATAGGCAACCGGTCCCAACTTCTCGAGTATCACAAACGGTCCTACGAATTGCGGTGATAATTTGGCTCCCTTCCCAAATTTAATGGAGCTCTTTTGTGGCCTAACCTGAAGGAATAATTTATCACCTACTTCATAACTCCTATCGATTCTATGTGCATCATCATAGCTCTTTTGTCTATCCTGTGCTTCCTTTAACCGTGCACGAATAGTTGTCATCTGTTCTTCCATTTCTTGAATCAATTCTGGTCCTACAAGGACTCTATCTTCCAGGCGATCCCAACTCAACGGGGTTCTACACGGCCTCCCATATAAGAACTCAAACGATGCCATCTTAATAGAGCTTTGATAGCTATTGTTGTAAGCAAACTCAACCAATGGTAGGTATTCCTCCCAACGCTTTTGTTGATCCATCACATACATATGTAACATGTCTTCCAAGACTTGGTTCACCCTTTCTGTCTGGCCATCCGTCTCAGGGTGATATGATGTACTAAAATTTATCCTTGTCCCCAAAGCGGCTTGGAAACTTGTCCAAAACCTTCCAGTGAATACTGGCCCTCTATCTGAAATTATCTTGCGAGGTACGCCATGTAACCTCACAATTTCATTTATAAATACTCTTGCAATCTCTGGTGCTTGATAGGTAGTCTTTACAGGTATACAATGTGCACTCTTAGTTAAAGTATCTATGACCACAAAAATAGAGTCATGTCTTCTTGCAGTCATTGGTAACCCAACAATAAAATCCATTGATATAACCTCCCATTTTGATTCCGGGATTACATGTGGTTGTAGTAATCCCGCGGGATGCCTATGCTCAGCCTTGACCAATTGACATTCTAGGCACCTTGCCACAAAGCTAACTACATCCTTCTTCATTCCACTCCAATAAAATAACGGTTTTAAATATGCGTACATCTTCTTAACCCCAGGATGTGCCATATACATAGCCCTGTGAGCCTCTGACAAGATCAAATTTCAAACTTCTTCGTTGGATGGTACATAAATTCTCTTGTTATATCGCAATAATCCATCTTCGTCAAACACATACCCTTCATACTTTTGGTTCTTCAATGCCTCATTTTCTAACTCGGTCTTAACCTCTCTATACCACTCATCTTCCAATTGTAATTTCAATATCTTTTCTCGTAAATTTGTTTTTAAGGGCACTAGGGAAAATATAGGAGGCCTTCGACTTAGAGTATCTGCCACCTTATTCATCATCCCCTTAATGTACGATATTTCAAAATCATATTCACTCATTAATTCAGACCACCTCCTTTGTCTAGCATTGAGGTCGCTTTGGGTAAAAATATATTGTAACCCATGGTGGTCTGTCTTTAACTCAAATTTCCTTCCTACCAGATAATATCTCCATAAACACAAAGTGTAAACCACAGCAGCAAGTTCTAAATCATGCGTTGCATAGTTCTCCTCATGAGGTCTAAGTTTCCTTGAGGAGTAAGCTATCACCCTACCTTCTTGCATCAAAATGCCTCCTAGACCTTCTTTCGATGCATCAGTACACACTAAGAAGTCTTTATCCATATCTGGTACCTTAAGAACTGGAGCCATCGTCAACAACTGTTTAAGCTTTGCAAATGCCTCCTCACATCGTTCTGTCCATATGAAGTTCTTGTTCTTCTTCTGTAACTCCGTAATTGGGCTTGCAATTTTTGAGAATCCTTCTACAAATCTTCTATAATACCCTGCTAATCCCATAAAACTGCACACCACATGTACATTTTTCAGTGCTGGCCATTCAAGAATGGCCTCAACCTTTGCGGGATCCACCGCTATACCTTCCCCAGTTATAACATGTCCTAAATAATGAATCTCTGGCTGGAAGAAGGAACACTTTGACAGTTTGGCGTATAGTTTGCGCTCTCTCAAACGCTGCAACACAAGTCTTAAATGCTCTTCGTGCTCTTCTTGCGTCCTTGAGTAAATAAGGATATCATCTAAAAACACTTGTACAAATTTATCCAAGTACTCTCTGAATACATTATTCATCAAGTTCATGAAAATTCCAGGTGCATTCGTCAACCCAAATGGTACTACAACAAAATCGAAATGTCCATATCGAGTTTTAAATGCAGTCTTTGGTACATCTTCTTCTCTGAATCTTAGTTGGTGGTATCCCGACCATAGATCTATTTTCAAAAATATTGTTTCCCCTTTCATATGATCAAACAGATTGTCAATTCTTGGTAAGGGATATTGATTCCTTATGGTTGCTTTGTTCAATTGACGATAGTCAATGCAAAGTCTCCATGAACCATCCTTCTTCTTCACGAATATCACTGGTGCTCCCCAAGGTGATATACTAGGGTGAATGAAACCTAAATCTAAAAGCTCTTGAAGTTGTATCTACAATTCTTGTAACTCGGGTGTTGTCATACGATAGGGTACTCTAGATATAGGTTCGGTTCCTGGCTTAGGTTCGATAGTGAACTCAATCTCCCTCTTAGGTGGTAACCCGGGTAATTCTTCAAGGAATACATCCGCAAACTGGGACAGTATGGGGTGTTGACTTACATCGACAGTGTCTTTCTTGTCATTCATCACTACCACCGCATACAAATCACATCCCTTACGCATGCTCTTTTTCAATTGCAATGCTGAAATAAACCTTAATGATACCCCTCTTCTAGTCCCTATTAGGATTCTCTTATGCCCGAAATCATCTATAAATATTAGATTTTTCTCCTTACAGTCTAACATAGCTAAATGGGTTTCTAACCAATCCATCCCTAAGATAATATCATAGGATCCTAATGCCGTAGCATAAAGAGATACTTTTGTAACACACATGCCCAAGTCTACCTCACAATCCTTGACCAATTCTCCTACTCTTTGAGTGATACCCGATGCCATTTCGACTATGTTGAAATCATCTTGCTTGCTTGCCATCACCTTACATCTAGACAATGCTTCATAAGAAATAAAACTTTCAGTTGCTCCTAGGTCTACTAAAAGAGAAAATTTCATACCATTTATTTTACCTGTCGCCTCTAGCACGGTGGACTGATGTTCTGCCTGGCGGTTGTTGACTGCAGCATGGATTCGGTGAGCCTTGCCCAAGTCTCCAACTGTAGTCTGTCCCTTTCCCTGACTAGAATCTATCTTGGCTTGTGGACAGTCTCTCTGGAAATGTGGTTCTCCACATGTCCAACACCCCCCTTTTGGGGCCGACCTCTGGACACTCGATTGAGTAAAAGTAGATCCACTGCTATACTGGTGGCGTTGCGCTACTGGATTTCCACTCTGATATTGTGACTGCATTGGTGGCCTATATGGTGGTCTCTGACCACCAGATGCACGTCTCTGACTTCCTATTGTGGGACTCTTAAATGAATTTTGGCGTCCGGTTGCTGGTCTCGAAGCACTAGCTGACTGTACTCCTGGTTTCTGTACCACTGCTCCTGAAGATCGGGGTGGTCGAGACTGCCCACCTCCTACAAACTCTTCCTTAGCTATGATAGCTTTTTGCACTGCTTCGTGCAAGGTACGTGGCATAAAAATACGTACTTTTGCTCTGATGTTGAAGTTGAGCCCATATACAAATTTATTTACTCGCAACTTCTCTGTACTCAAATGTGGAGCATACCTCAATAGTTCCATAAATTTAGCTTCATACTCTGGGACTGATCGACCTCCTTTCCTCAAGGAATTGAATTCATTCAATTGCCTTTCAGATATTTACAAAACAAAGACACAGATCCATTTTTTTATTTTTATGGAAATAGCTAGCAATCAAATGAAGTCTACATAAACTTCCTTTCCAGGATTCTTAATAAAATGAAAAATGCAGACAAGGGAGGAATAAATGTTTAGATCTTAAATAAATATAAATCTCCGCCAAAGAAGTAAAATTGATTTACAGATCTGTACAAAAACAAAATCGCTGGCATTGGAGTGTCGATTTACAGATCCAAGCATAACAATAATAAAAGGGCAAACACACAGGAATATAAACACTATACATGCATCAATAAATACTTTCCAGATTCGAGTTACAAACATAAATATAAATCCATTTCTCATAAAAAAAAATACTAGCATATGGTGTATCCTCCAACTCTGAGCAACACCCAGGCATATAAAACAAATTCTAAACCCAGATCTCATAATAAAATGCAAAATACAGATCTGAATGAAATGCAAATACATCTCTAAAATATAAATCGAGATCTCTATTAAAGTACAAAATACAGATCTAAATAAAATACATTTCAGGAATCAAAATTTTAACAATAATTTAACAATCCATAAAAACCTGAATTTCTTTGTGCAGGCTTGTTCCTTCTGAGGTTTCTGCACCACGAACTTTACCAGGTTCCCACGAACGTTGATAAGTTCCCAATCACCAGAGATCCACCGGTTGACCTCCCTACCATTCCAATGGGTACTCTCCTTCCCCAAGGACCCCCGAGCTGAATGGGGTTGCCGGAAGAAGTACCCAAGCACGATCAGAGTGTGTAGAATCACTAAGGGCCTCCCAACCCCTTCACACCTGATGAGCCAAACTCTCTACAGCCACCATCCACCTCTGCCTTCTCTCATCCGTCCAACATTCGGGTAAAAATCCCTTTACTCAAACCCTACCTCTTTATTTATATCGTTTTGCATTTTTATTTATTTTTTATTCTTATTTTGAATTCTTTTTATTTTATTTTTGTTTCAACGGATCTTTGGTGATATGCATTTATGTACTTTCATATGCATTTATGCAATGTGCTTAATTTTTGGATTTCTTTACTTAAACCGTTCCTATATTTCATTCCTAGATTTTTGCTTTGATTTTCTATTTTAGTGTGTGTGCAATGTGTTAAGATTTAGAATCTTCTTTTATTTTTATTTATTTATTTATTTCTTTTTATTTTTATTATTATTTTTATTTATTTATTTTTATTTTTATTTCCTAAGGTTGTACTTTCCATTAATTTACTTCTAAGTCATGAGTTTTAGTTATTACTTATTTACAACCTTATAGTTTAATAGTTTCTTTTGTTTCTCCAGGCGACATCAAGGGTGCCATGACCGTCTTCATGCCCTTCAAATGTCCCACTTTCCGTGGCGGGGAGTTAGTGCGATGGCTGAGACCACGTTAACTCAGTCCAATCCACGCTGTAGAGAGACTCATGGCTACCAAGGAATAAGGTCGACACCTCATTGCGTGCCCCTCAGTTGATCCTCGTGAGTGACCGAGTCCGCGGCCTACCCTCACGGCAGCATGTCTCTTGCAGGTAAAATCCTCTCTCGCTTTTCAACCTGCCACATGGAAAATATGTGCTAACCATACGGGTACTTTCTTTCGTGCAACCCCATCATCCTTTGCGGATCAATTGGGAACCATATCATGTGCCTGCACACATGAAAACCATGTGCATTAATCGCACTTACACAATTTAATCAAAATATTATTAAAATAAATTGTATCACCTGATATCCTGTTCATATTCAAACTGAAATTCATGTGGCATTGACACCACCTTGTGTCATTGCGCAGTTGGGTCCCTGTCACACTAGAAAACTGTCAAAGCATCTACCAATACATCGTAAGAAATGCAAATTGTTCATATATTTCATTCACACATTTTAAGATCAATTATATCAAATTATATAATCTATCTACCAATGTCCATTCATTCATAAGCAATCATTGTGACACAACAACCAATACATAAATAAGTCGTTTTAATTCATCGCATTAAACCGGGTCGTTTGTACTCAAAATGCCCTGAAACCATTACACATTTTAACACTTGAAATAGTCTGTCCAACAAGGCAGTACAATGTTGCATTACAAAATTTCATTTATCCATGAGTACTCAAATGTATCAACATGATCAAAACATACATTTCAAAATTTAACCGGGTCATTTGTGATAAAATGCCCTCAAATAATAATATAGTTGAATAATAAAAGAGTCTAACAAAATGGGGCACTAGTTTTCTTGCTTAAGCCAATTTCGAGGGTGAAAGAATCCAATCCTAGTTGGTGTTTGGAAAGGTCACTCAGGTATTTCATGGAGATTTAATGGATTCTTATTTTCAGGTGTAAGCTACAGGAAAGAATGTGGATTCTTCTATTGCAGCACTCTCTCTCAACTATTTCCAGTTTTCACACCATATTCATGCCAAAGGAGGGATTGCGCTTTGGGTGAGCTATTGATCTCTTTGGGGAAGATTATACTGCTCAATATCTTATGTTCTAATGTATATGCTCTGTATTTCATGTTTAGAATACTCTCAGGTCTAAATACCCAAAATAATTCATGTAAAAATGTTGAACAATAAATAATTCTTGTGAATTGTCACAACCAGTGGATGACTAGTTTTCTTGCTTAAGCCAATTTCGAGGGTGAAAGATTCCCATCCTAGTTGGTGTTTGGAAAGGTCACTCAGGTATTTCATGGAGATTTAATGGATTCTTATTTTCAGGTGTAAGCTACAGGAAAGAATGTGGATTCTTCTATTGCAGCACTCTCTCTCAACTATTTCCAGTTTTCACACCATATTCATGCCAATGGAGGGATTGTGCTTTGGGTGAGCTATTGATGTAGCGCTCTCTATCATCCCACGGTCTAAAAACAAGAAAAATACACGTACATTTTTTTGTTGTTGCAAGATCCTAATATAAAAAACTATTAATGCAAATTTCATAACATAACTCTTATATGAACTTTTCCTATAACATTTCATTTTATTGTATCAATGAAGATGCAAATTCGTATTAAAAGTTATGTTTAAATAATGCAAATATACAAAATGTTTAAAAATTAAATCATTAAAATTTCAATTAATTTCCAAATATAAAAAAAATTACATTTACAAATTCATATTAAAATTTACTAATCATTTATCACATAATGTTACAATTTGTGTAAACATTATGTTGTATCAATAAACATGCGAATTTTAGAAGAAATCTTCTGAAAAATCAATCAAATAACAATATATATATTAATACAGAAATATCATATAATATACTTTCCAAATTTCATAACTTATAACTCTTCATTAAAAAGGTTTCCAATATTATCAGTTTATATAATTTCAAAATAGAAAAAGCTATGCTCTCTATATGAATAGAAATAGGCAAAAAGACAACGACTTTATATGATTTCCAAAATAGAAACAGCATGCACCGAATCATATTTTATGGTTTGAACAAATTGATAGATATGCAACTAGTCTAAGACTTCATACTATTTTCTGCCTATGATTCCTTTGCCAGTTTTTATTGGTAATACATCCCAGATCTAGTGTTTGCATAAGATTTCAGTCTGCTGTGTAGTACTATGCCCTCGATTTCTTTGATATGTGGTTTTAAAAATTATATCTAATCTGTATTAATGTCTGGGAATGAGTGTGCATACAATTTGCAGTTGATATATACTCTGTTTTCAATTTACAAATTTCTGCGCTTGATTCGATCCCAAAGGATAGCGTTGGGTTTATAATTTTGCATTCGATCCCGAAGGTCTGCATTTGATCTGCAAAGGTCTGCATTTGATGTGCAGAACATATATATGAATATTCTAAACTCAGATCTGACATCCGTATTAACCAAGCAAAAATAGGAGTTGTACAGCGCTGGAATTGACTATTGTTTACAGGATGTTTACTTAAAAAGATTGCACCAGTAGTTCAATAAAGGGCAGCCTGCAGCATGCTGTGAATACCCTTCTCTTGGTCGCCTTTGCCAACAGCAACATAAATATATCAGACTCTTTTAAACAGCAGATGGCATGGGTAGAAGAATGACAGTCTGGTTCATCCTTGCAGCCTTGTTCTTGTTTCCAGGTGGCCAACTCTCATAGGAAACCTTCATATATTAATTTTGCACCAATGACAAATAACCAGAAATGCCACGATTTTGATAGACTATCTACTGTACTCTATTGGCAGCGCCCACTTCTCTTAGTTTGGATTTGGAATGAAAGAATCAAAGGAGTGACCAAAAGAAGAACACTATGAATGGTTTCGACAATCTATAGCAATTTAAATAATGTGTTGAGGATCACATAAGAATGGATCTTGATTAGACATTTCGTTTTCAGCAAATGCCGAACTGCAGCCTGATCTTATTGTTCCTCTTCATACTTCAATTTACTGATCATGCTTATTATACAAAACAAAGGATCATCCTCGATAAGATAGAAAACCTGATAGTTAGTCGTGGTTTCTTGGGTTGATTCACCATAAAAAAATTGGGGTTTTATCTGGATCTCAGGTCCTATATGAACTATAAAAATAAAAATTAAAAGGCCGATGAAAGAGAGAAACACCCTATATGTTTGCGCGTTGCATCGAATTATAAAGAAGCTGTGACTATACAACAAAATCTGTGACTGATCAATAAATACAAACACACATATCTGTTATTTAGCGATGCAATAAGGAAATAAAATAGAACAATAAAGTGCCAAGTATTAGATAGATAATCCAAGTACCAAAGGATAACATCAATAATGGATATTTTTATCGATTCCATCTATAATGATTCCTATACAATGAATTGAGGATCACATGAGAATGGATCTGGATTATCCATTTCATCTTTAGTGAATACCAAACCAGGGCAGAGGATAACATGCAGAATTAAATCATGCTTTTTATTGCATACAATTGGAAATCGCATGCAGGGATATAAACAACAATCTAAATGCAGCCACCCAGGCATATAAACAGAATTTAAATCCAGATCTCACAAATGTACAAATACAGATCTAAAATATAAATTGAGATCTATATTAAAATGCAAAATACAGATCTAAATACAAGACAACAATTTCTGAATCCAGATCTCATAATAAAATATGACACTGATCTAAATAAAATACAACAATATAACAATCCATAAAAACCTGAGTTTCTTGGTGGAGGCTTGTTCTTTCTGAGGTTTCCATACCACAAACCTTGTCAAGCTCCCACGAACGTCGATCAGTTCCCAATCACCAGAGATCCACCGGTTGACCTCCCTACCATTCCAATGGGTACTCTCCTTCCCCAAGGACCCCCGAGCTGAATGGGGATGCCAGAAGAAGTACCCAAGCACGATCAGAGTGTGTAGAATCACTAAGGGCCTCCCAACCCCTTCACACCTGATGAGCCAAACTCTCTACAGCCACCATCCACCTCTCCTTCTCTCCTCCGTCCAGCATTAGGGTAAAAAAAAAAAACCCTTCTCAAACCCTACCTCTTTATTTATATCGTTTTGCATTATTATTTTTATTTATTCTTATTTTGAATTCTTTTTATTTTATTTTATTTCAACAGATCCTTGTGATATGCATTTATGTAATTTCATATGCATTTATGCAATGTGATTAATTTAGGATTTCTTTACTTAAACCGTTTCTATATTTCATTCCTAGATTTTTGCTTTGATTTGCTATTTTTGTGTGTGTGCAATGTGTTTCTATTTAGAATTTACTTTATATTCTTTTATTTTGTTTATGATGATTTCCTCTTTTATATATATATATTTTTTTTAAATTTTTATTTCATAAGGTTGTACTTCATTACTTTATTTCCAAGTCATGAGTTTATGGTTTAGTTATTAATTATTTATAATATTATAGTTTAATAATTTCTTTTGTTTCTCCAGGTGATATCAAGGGTGCCATGATCGTCTTCATGCCCTTCAAATATCCCACTTTCCGTGGCGGGGAGTTAGTGAGATGGCTGAGACCACGTTAACTCAGTCCAATCCACGCTATAGAGAGACTCATGGCTACCGAGGAATAAGGTCGACACCTCATTGCGCTCCCCTCAGTTGATCCTCGTGAGTGACCAAGTCCGCGGCCTACCCTCACGGCAGCATGTCTCCTACAGGTAAAAGCCTCTCTCGCTTTTCAACCTGCCACATGGAAAATATGTGCTAACCATACAGGTACTTTCTTTCGTGCAACCCCATCATCCTTTGTGGATCAATTGGGAACCAGATCATGTGCTTGCACACATGAAAACCATGTGCATTAATCGCACTTACATAATTTAATCAAAATATTATTAAAATAAATTGTATCACCTGATATCCTGTTCATATTCAAACTGAAATTCATGTGGCATTGACACCACCTTGTGTCATTGCGCAGTTGGGTCCCTGTCACACTAGAAAACTGTCAAAGCATCTACCAATATATCGTAAGAAATGAAAATTGTTCATATATTTCATTCACACATTTTAAGATCAATCATATCCCATTATATAAATCTATCTACCAATGTCATTTCATTCATAAGCAATCATTGTGACACAACAATCAATACAATAATAAGTTGTTTTTATTCATCATATTGAACTGGGTCATTTGTACTCAAAATGCCCTAAAACCATAACATATTTTAACACTTGAAATAGTCTGTCCAACAAGGCAGTACAATGTTGCATTACAAAATTTCATTTATCCATAAGTACCCAAATGTATCAACATGATCAAAACATATATTTCAAAATTTAACTGGGTCATTTGTGATAAAATGCCCTCAAATAATAATATAGTTGAATAATAAAAGAGTCTAACAAAATGGGGCACTAGATACACCCCCTCTTCAAGAAACTTCGTCCCGAAGTTTTCAAAACAAGTAAGGAAATTGCTGCTGCATTTTAGATGCATCCTCCCAAGTAGCTGAGTTAGTACTGTAGTTATCCCATTGGACCTTTACTTGCTCGACTAATCGACGCCGAAGCTGTCGAGTTCGTCAGTCTAGTATACGGATCGGTTCGGTCTTCAAGACCCCATCATCCGATATCTGCAAGTTACTCAAATTTATAATATGAGAAGGATATGAAATATAATGACGCAAAATAGAAACATGAAAAACATTATGCATATGACTCAACGATGATGGCAATGCAAGACAATAGGAAACTGGTCCCAACTTCTCGAGTATCACAAACGGTCCTACAAATCGCGGTGATAATTTAGCTCCCTTCCCAAATTTAATGGAGCTCTTTTGTGGCCTAACCCGAAGGAATACCTTATCACCTACTTCATAACTCCTATCGATTCTATGTGCATCGGCATAGCTCTTTTGTCTATCATGTGCTTCCTTTAACCGTGCACGAATAGTTGTCATCTGTTCTTCCATCTCTTGAATCAACTCTGGTCCTACAAGGACTCTATCTTCTAGACGATCCCAACTCAACAGGGTTCTACACGGCCTCCCATATAAGAATTCAAACGGTGCCATCTTAATAGAGCTTTGATAACTGTTGTTGTAAGCAAACTCAACCAAAGGTAGATATTCCTCCCAACGCTTTTGTTGATCCATCACATACATACGTAACATGTCTTCCAAGACTTGGTTCACCCAATCTGTCTGGCCATCCGTCTCAGGGTGATATGATGTACTAAAATTTAGCCTTGTTCCCAAAGCGGCTTGGAAACTTGTCCAAAACCTTCCAGTGAATACTGGCCCTCTATCTGAAATTATCTTGCAAGGTACAACATGTAACCTCACAATTTCATTTATAGATACTCTTGCAATCTCTGGTGCTTGATAGGCAGTCTTTATAGGTATAAAATGCGCACTCTTAGTTAAAGTATCTATGACCACAAAAATAGAGTCATGTCTTCTTGCAGTCATTGGTAACCCAACAATAAAATCCATTGATATAACCTCCCATTTTGATTCCGGGATTACATGTGGTTGTAGTAATCCCGCAGGATGCCTATGCTCAGCCTTGACCAATTGACATTCTAGGCACCTTGCCACAAAGCTAACTACATCCTTCTTCATTCCACTCCAATAAAATAACGGTTTGAAATCTGCGTACATCTTCTTAACCTCAGGATGTGCCATATACACAGCCTTGTGAGCTTCTGACAAGATCAAATTTCGAACTTCTTCATTGAATGGTACATAAATTCTCTTGTTATATAGCAATAATCCATCTTACTTAAACACATACCCTTCATACTTTGGATTTTTTGATACCTCATTTTCTAACTCGGTCTTAACCTCTCTATACCACTCATCTTCCAATTGTAATTTCAATATCTTTTCCCGTAAATTTGTTTTTAAGGGCACTAGGGAAAAGATACGAGGCCTTCGACTTAGAGCATCCGCCACCTTATTCATCGTCCCCTTGATGTACGATATTTGAAAATCATATTCGCTCATTAATTCAGACCACCTCCTTTGTCTAGCATTGAGGTCGCTTTGGGTAAAAATATATTGTAACCCATGGTGATCTGTCTTTAACTCAAATTTCCTCCCTACCAGATAGTGTCTCCATAAATGCAAGGCATAAACCACAGTAGCAAGCTCTAAATCATGCGTTGCATAGTTCTCCTCATGAGGTCTAAGTTTCCTTGAGGAGTAAGCTATCACCCTACCTTCTTGCATCAAAACACCTCCTAGACCTTCTTTTGATGCATCTGTACACACTAAGAAGTCTTTATCCATATCTGGTACCTTAAGAATTGGAGCCGTCGTCAACAACTGTTTAAGCTTTGCGAATGCCTCCTCACATCGTTCTGTCCATATGAACTTCTTGTTCTTCTTCTGTAACTCCGTAATTGGGCTTGCAATTTTTGAAAATCCTTCTACAAATCTTCTATAATACCCTGCTAATCCCATAAAACTGCGCACCTCATGTACATTTTTCGGTGCTGTCCATTCAAGAATGGCCTCAATCTTTGCGGGATCCACCGCTATACCATCCCCAGTTATAACATGTCCTAAATAATGAATCTCTGGCTAGAAGAAGGAACACTTTGATAGTTTGGCGTATAGCTTGCGCTCTCTCAAACACTGCAACACAAGTCTTAAATGCTCTTCATGCTCTTCTTGCATCCTTGAGTAAATAAGGATATCATCTAAACACACTTGCACAAATTTATCCAAGTACTCTCTGAATACATTATTCATGAAGTTCATGAAAACTCCAGGTGCATTCGTCAACCCAAATGGTACTACAACAAACTCGAAATGTCCATATCGAGTTTTAAATGCAGTCTTTGGTACATCTTCTTCTCTGATTCTTAGTTGATGGTACCCCGACCTTAGATCTATTTTTTAAAATATTGTTGCCTCTTTCATCTGATCAAACAGATCGTCAATTCTTGGTAAGGGATATTGATTCCGTATGGTTGCTTTGTTCAATTGACGATAGTCAATGCAAAGTCTCCATGAACCATCCTTCTTCTTCATGAATATCACTGGTGCTCCCCAAGGTGATATACTAGGGCGAATGAAACCTAAATCTAAAAGCTCTTGAAGTTGTATCTGCAATTCTTGTAACTCGGGTGTTGTCATATGATAGGGTACTCTAGATATAGGTTCGGTTCCTGGCTTAAGTTCGATAGTAAACTCAATCTCCCTCTTAGGTGGTAACCCAGGTAATTCTTCAGGAAATACATCTGCAAACTAGGACAGTATGGGGTGTTGACTTACATCAACAGTGTCTTTCTTGTCATTCATCACTACCACCACATACAATTCACATCCCTTACGCATGCTCTTTTTCAATTGCAATGCTGAAATAAACCTTAATGATACCCCTCTTCTAGTCCATATTAGGATTCTCTTATGCCCGAAATCATCTATGAATATTAGCCTTTTCTCCTTACAGTCTAATATAGCTGAATGGGTTTCTAACCAATCCATCCCTAAGATAATATCATAGGATCCCAATGCTGTAGCATAAAGGGATACGTTTGTAACACACATGCCCAAGTCTATCTCACAATCCTTAACCACTTCTCCTACTCTTTGAGTGATACCCGATGCCATTTCGACTATGTTGAAATCATCTTTCTTGCTTGCCATCACCTTACATCTAGACAACGATTCATAAGAAATAAAACTTTCAGTTGCTCCTGGGTCTACTAAAAGAGAAAATTTCATACCATTTATTTTACCTGTCGCCTCTAGCACGGTGGACTGATGTTCTTCCTGGCGGTTGTTGACTGCGGCATGGATTCGGTGAGCCTTGCCCAAGTCTCCAACTGTAGTCTGTCCCTTTCCCTGACTAGAATCTATCTTGGCTTGTGGACAGTCTCTCTGGAAATGCGGTTCTCCACAAGTCCAACACCCCCCTTTTGGGGCCGACCTCTGGACACTTGGTTTAGTAAAAGTAGATCCACTGCTATACTGGGGGCGTTGCGCTATTGGATTTCCACTCTGATATTGTGACTGCATTGGTGGCCTATATGGTGGTCTCTGACCACCAGATGCACGTCTCTGACTTCTTGCTGTGGGGCTCTTAAATGAATTTTGGCGTCCCGTTGCCGATCTCGAAGCACTAGCTGAATGTACTCCTGGTCTCTGTACCACCGCTCCTGAAGGTCGAGGTGGTCGAGACTGTCCACCTCCTACAAACTCTTCCTTGGCTATGATAGCTTTTTGCACTGCTTCGTGCAAGGTACGTGGCATCAAAATACACACTTTTTCCCTGATGTTGAAGTTGAGCCCATACACAAATTTATTTACTCGCAACTTCTCCGTACTCAAATGTGGAGCATACCTCAATAGTTCCATAAATTTAGCTTCATACTCTGGGACTGATCGACCTCCTTGCCTCAAGGAATTGAATTCATTCAATTTCCTTTCAATAAACTCTTCAGATAGGTAACGTTCTCGAAAACGTTCTTCAAATATTTCCCAAGAGACGTCTGTTATTTCAATTCCAAGCTGCGGCAGCAAGGTCTTCCACCATAGCAGTGCGCTTCCCTTAAGTTGCAATATCGCCATGCGCACTTTCATGTTTGAGGTATAATCGCATAATGCAAAGCACATGGACATGTTCTCAAGCCATGCCTCAGCTACAATGCCATCAGGTGCGCCCCAAAATTCAGGAAATTTCATCTTCTCAAGTTCTCTTTGAGCATTTTCCTTTGGCGGTTGCTGAGATCCTTCTGTCGGTGCTACGAAATCTCTATCCTCTCGGTTAAACCGACTAATCAATGCCTCAGACATCCGCTGGAATGAACGCATCATATTCATCACTTCGCTTGCAGGTATATGGGTCGGTTCTTCCACTGCTGGTGGATCACGTGGAGGCGAAGGCTACAAAAGAGGTGGTGTACCACGTCCCCTAGCACTTCTACCTCTCCTTCCTCTTCTTCCCCTAGCATCCATGATTCCTGAGTTCGCAAGGAAAAAAGTTCATGTATTAGTTTCCAATCACTACATAAATAAAAATAAATAAATAAATATAAATAAACAAATTAACTTAAAGAGCAATGAGCCCAAGGTCCTAGAGTTAGAACCATGCTCTGATACCATGTGTAGCGCTCTCTATCATCCCACGGTCTAAAAACAAGAAAAATACACGTACTTTTTTTTTTTTTGGCAAGATCCTAATATAAAAAACTATTAATGCAAATTTCGTAACATAACTCTTATATGAACTTTTCCTATAACATTTCATTTTATTGTATCAATGAAGATGCAAATTCGTATTAAAAGTTATGTTTAAATAATGCAAATATACAAAATGTTTAAAAATTAAATCATTAAAATTTCAATTAATTTCCAAATATAAAAAAAATTACATTTACAAATTCATATTAAAATTTACTAATCATTTATCACATAATGTTACAATTTGTGTAAACATTATGTTGTATCAATAAACATGCGAATTTTAGAAGAAATCTTATGAAAAATCAATCAAATAACAATATATATATATTAATACCGAAATATCATATAATATACTTTCCAAATTTCATAACTTATAACTCTTCATTAAAAAGGTTTCCAATATTATCCGTTTATATAATTTCGAAATAGAAAAAGCTATACTCTCTATATGAATAGAAATAGGCAAAAAGACAATGACTTTATATGATTTCCAAAATAGAAACAACATGCACCGAATCATATTTTATGGTTTGAACAAATTGATAGATATGCAACTAGTCTAAGACTTCATACTATTTTCTGCCTATGATTCTTTTGCCAGTTTTTATTGGTAATACATCCCAGATCTAGTGTTTGCATAATATTTCAGTCTGCTGCGTAGTAGTATGCCCTCGATTTCTTTGATATGTGGTTTTAAAAATTATATCCAATCTGTATTAATGTCTGGGAATGAGTGTGCATACAATTTGCAGTTGATATATACTCTGTTTTCAATTTACAAATTGCTGTGCTTGATTCTATCCCAAAGGACAGCGTTAGGTTTATAATTTTGCATTCGATCCCGAAGGTCTACATTTGATCTGCAAAGGTCTGCATTTGATGTGCAGAACATATATATGAATATTCTAAATTCAGATCTGACATCCGTATTAACCAAGCAAAAATAGGAGTTGTACAGCGCTGGAATTGACTATTGTTTACAGGATGTTTACTTAAAAAGATTGCACCAGCAGTTCAATAAAGGGCAGCCTGTAGCATGCTGTGAATACCCTTCTCTTGGTCGCCTTTGCCAACAGCAACATAAATATATCAGACTCTTTTAAACAGCAGATGGCGTGGGTAGAAGAATGACAGTCTGGTTCATCCTTGCAGCCTTATTCTTGTTCCCAGGTGGCCAACTCTCATAGGACACCTTCAGATATTAATTTTGCACCAATGAAAAATAACCACAAATGCCACGATTTTGACAGACTATCTATTGTACTCTATTAGCAGTGCCCACTTCTCTTAGTTTGGATTTGGAATGAAAGAATCAAAGGAGTGATCAAAAGAAGAACACTAGGAATGGTTTCGACAATCTATAGCAATTTAAAGAATGCGTTGAGGATCACATAAGAATGGATCTCGATTAGCCATTTCGTTTTCAGCAAATGCCGAACTGTAGCCCGATCTTATTGTTCCTCTTCATACTTCAATTTACTGATCATGCTTATTATACAAAACAAAGGATCATCCTCAATAAGATAGAAAACCTGATAGTTAGTTGTGGTTTCTAGGGTTGATTCACCATAAAAAAATTGGGGTTTTATCTGGATCTCAGGTCCTATATGAACTATAAAAATAAAAATTAAAAGGCCGACGAAAGAGAGAAACGCCCTATATGTTTGCGCGTTGCATCGAATTATAAAGAAGCTGTGACTATACAACAAAATCTGTGACTGATCAATAAATACAAACACGCATATCTGTTATTTAGCGATGCAATAAGGAAATAAAATAGAACAATAAAGTACCAAGTATGAGATAGATAATCCAAGTACCAAAGGATAACATGCATAATGGATATTTTTATCGATTCCATCTATAATGATTCCTATACAATGAATTAAGGATCACATGAGAATGGATCTGGATTATCCATTTCATCTTTAGTGAATACCAAACCAGGGCAGAGGATAACATGCAGAATTAAATCATGCTTTTTATTGCAGACAATTGGAAATCACATGCAGGGATATAAACAACAATCTAAATGCAGCCACCCAGGCATATAAACAGAATTTAAATCCAGATCTCACAAATGTACAAATACAGATCTAAAATATAAATCGAGACCTATATTAAAATGCAAAATACAGATCTAAATACAAGACAACAATTTCTGAATCCAGTTCTCATAATAAAATATAACACAGATCTAAATAAAATACAACAATATAACAATCCATAAAAACCTGAGTTTCTTTGTGCAGGCTTGTTCTTTCTGAGGTTGCCGCACCACGAACCTTGTCAAGCTACCACGAACGTCGATCAGTTCCCAATCACCAGAGATCCACCGGTTGACCTCCCTACCATTCCAATGGGTACTCTCCTTCCCCAAGGACCCCCAAGCTGAATGGGGTTGCCGGAAGAAGTACCCAAGCACGATCAGAGTGTGTAGAATCACTAAGGGCCTCCCAACCCCTTCACACTTGATGAGCCAAACTCTCTACAGCCACCATCCGCCTCTCCTTCTCTCCTCCGTCCAGCATTAGGGTAAAAAAAAAAAACCTTCTCAAACCCTACCTCTTTATTTATATCGTTTTGCATTATTATTTTTATTTATTCTTATTTTGAATTCTTTTTATTTTATTTTATTTCAACGGATCTTTGTGATATGCATTTATGTAATTTCATATGCATTTATGCAATGTGATTAATTTAGGATTTCTTTACTTAAACCGTTTCTATATTTCATTCCTAGATTTTTGCTTTGATTTGCTATTTTTGTGTGTGTGCAATGTGTTTCTATTTAGAATTTACTTTATATTCTTTTATTTTGTTTATGATGATTTCCTCTTTTATATAGATATTTTTTTTTCAATTTTTATTTCATAAGGTTGTACTTCATTACTTTATTTCCAAGTCATGAGTTTATGGTTTAGTTATTAATTATTTATAATATTATAGTTTAATAATTTCTTTTGTTTCTCCAGGTGATGT
Organism: Pseudotsuga menziesii; assembly: GCA_001517045.1. Lineage (NCBI taxonomy): Eukaryota > Viridiplantae > Streptophyta > Pinopsida > Pinales > Pinaceae > Pseudotsuga > Pseudotsuga menziesii. The sequence goes on from LPNX010138470.1 coordinate 235,072, forward strand.
CAAGGGTGCCATGATCGTCTTCATGCCCTTCAAATATCCCACTTTTCGTGGCAGGGAGTTAGTGCAATGGCTGAGACCACGTTAACTCAGTCCAATCCACGTTGGCTACCGAGGAATAAGGTCGACACCTCATTACGCGCCCCTTAGTTGATCCTCGTGAGTGACCGAGTCCGTGGCCTACCCTCACGGAAGCATGTCTCCTGCAGGTAAAAGTCTCTCTCGCTTTTCAACCTGCCACATGGAAAATATGTGCTAACCATACGGGTACTTTCTTTCGTGCAACCCCATCATCCTTTGTGGATCAATTGGGAACCAGATCATGTTCCTGCACACATGAAAACCATGTGCATTAATCGCACTTACACAATTTAATCAAAATATTATTAAAATAAATTGTATCACCTGATATCCTGTTCATATTCAAACTAAAATTCATGTGGCATTGACACCACCTTGTGTCATTGCGCAGTTGGGTCCCTGTCACACTAGAAAACTGTCAAAGCATCTACCAATATATCGTAAGAAATGAAAATTGTTCATATATTTCATTCACACATTTTAAGATCAATCATATCACATTATATAAATCTATCTACTAATGTCCATTCATTCATAAGCAATCATTGTGACACAACAATCAATACAATAATAAGTCGTTTTAATTCATCATATTGAACCGGGCCATTTGTACTCAAAATGCCCTAAAACCATAACATATTTTAACACTTGAAATAGTCTATCCAACACGGCAGTACAATGTTGCATTACAAAATTTCATTTATCCATAAGTACCCAAATGTATCAACATGATCAAAACATATATTTCAAAATTTAACCGGGTCATTTGTGATAAAATGCCCTCAAATAATAATATAGTTGAATAATAAAAGAGTCTAAAAAAATGGGGCACTACAATTGATCTCTTTGGGGAAGATTATACTTCTCAATATCTTATGTTCTAATGTATATTCTCTGTATTTCATGTTTAGAATACTCTCAAGTCTAAATACCCAAAATAATTCATGTAAAAATGTTGAACAATGAAGAAATAGTGTCATTTCCCCACTATCTTGTTGTGAACCATTGTAATGCTGATGATTTCAAATTGGGAGAGACTTTCATTGTCAATTTATGATTCAAATCAGTTCAATATTCTATCTTATTCATTCTAAAAATTTTCAAGTCGAAATTCCTACGAGTTGTATGTCAAAATGACTTTTAATGAGCAAACAATGACCATTTCCACTCTATTTTGGTATATGTCATGGTAATGCTTATTATTTCGAATGGAAGAATGTATCTCTGATAAAAGTATGATGGATTGAATTTAATTAATGTGTTTTTCAAGTATCATGTTCAATACTTAAGCATTGGAAGCCATTTTACTCATTTTTATTGCATTGGGAGAAGATTTGGTGCATTTTACCCAAGGGTCGAAATTGTGACTTGGGAGTTGTTTTGGAAAGAGTCATAATAGACTGTATAAACTGAACCATGATGCATATGAGACTTTTAAAATCTCCCTTACACATAACCAGCCATTTTTAATAAATTCAAGTGACTTTGGGATCATTTGTGAAGCCATTTTCGACAATTACCCGGGGTAATTGGAGCCCCAATTTGCTAGTAAAGGCTCCTACTTTGAACAGAACATTAAACAAGTTTTTAGATGTAATTGAGAGGTCAAAAAACATACATGAGCATGATATTTAATTTATTTTATCATTCATGTACCTTCAGAGAAAATTTGAAGTCATTTGGGTCAATTTGGAGGTCTAGACATCAAAACTAGTCAAGAGCCAAAATTTGAGAAATATTGGAAAATTGGGCATTTTAAAAAAAATCCAAAAAGGGGACATTACAAAAAATGGGGGATGAAAGTACAAGAGTATAGATATAGCCTAATACCACATATAAATAAATGTATAAAATAAGATAGACATGCATTGCATAAAGGGGAATTTCAAGTTTTAAATAAAACTCTAAAGTTTTAACTTCAAGTTTTAATATTTAAAAAATAAAATAGGGTGCATCCATGGAATTGGGTTACCCTTTTTGGCAAGGCACTTTGGGAAAAAACAAAAAAATGTACCTTGATCGAGCAATTTTTTAAGCCCTCTATCGAGGTATTAACACCTCGATCAAGGGTTTAACAAACGCTCGATCAAGGTTTTCTTAAACCCTTGATCGAGCTTCTGCTAAACACTCGATTGAGGTTTTATTAAACCCTCGATAGAGCTTCTGCTAAATGCTCAATCGAGGTGTTAGAACCACAATAAAGGGTTTAGCATAAGCTCGATCGAGGGTTTTGAGAAAACCTCGATCTAGGTCCTTGTGCAAAAACAATTAGTTCCCATGGCCTCTTTTTGGCATTTTCTCCACAAACCTCGTACGAGCTACATCACAACCCACGGAGGTGGAGCCACAAACAAACCAACCACAACCTACCTACCTTTCACCACAATGGAGTTGGAGCAGAGAGGTAACATCCTAAACTAGTTTTTTGAAATTTAAATCGCATTTTATGTTTTTTTTTAAGTTTAAAAATTTTAGGTTAAAATTTAAAAAAATCATTATTATAGATGTTTTTAGGTTACTTTTTTTTGTTAAATATGTTTGAAATGTGTGCCAGCAAGCAGAAATGCTGCCGTATTTTTATAAAATTGTAATTTAAATTTGTTTGGTTTATATATATTTTCTCAACCGGTAGTGTTTATGCTGCTGGTTTAATTTTGAAATGTGTGTTGGGCAAGCAGATATGTTGCCCAATTTTTTTCAGTCCTCCGAGAATATACGGAGGATTGATAAAAATCCATAACACACCAAGTAAACAGAACCTATATGAACCATAGAGACAATTAATCAACCCTAGAGTCGAGACAAATCATTATTTTTTTATAAAATTTAAATTTAAATTTTTTTATTTTAAACATTAAATTTATAGTTTTTATAAATATTTCTATCAATTGACAACGTTTATTCTGCCGGTTTAATTTTGAAATGTGTGTCGGGAAAGCAGAAATGCTGCTCAATGTTTTTCAATCCTCCGAGAATACACAGAATATTGGGGAAAATCCAAACCCTAGACGGGAGACAATCATGAATCTTAAATCGACAGAGGCATTTATCTAAACAACCCTTATATTTTAATTTAACTATTTTTATATAGATTAAAAAATATATTTATCTATCTATATATATTATAATTAAAATAAATATATATTTACACATTTTTAAATATTTAAAAATTTATGTATTGTAAAATTATATTATATTAATTAATATGATTAGTTAATTTGCATATATGAATACAGTACTTAGTGAGTATTTGCTCCTTAGTGCTCATTGCACCCCATCTTCTACATTCATCCCACACTTTATAGGTGCAGGTCTCCTATCTAATAATATTTATTGCTAGATGCAAGAATCGCATAGGGATTGAGCCTATGTCTTCTTCTTGGAGAATAGGATTTGTTGAGGAAAAATTTTAATCAGCCTAAGTGCATTAATCAACAATAGAAAATCTGCTTCTTAAAAATTTATTCAATAATTTTGCAATCACCATATGCCATTCATTCAATGTTTTGAACAATATGTGATTGGATTCCATGTTTTGGAATACTCATTAATTTACAAGTTCACCCATCTTAAGTTCATTTTTTTGTAAGATATACTATTAGGGAAAAGATACCATTGGCTGAAGTTGCACATGCGAATGCTACAATTGATGCTAGGCTCATTTCCTACCTCTCATTTTTATCCCTTATGGGACACAATGATGGAAATATCTTGGAAAATTATTTTGTAACCTACACAATTTATGCCATAAGTGACACATGCGGACCTCAAGGTTCATTGCTTGTTTCAGCTCTAGATAAATGCGATAATAGACATGGTTTCTACATGTTGGTTTTAAATGCCGATTAAAACAGGTTTGCAAATTTACCCATATAGTTAAATACATTAAACATAAGACAATATAATGACACACAACACATCAACACATTAAACATAAAAACCCTCTCCCGAGGAAAACTAGCAAACCAATTTGCTTTCACTCGTATATTAATCAAACAGTCAAAAATAGGTGTTTAGAACCGTGATTTTCTAGACCACATATCACAGTTCATTACATCATGTCGTGATCATGCTTCACAACCATCTCATCCTATTTATATATGCAATGCAACCAACTTATCATTAATTAAAACCCATAACTTCCTAACCACTTTCAGTTATTATGTTACACTCGTCTTGAATGGGTCAACTTTGGTGGATTACTCATTGAGCTTTGGGCGTTCTATCAAATTCTCTTTGGCTAGTCCTTTTCATTTGACCAAATAACTTATTCCGATCGATTGATCGACCAAACATCCACCGCATGTTTCCTCCTACTCCAATTGACTTATAACAATCGATTATAAACTTTGCTAATTGATTTTCATGGAAAGAATATAACATTATCAACACTACACACTAACAATTATCTCTAAGTTATATATTAAAAATAAAAATAAAAATATTAGATATAAATTCATCAATATTTGTGCCAATATATACACACTATCTTAGTTCTTTTGAGAGAATATCCCAACCACACAACAAAATAGGATCTAACTAGTTGGATGAAATCTCTCAAATCCAACTGAACCTAACAACCTCTCCTAAAACATATAAGAACACTTCTAGAGTAGAGACAAAATCCCCATTACGATGACCAATAAGAATAAAATGACAAACTTCAGTAAGATTGAGTATCGCATATGAAAGTAAGGAGTTGGTTTGATGCATCATATTCTCCACCCTGAATTTAAGAACCTCACAATGAAAAAAAATACATATTTGGTCCAACCTGCCACTTGCATCGCATACATCGGTCATGTAAACATTATCAAACTATCAATGTTCATATAAAGGAATAACCATCGATCGAAGTACATGGGTACCTAACCACTTTAACCCCCCGATCTAGTAGGATTCCCTTCACGCACATTGTTCATTTAACTTCTTGATGAAATCCCTATTAATGCACACAAATATTCTTGTTTCTAGGCTTATCTCACCTTGTAGATTCTAGAACCAACATAATCCACTCATAGAGAATCAAGCCAAAACTTGGCACACTTTTCCAGGTGCTTAACAACAATATAATAGAGGTTACCAAATGATTTATCCAAATTATCAGGGACAAATGGAAAAGGTGTATGCATGCCTAGCTAGGTATACCAACGATATTATGTTTACATGTTATATAGATACGCGCACATACCATTTACATAGTCCATCTCGTGGAGACACTGTGTACAAGATTTTATACTAGTGCATAGGTACCATGCAATACTTCTCTCGAGTACCAAGTATAGGCATGATGCAAGATGAAAATATTTATAGAGAAATACATAGGATTTATTCATAATATCATAGAATTGTTACAAATATAAAGTGTGATTCACATTTCCATATAGTCAATGCTTTAATTAAACACAATTCAAAAAATTTACCTTGTTTGTCCATTTCCATACAACATCCACTTTTGCAACATGCACTATCACTAGTATCCTTTGGATCAAACTCTAACAAAATTGTTTGTTTCATCTTGAACAAAATATTTTTCTTTCTTGTTTCAGTCTCATCATTCCAAATCGAAATTAAGGATGTCGTCACATATGGCATATGAAAAAGTTCATATAAATAGATGAATCCATTCCTCAAGATATACTCACTATCTTAGCACACTAACAAATTGTTGATAATTAGGCGTATATTAGAACATCAAAATAAGAGATAAATAGCTAGAAACAATCTCTCATATCCAACTAAATCTAACAACCTCCCAAAACTTAGAAGGAAATTTCTAATCTAGGGACACGATCTGTGTTACAATGACCAATATAAATAACAACCAAAACTCTTAGAAGTATCACATCATACAAGTAGGAGTTACTATATCCAACAATGTATCTTGAACCTAGCAAACAAAATAAGGAATAGTACTGCATTATTAAGAGGTATCATTTGCTAAAGTATAAAAAATTAGATTGAGAAAAATTAAATGTTGTTCCTCAACCGACATAAAGTATTTCTTTTCCATATCACAACACTTCAAATTTAGTCATGGTTTTCATAATCAATGTCAAACCATTTTAGGTCAGCACTCAACATTGTAGACATATTCAAACACCAATCCATGAATGGTCACAAAGTTTTCGAGCGTTTTACCATTTATCAGCATTCGACTTAAACTCCTTTCCCTCATTTTCACATAGTTGAAGGATTTTGATATAAGTCGGTCATCATTATAAAACATATATTAATCGAAGAATTGAGTAATATTTTATAATCTATTACATTACATATTTAAATATATTTTTTTTGTTAAGTAAAATCCTTAAAAGCTTCATTTTTTTCTTCACATTGAGCATAATATAACCTATTTAGATTTGGTTGTCAAACATGAAAGACTTCATCATTAGAAAAGAAAGATTTTAAATTTAACCTATAGCAATATCTAATCAAACAATAATTCAATATGCGAGAAAAACAAAGAGGTAGCTATGTCATAGAAATAATTACAAATTTTAGGCATATTAGACTTAGTAAGCAGAAATTTTACACAAACTCATTTTATATCTAAAATATAGATTAATTTATATCATTTTTTATGATATAAATATTAATATTATGATAAATATTAATATAAATATTTATTTCATGCAGATCCATCTACACAACGTGGTTCTTTCGTTCGTCGAAGGCAGAGCACTGGCGGATCTGTGGCCATTCCTCGCCCCAGAGGTCACAAGAGGACTTGTAAGTATACACTTGCGCATGATGTACTCTTTGTTTTTAGTTACATAAAATTAAGTTGTTTCACATGTGTATATTTAATCATTAACTTGTATGTCTCTATTTTCACAGGTTCGCCCAGGCCTCCTACGTCGACACATGCTCCTGCTGGGGAGCTGAGTGGCAGCCACTCTACCAACCTCTCTGTCCATAAGAGAGGCGAGGAGGATACTGCTGGTGTTAGTGGGGAGATTCCCCATGAGACATGTACATTAAATGTATATATATTTTTCTTTCAGTTATTAGTACCTTTAATTTATATTGATTTCAAATTCACCTATAGTTGATGTATGTATTTTGACTGACATTTATGTTTTCATCTAATTTTCAGGTGTTGCGGCTGCACAACAAAGACTCAAACCTCCTGAGGAAGCACTATGGGAGAATGAGATCACTCACATCACACTGCAAGACATTACTAGTTAGCGTGACTATTTGTGGTCTAATGTCCGCTCCATTTCAGACCAGTCTTCCACATCATGTTTGATGTGGATGATGTTAGAGGCAGTAGATAATCTACTAAAGATCTACAGGTCCATCGAACCATTGAATTCTCTTTGGGCCACTGCATGTCAGAGAATAAGGGCCGCAGTTATGGGTCCTGATAAATGGCCCGCAGTGAGATATGCAACAACCGTCCATGGTGTGAAGGGAATATTATTTGATATCCCTCCCAACCACCGCACTGGTAAATCGCTTAGACTCAGGGAGTTTAAGCTAGAGGCTGCAACACCTTATGTCTATGATAGGTTTATTGGAGTGTGGGGCTTGTTTCCCCACTATGACCAGGTCTCACTGTACTTTGTAAAATATATATGCAGAGTTTGTCTTGGGGATGCACCCATATTACACTAGCACACCCTCGAGCTTCTATGGTGCTGGTGGGGGATGTAGTCATCCGTGTCATGGGGCTAGGAGAGACCCTAGAGCTCAGCTAGAGGCAGTGCCTTTGGTATGTCTCTCTACAAAGACCTTTCTTAGGACATAGGATGTAGTCGAGTCATCTCATCTAGTGATTGAAGAGTGGAGTGCACTAAAAGAGGCGACATGCATGCCAATGCATGGCACCATGATGGTTGTGCAGGCAGAGAGAAGCATAGCACCCACTACACCTACAGATCCTGAGTTACAGTGGGTGGACAATGATATTATCCACCTTCTTGATCATGACACAGTGGTGCAGTATGCTATCATAGCCCGCGATTCATATTTTTGATTGCATGAGAGATGCATGCCTCGACCGACGGGACATGTATATCTTTATACATTTACGTATTCTTGTGAATGTTTTATCAAATTATATGTCTTCATTTGATTTTCTTGATTGTAATGTATCCTCAAATGAATGATTTTTTTAAGTAATAATTTGCTTTGTGTTAGACCTCCATGCAGGAGCCCACTTTCATGGAGGTCTGGTTTGGAAGTAATGCATCTGTTCAAGGTCCCGCTGCAGTTCTGTCTGCCCACGTTGATGAGGTATGTGTTAATTGTCATCCTAAATTTGAATTTCTAAATGAGTCAATTTTTGTACACGTAATACATTGGTTTGTTCTAACTTTCGCCATTTATCTTTTTTAGATTGTACATGATAGAGGCAAGGGCATTGCACATGATTCTACACAACCCCTCCTGAGTCCTAATCATGACACACCAGTCGACGAGGTACTAGTTATTTATGTTCGAATGATTTGCACGTTTATGTTCATATTATAATTTACATGTTCAAATTGTAATTCTCAAGTTCAAATTGTAATTCATTAATATAACTATTTTCATGTCATGGAACTAGACACAGACATAGGAAGATATAGATGAGGGTGTTGAAGCCACCGTGATGTTTACAGATGAGTGGGTTAACACTCATCAGCCGGGTCCTGGTGAAGGCTCATTTGGGAAAATAGGTGACAACCTCCCAAACCTGACACTCAACTCGAGCGAGGTAAGTTCATAGATCTGTGTTTCATATATATTTGATTTTTTGTCACATTGTACATGTAATTTAAATATGTGGTATGTAACTTACTTGTGGAGTTCACAGTTTTAACTTCTGCAGTTCTCAGTACTGGTTTGTTTTCTTTGTGATGTGCATAAGGAAGGCTAGGGGCATAGTGCAGCTAACGGTAGTGGCCATGATGGTCGATCTCTTGATCAATGGCATAGGGGTGATTTGTAGACTGTGTTATTTGTGGACTTTATGATTATATATATATATATA
>LPNX010138470.1:244953-260406 GCA_001517045.1 Pseudotsuga menziesii
ATATTTAACAATCATTAATGTTTTACAATCTTACAAAAATGTACAATTTTGCAATTTAATAAATTACAAGTTTACAAAGTTTCCAAGTTCACATGTTTTCAAAATTGTCAATCAAACATAACTTACAAATTTTAACATAACTTACAATTAAAATGTTAGAAAATTTACAACTTTACAATGTAAGATCTACTAGTTGCAAATTACAATCACAATTTGCAATTTTAAATTACAACTACAATTTACAATTACAATGTAAAATTTGATTTCATTTACAAAAAAAATTACAACTACAATTTTAAATTTGATTTCATTTGTAAAAAAATTTACAAGTTCGCAAAATAGTGAATCAAATGAAACTTACAATTTAACATAAATTGCAATTAAAATGTTAAAAAATTAACAACTATACAATGTAATCTACTGGTTGCAATTTACACTCATAACTTGCAATTTTAAATTACAACTACAATTTACAATTACAATTCAAAAATTAGATTTCATTTACAGAAAAATAAAAATTATTTTCATTTGCAGAAAAAAAATAAATTAATTTCATTTGCAAAAGAAATTACAAGTTTACAAAAATCACAATCGAACTAAACTATAATCACGTTTTGCAATTTTCAATTACAATTGCAATTACAATTAAAATATACAATTCAATCTAATTTTTAATTGACAAGTTTACAAAATTTACCCATCTACAATAATTTACAAGGAACTTACAAGTTTAAAATTCAGAATTTTGCAAAGTTTACAAGTTCACAATTTACAACAAATGAATATTACAAAGAGTAAAAACAGGCAGAGACCAATATAGGGTAAAAATGGAAAAAAAATTAAAAGCAATTGCAATTGGTGGATTTAATGAGGACACAATAAATGTATGTGTTGTAATATCACTGACAAAATATGCAACGCATAATGATAATGTTAGGAGAAGCAAGCTGGTCTACAATCTCCAGTCTAGTCTAAAATACATTGGAAAAATTTACAAGTTTACAATTTACAACTTGTTTACAATGTAACATGTAATTTAGAACTTTGCACAAATAGAGTGATATACATGTATTTGCACAAATACACCAAAAATATGTTACATAGAAAAAATTGAGCTTCCATAACATGGTATTAGGACATTTCCTAGGTATAGGTGAATGCACATAGAGTATATGTGAATTCACATAATCACATATATAAGTTTACAAAAATTACATTTAAATACAAACGATATATTTCAGAAGAAATTTTGATTTGTTACATTTCCAAAGCATGTCAACTATGTCAACATAAAAAGTGGCATATAACTTTCATTCATACGGCCAATGGGTTATAGGAATGCACGTCTCCATAATACGATCATGGTCAACTACTGACATCTTCCATCTCTTTGGTTCACCCCTCTTCACCTCGATTTCAATGAGATGTATCCGAGCTTCCACCACCAAATGACTGTACTGATAAGATATATATTCGGGCATGAAATCTCTGTAAATAATATAATCACCTTGTCTTCTCACTTTTTCAAAAAAGTGGTCCATCACAACTAGGTCACCAACCTAGTACGTGAACTCTCCATCGACATAGGGCCACACCAACCTGCTTTTGATTTGTGTATACCACATAAACAAATATGCCACATGCCCGTCATATCTCGATGGTGCAATTACAACTAATACATCACCTGCATCAATATTTTCAAATATTAAACAAATCTTATATATATATATATATATATATATATATATATATATATATGCATGTGTACAAGACTAGAAGTTTAAACATTCAGTCAACTATTTGAAACTTGAATATGTGAACGACATAATGAATCCATTAATCAAATCATGCACCTTTCTTAACCAAATCAGAAACCCAATAATGATCTAGTGAAACCAATGCCTCGTCAGTGTGCATCTCTTGCCACATCGGAATTGGATGTGGCCCCTTTGGATTATGAGGGACATATTTCCATTGTTTGACATATGCACCGTTCATGAAATGATCAACCCCCAGTCCATTGGCGTCAATGCATAACTCACAGAAACATGCATACTTCCTCGTTGCAATGGAAAATATGTCTCCCATGTCTTTACTATGAATTGAATGTAGTTCTCTCATACTAGGTATGGTCTCACAATACCATGGCATGGATCTATTCACATCACGAAGGGAAACATCCCCAAAAAACCTACATTGAATAAAAACGTCACACACACACACACACACACACATTGTTCCTACCTGCGCACCGACCTTGCTTGTTCATGACCTTTGTGGCCCAAATTTTATGTACACCAATCAACTACTTCTGCTGAGCACTTTAATCGAGATTCACCGTGACTCATTTGGTACCTCTAAAGTGCTCATTTCATGCATGCAACTGCGCCATCATTTTCACCCTTTCCATGCCATGTTTCAAAAAAGATCCAGGTGTGTCGAATTCCCATCTCTTTGTGAAGATGACTCAACCAATAAAAGGAGTGCCCCGATTTGAACTACCTTGCACACCCATATGACCAAATCCAATGTTCTAGCATGCTTATATAAAGTTATTTTTTTTACGAAAAGAGAATTGATTGCAAGCATACACAAAGATTGGATTATATGTTAACGTAACTTGTGTCAATGGATTTTATATAAAGTTTGTGCAATGGGTGTCATAGCTTGCATCAAATAGAGACTCACATTTAAGTATAAATTATATGCGTAAGACAACATGATGATAATCATTTTGATCTTCTAAATGATGCAATTTACTCTTTGTAATTTATCATATTTCCTTAAGGAAGATTTTATTGAAACCACACTTGAAAGTGTGGTTGCAATAAAATATTCCTTAATTAAATATGATAAGATGGTATATAAATTACAAAGAGTTAAATTCAATTCAAGAAGGATGAAAACAATTGAACAATAAATTTTCAAAAATTTAAAGTTATTTTTATTTGAATGCGAAGGAAGGATGTACGTTAGGGAAATATTTTGTGCGCCCACACGTAGATTTGGAAGACACATTCTCTTGCATACCCCTCATATTGTGAATTTTCTTCAACATTCATAACATTTAATTTTGGTGCTTTAAAAACAAATCTTCTTGCATACTACATTTGTTTAAAGTTTTCTATTTGCTTATTTTTCATTGAAAGATAATGAATTTGAACAATGTAAAAGTCTCTTATTTAGCCAGAGAACTAAACAATTTAAAAACTCAATTAACTTATGTAGGGATAGATCTTGGCCAGTCATCACATGATCGTGCACGCTCTATTTTCTCAAGAGTAATTAGGAGCTTCAATGACGTTAGAATGGTTGCAATTTTTTTAAGAGGGTTGGATGATGCCAAGCAAGAATAGTTCAAGAACTCGACCCCTGATTGGAAAATCAGAGAGCATGTTAGTAACATAATCAAGTTGCAATTTGAACAACAATCAGTGATTACACAAGCTCAAATCCTACATGGATTGATAAAACACAAAAAATTGAAATGTGCCACAAAGTTGTTGGGTTTTAAGGATGTCAAAAATAAAAATGCATGTGATAATGTAACATAAAATGTAACAACTGCACTATCTTCATTTGGAAATTCAAGAAAAACAGATATCAAAGCTTCTCGTATGGAAATTTCAACTGATATTGTGGCACGAAGCACCTCAAGAAATCGAATGGTCTCAACAATGCCAAAGTTGCTCCATGTTTCAAGAAAAACACTGCACAAATAGACTAAATTCAGGATAAAGATAGATGAAAATGATGAAGCTACTTGTTGGGCTCTTATTTGAAAAGAAGCATATCAAGACAGGATGGAAAAGGACATTAGAGAGAAGGTGATAGAGTATTGGGACAACCATTCTCATTCTATACCATATCGAAAACATGTCCTACGACAATTTTCTGGCAGAGGCGTTTATAAGGAGCATTGCAAGCATGTTATGGAGATGACAAAAGTTGCTTTATTCGATGAATTCAAAGAATAAAATCCCGGTGTCCAGATCTCATTTAGCATGTTCAATAAGTTGAAACTGTGGTATATTAGGCCGAATACGATTTGGGACACTTGTTTTTGTCGATACCACGTTGAACTCCAGTTAATATAAAATCCATTGACACAAGTTACGTTAACATATAATCCAATCTTTGTGTATGCTTGCAATCAATTCTCTTTTCGTAAAAAATAATAACTTTATATAAGCATGCTAGAAAAAAATATAACTTCATAAACTATAATATTTTGATGAACTATAATATTTTGATGAAATAATGATAATTGTTTAATATCTCCATGACAATTTTAACCATAGATGCACATTTTATTTTACTTATCATATTGCAATTGTTTGTTAAAAAATTGCCAAATAAATGTCAGCTCAAGAATAACATTTTATTTTATTTAAATCATATTTCCATTGTTAGTTAAAAAATTAGCAAATAAATTATAGAAGCTTGAATGACATTTTATTTTAAGTTTATCATATTTACATTGTTTGTTAACAAATTAACAAATAAATACAAGCTTGAATAACATATTATTTTACTTATCATATTGTCATTGTTTGTTAAAAAAATATAAAATATTTATACAAGCTTAAATATTCTCTAAATGTATTGATTTTCATATCTTTACAATGATCTATTACATCTCATATTCAAGGCTAATGAATTCTTGAATTTGTCATAGTTGTTGATTTTCTTTGAGATCATCATTGTCATCAATGCTTAACGCCATATGATTCCTAGTCATTTGTACATGATTATTGATGATTGCTGAAGTTCAATCAAGTGTGTCACTTGTAAGTTAGTTTGTCACCAAAAATATCAATAAATTTAAACATGCAATATATTCAATAATTTTTTTATATAAATTATTCATGGTGTTATTTAGAGTGTACAAAGCCTTAAGCCAAATTCTATAAAGGCTTTCCATTTATTCTACATATACTATATTTCATTAATTATTGTACACACAATTATTGAAGTTATGTGAGTTGTTATGAACAATTGGTTTCTATATTAAATAAAAATTGTACAATGTTAATTATCATCATTATAGGAGGTCTATGGAAAGGTTTTTGTATTTTCATTAATATGAGTGATAACCATTTTTTTTAATTAAATTTGAAAATTTTAAACCAGCCTAGATCCAAATCCTAGGCTCTCTCAAGTTCTGAGAGGGATCCAATCTTCCGAGGTGAAAACCTCCTTGAGTGCAATACTTGAGAAGAGGTTTGCACCTCAGGATATTGGATCCCTCTCGGTGCTTGATAGAGCCTAGGATTTCGATCTAGGCTGGTTTTAGTCATGGGAGGTGACACAAAACTGGAGTTTCATCAACATTGTAAGGAACGGGTTAAGTTGAAAACATAGATAGAATTATGAGGATTATCTCAATGTAAGTAATAATTATTAAGGATTGAATAAATTCTTAAAGTGGAAAATAGAGCCAATAGTTTTGTAAGGATTAAATAAATGAAAATATGGTTTAGATTTACACTCAATATAGGGTTTTCCATTTTACCCCAAACAATCACTCTTCATCTGTTTTGCTTAGAAGAGGGACATTCTACATTACTATACATTTTTTCAACATTTCCACTAAAAAATATTTACAGTTATAAATTTGTTCTCTTTCAACAATTGGTAGATTTTTTTTAAGATAGATCTATGCTAGTAAAACACATTTATAAATTCTCAACCTGGGATTTCGTTCCCCACTACAATTTCTAAAACTAAGGAAATTTTAATATGATTTCCAGCTTTTAAGTACAACAATTACAATATAATTACATTTCTTGTTTGAATTTAAAAAAACCCTCATTTGTATTTAGAGACTATCTCGCCTGAGGAGCAACTAATTCAACTCAAATACAACTCTCACATGGTGCTTGTGAGAGTTGGCAAGTTCTTTAGTTGGTTTGAATTGTTGTTATATTCATTATCTTTGCATTCAGAACAATGCTCCCTTGCTCAGCATGTAGCAAATTCATTTCTGAGGAAATGTAGCAGCGTTCTTCAGCTCCTATCCAAGTTTCAACACGGTGGGAGAGATTGAGATGCTCTTCACCATTTTCATATATCACATGTAAATTTGAAGTCAACTATCTATAAAGTAAATAAGGTTGTAAGCCTTATTCAAACGAAGAAATTTTAATAAACTTTGAAAGTACAACTGTAATCTTTTTAGAATTTTTAAAGTATAATAACGAATTCATAATTTGATCATACCTTAATTTTGTTTCATTATTATTCACTGATGGATGATACAATTCTCATGGAAAAAAAATATTCGGAAATGAAGGCATTGATTAGTGTTTTAGATAATATATTTTTTGCAAATTTATAATTTTTTTAGGAATAGTTTATTTTTTATTTTCTTTATTTTTAATTGAAATTTGGTTAAAAAAAAACAAATCATCTTTAGTGCAATTTACCATGAGTTGTTTAAACAGCCTTGCATGGTTGTTTAGGAGGCCTTGCACATGGTTTTAAAACCATGTGCAAGGCCAACATATTTTTGTGGATACCATTGATAATACATGTGCCTAGGGAATATATCCATGCAATCTTACTATCTTTAGTTTTTGTATTGGAATAGTACCTGTTAAATACCTTGACACAATTAGCAATATATGAAGTAGATAACATGATAATCAATTAAAATAATAAGCTGTCGTCATTAGAGGGATCAAATCCACTCACAAATTAGAGGGATTCACCTACCAATCATTCTCAAGAGTGAAATGTGATTAATTTTTTTCCATGTCTGTGTAGGAATCAGATGGATCAAATCCACTCAAGAATTAGATGGATTCTCCTACCAATGATTCTAAAGAGTGAAATGTGCAATTAATTTTTTCAATGTTTGTGTACAACAAAATATAGGAAAATGGGCTAACAAAAAATGTAAAAACTCACTGAGCAAAACTCATTTAAAAACCATGCGACCTGAAAAACTTCTTAGATAACACCTGCTTTTTGACTCTTAGAGTCTCATAGAGTGGTCAAGATCTTTTCCAAGGGGATGGAATATAACTGTAACTTTGGTTCAACAGAGTCTCAGTTACCAAACCATCCAAATGTCTATCTTAAATATAAGGTGAAATTGTATATGTGAGCTTATATGTATGGTAGGAATTGGAGTTAGTAGTTTGTTTTAAATATAAGGTGAACTTGGGTGTAATTTAATCTTGTATAGTTAAGGGATTATCATATTGGTCATAAATTTAATAAGAATTAAAAAAAATTGAAGTGTTATTATTATGAGTGTGTGATGGAGTAATGTTTTTAAAGAGTTTGTCTAATTCTAGATAGATTTAATTGGTTAATATATATATGAAATTTTTGGATCTATAAATACTCTGATTTTCTGTATGACTAAATTCCAGTAATTAAAAAAAAACTTGCTACAAGTATAAACTACTCCTTACGTTGCTTAGCAACATCTCATATAAAATATTTATATATGAAAACCCTCTGCACAGATTTGAATATTATTTGGAAAGGTTGTTTTGTGCAATGACATATTTGAAATGGTTATATCTAAATTTTATTCTATCATATGTAGGTCATCAAGGTAGGCGCTTATTTACATGACAAGTAAAACAACAGAAGCATCCACTCTAATATAAGAATACACGAAGTTAATTTTAATTGGAGAAAATTTTAATGTAAACAATTGCAAATGTTTTTTTAGTTAAACAGGTTTAATGGTGACTAGCTACATGTTTTTACTATTTTGACATTCTTTCTGTTATCTATTTATTAACTATTAGTTATTTTTTTTATATTTTTTCTTTTTATGTCACATTCTTCACGTTATTTTCCATAAACTATTAGTTATACATTCATAAACTATGAATTATTCATACATAATTTAAACTATGAGTTATCCATACATTGCTACCAATATTTTATCTTATTTATTTATGCAAATATAATATAAGCTTACATATAAAATTTTCTTGAATATACAAAATATTTTTAATTTAAATTTTCCAAATTTTCCATCTCCATGTTTGGATTCTCTAAATAATGAGAACTTAATCTGAAGTGACAAATTTTATAGTATTATATTCAAATATTGTTTAAAAAAGTAATATGAATAAACCCTATGGATCATGTTTACGCCAAAACACGTTGGCATTTGTGATAATACTTTGTAAATAAATTCATATTTTTGTTGAAAATAGTTCCACCAGGTCGTAGAAGTATAAAAGTTAACCCAGAATAGCCGTGATTTCTTTTTCAGAAAAAAAGGTTTATGTATTCGTAGAAGGTGGAATTAATTGAAGCTCTAAATCCAATTATTTCCTCAAACTTCTTCACGTTGTTATGTAAATTCTATGGTTGCTCAAGGAGTCTGAGATCGGTTTCCCATAATTGATTTACTTATTATTGGTGTATCAGTGCTTTCCCATTATTATCCTTATGTGGCAAGTTAGAGGACATAAAATTTGGACATGTATTATTTTAGTATATAAGGATCACAGACATCTCTGATACACATGATTTCAGAACAAAGATAAAGAATGTTATTTCTTTTTATTAGGTTGGAGTTGAACACAGATCTCTTATAGTTTGTGTTTCAATTGGACTAAACTTTCATCTAATATAATACTAGCCACAACCATATTACTAAGATTAATATGTTTGAAATACACTTAGAGATATACATTTGACATATTGATAATGTTTTTTTACTAAAGACTGTGTCAACTACTGGTATCTAGTAGTTAAGCTAATATAAGAACCACTTAATTTATGGTTGTTAAGCTCATAGTTGAAGTTAGGCTCATAGTTGTATCATCATTCGAATTAAGGTAATAGTTAATTTAAAAGTTTATATTTATAGCTTAGACTAAGCCTTATGCACAATAACTCGACTCCCAATTGCTAGATGGATTTCAAATGTCACATAAGCTGCACATTACATGGTTTAAATGCAATCAAGGTCAACTTCTCATGCTAAGAGATGGAGTTCATCTAAATGTAATTTAATAGTTGTATCACTATTGGAATAATCTAATAGTTATATAATAGTTATCCAATATAACCACGATTAGAGTTGAAGTTAAGCTAATAGTTGTAGAATCATTGGATTTAATCTAATATTTATCCAATATAACTGCGATTAGAGTTGAAGTTAAACTAATAATTGTAAAATCATTAGAGTTATAAGCTAATAGTTGTATCTAATAGTTAATTTAAAAGTGAATATATTGGAAATTGCAATTCAAGTAAAAGTCATGATTGGAGTTGAAGTTAAACTAATAGTTGTATCATCAATGTATTTAAGCTAATAATTATATTGGCAATTGCAATTCAAGTAAAAGTCATGATTGGAGTCAAAGTTAAGCTAATAGTTGTATCATCAATGTATTTAAGCTAATAATTGAATAGTTGTATCTAATAATCAAATAGTTGAAGATGGAGTTAGATTTTTCCAACTATCATGAATTTTACTTATCAGATGTTAACTAAGCTATTTTTTTTTTGAAATTGTTAATTATGAGTTCGACTAACCTCCTTTAAAATGAATTGAAAACCTAATTACATCGATAGTCGTATATATGTTAGAATTTTGGGGTGGACTACAAGGAATGATTTTTCATCTACCGACCAGAATGAAATAAGTGTACTGTCCATATTGATTCTATGGACGTCGTCCAAGATTAAACGAGAATGAGACAAGTGTACTGTCAAGATTGATTCAATGGGCATTGTCCAAAAATAATAGTTAATAATTTCAAAAAAATAAAAATTATTTTAATTAACATGTGATAAGTACAATTAGTGATAATTCTAAAAATTAAAATTAATTTTCAACTATTCGATTATTAGATACAACTATTAGCTTAACTATAATGCTTTTAGAACTATTAGCTTAACTTCAACTCTAATCAGAGTTATATTGGATAACTATTAGCTTAGCTATTAGATACAACTATTAGCTTGACTCCAATGATTCTAGAACTATTAACTTAACTTCAAATCTAATCAAAGTTATATTGGATAACTATTAGCTTAACTATTAGGTACAACTATTAGCTTAACTCCAATGATTTTACAACTATTAGCTTAACTTCAACTCTAATCACTTAAGTCTTAGTCCAAGTGCATTTGACATCTAGGATTCTAGCTAATGTGCAGTCATGTAAGAGTCGAACTCCTAATAAAATCATTCGAACTCCTAATAAACTCCTCCAAACTCGTAATAAACTCCTAATGTCCCTAATATTTATTATTATTATGATGATAGGCGTATATATCTTAGAATTTTTGGGTGGAGTACTATATATGTTTTTTCATCTACAACCGAGAATGAGACAAGTGTACTGTCCATATTGATTCTATGGGCGTCATCCAAGATTAAACGAAAATGAGACAAGTCTACTGTTCAAATTGATTCTATGGGCGCCCTCCAAAATTAATAATTAATAATTTCAGAAAAATAAAAAATACTTTAATTAACATGTGATAAGTACAGTTAGTGATAGTTTTAAAGATTAAAATTAATTTTCAACTATTCGATTATTAGATACAACTACGTGCTCAACTCCATCTATTATTAGATACAACTATTAGCTTAACTCCACTGGTTCTAGAACTATTATCTTAACTTCAACTCTAATCACAGTTATATTCGATAACTATTAACTTAAATTCAATTCTAATCACAGTTATATTCGATAATTATTATCTTAAGTCCAATGATTCTAGAACTATTAGCTTAAATTCAACTCTGATCACTTAAGTCTTAGTCCAACTGCATTTGGCATCTAGGATTCTAGCTAATCTGCAGTCATGTATGAGTCGAGCTCCGAATAAAATAGTTCTAACACCTATTAAAATCCTCCAAACTCCTAATAAACTCCTCCAAAATCCTAATAAACTCATGCATCTTGTAGTTGGGAATCTAGCTAATACACCGTTCATATTATATGCTTAGTTATTCAATTCATTTTAAAGGGGGTTAGTCGAACTCATAATTAACAATTTCAAAAAAAATAAAAAATAGGTTATCTAACATCTGATAATTACAATTCGTGATAGTTGGAAAAATCAATCTCCAACTTCAACTATTCGATTATTAGATACAACTATTTAGTTATTAGCTTAAATACATTGATGATACAACTATTAGCTTAACTTAAACCCCAATCATGACTTTTACTTGAATTGCAATTACAAATATAATTATTAGTTTAAATACATTGATGATACAACTATTAGCTTAACTTAAACCCCAATCATGACTTTTACTTGCATTGCAATTACAAATATAATTATTAGTTTAAATACATTGATGATACAACTATTAACTTAACTTCAACTCCAATCATGACGTTCACTTGAATTGCAATTGCCAATATATTCACTTTTAAATTAACAATTAGATACAACTATTAGCTTAAAACTCTAATTTTTTTACAATTATTAGTTTAACTTCAACTCTAATCATAGTTATATTGGATAAATATTAGATTAACTCCAATGATTCTACAACTATTAGCTTAACTTCAACTCTAATCGTGGTTATATTGGATAAGTATTAGATTATTCCAATAGTGATACAACTAATAAATTAAATTTAGATGAACTCCATCTCTTAGCATGATAAGTTGACCTTGATTGCACTTAAACCATGTAATGTGCAGCTTATGTGATAGTTGAACTCCATTTGGCAGTTGGGATTCGAGTTAATGTGCATAAGGCTTAGTCTAAGCTTTAAATATAAACTTTTAAATTAACTATTACCTTAATTCAAATGATGATACAACTATGAACCTAAATTCAACTATGAGCTTAACAACCATAAATTAAGTGGTTGTTATATTAGCTTAACTATTAGATACAAGTAATTAACACATTCTTTAGTAATAAAAAGATTATCAATATGTCAAATATATACCTCTTGGCGTATTTAAAATATATTAATCTTAGTAATATAGTTGTTTCTAGTTATATATATATGGAAAACCTAAACATATAATACAAACTGTATATTAGATATATTCCCAACTACGAGATGTGGGAGTTTATTAGGAGTTTGGAGGAGTTTATTATGAGTTTGGAGGAGTTTATTAGGTGTTCGAACTATTTTATTAGGAGCTCGACTCTTACATGATTGCAGATTAGCTAGACTCCTAGATTCCAAATGCACTTGGACTAAGCCTTAAGTGATTAGAGTTGAAGTTAAGCTAATAGTTTTAGAATCATTGGAGTTAAGCTAATAATTATCGAATATAACTATGATTAGAGTTGAAGTTAAGCTAATAGTTCTAGAATCATTGGAGTTAAGTTAATAGTTGTATCTAATAATAGATGGAGTTAAGCACGTAGTTGTATCTAATAATCGAATAGTTGAAAATTGATTTTAATTTTTACAACTATCACTAATTGTACTTATCACATGTTAATTAAGCTATTTTTTATTTTTTTAAAATTATTAATTATTAATTTTGGAGGGTGCCCATAGAATCAATCTAGATAGTACACTTGTCTCAATTTTGTTTAATCTTGGATGACACCGATAGAATCAATCTGGATAGTACACTTGTCTCATTCTTGTCCATAGATGATAAAGCATATATAGTAGTCCACCCCAAAATTCTAAGATATATACGCATATCGTTGAAGTTAAGCTAATAGTTGTAGAATCATTGGAGTTAATCTAATATTTATCCAATATAACTGTGATTAGAGTTGAAGTTAAACTAATAATTGTAAAATCATTAAAGTTTTAAGCTAATAGTTGTATCTAATTGTTAATTTAAAAGTGAATATATTGGCAATTGCAATTCAAGTGAAATTCATGATTGGAGTTGAAGTTAAGCTAATAGTTGTATCATCAATGTATTTAAACTAATAATTATATTTGCAATTGCAATCCAAGTTAAATTCATGATTGGGGTTTAAGTTAAGCTAATAGTTGTATCATCAATGTATTTAAGCTAATGACTGAATAGTTGTATCTAATAATCGAATAGTTGAAGCTGCAGATTGATTTTTCCAACTATCACGAATTGTAATTATTAGATGTTAGATAAGCTCTTTTTAATTTTTTTTGAAATTGTTAATTATGAGTTCGACCAAACCCATTTCAAATGAATCGAAAAACTAAGCATATAATACAAACTGTGTATTAACAATATTCCCAACTACAAGATGCGGGAGTTTATTAGGAGTTTGGAGGAGTTTAATAGGTGTTAGAAGTATTTTATTTGGAGCTCGAGTGTTACATGACTGTAGATTAGCGAGAATCCTAGACGCCAAATGCAGTTGGACTAAGCCTTAAGTGATCAGAGTTGAATTTAAGCTAAAAGTTCTAGAATCATTGGAGTTAAGCTAATAATTATCCAATATAACTATGATTAGAGTTGAAGTTAAGCTAATAGTTTTCTAATATAACTGTGATTAGAGTTGAAGTTAAGATAATAGTTCTAGAATTATTGGAGTTAAGATAATAGTTGTATGTAATAATAGATGGATTTAAGCACTTAGTTGTATCTAATAATCTAATAGTTGAAAATTAATTTTAATTTTTACAACTATCACTAATTGTACTTATCACATGTTAATTAAGGTATTTTTTTTCTTCTGAAATTATTAATTATTAATTTTGGAGGGCGCCCATAGAATCAATTTGAATAGTACACTTGTCTCATTTTCGTTTAATCTTGGATAACACCCATAGAATCAATATGGATAGTACACTTGTCTCATTCTCATCCATAGATGAAAACACATAGATAGTAGTCCACCCCAAAATTCTAAGATATATATGCCTATCGTCACAATAATAAAAAATATTAGGGACATTAGGAATTTATTATGAGTTTGGAAGAGTTTATTAGGAGTTCGAATGATTTTATTAGGAGTTGGACTCTTACATGACTGCACATCAACTAGACTCCTAGATGTCAAATGCATTTGGACTAAGCCTTAAGTGATTAGAGTTGAAGTTAAGCTAATAGTTATAAAATCATTGGATAGTAAGCTAATAGTTGTACCTTATAGTTAAGCTAATAGTTATCCATTATAAATTTAATTAGCGTTGAAGTTAAGTTAATAGTTCTAGAATCATTGGAGTCAAGCTCATAGTTGTATCTAATAGTTATCCACTATAACTCTGATTAGAGTTGAAGCTAAGCTAATAGTTCTAGAAGCATTGGAGTTAAGCTAATAGTTGTATCTAATAATCAAATAGTTGAAGATTATTTTTAATTTTTAGAACTATCACTAATTGTACTTATCACATGTTAATTAAGATATTTTATTATTTTTTTGAAATTATTAATTATTATTTTTTGACGATGCCCATAGAATCAATCTTGACAGTACAGTTGTCTCATTCTCGTTTAATCTTGGATGATTCCCATAGAATCAATCTGGATAGTACACTTGTTTCATTCTCGTCGGTATATGAGAAATCATAGATGGTAGTTGACCCCAAAATGATAACATATATAAACCTATTAACATAATAATATTTATCCTACATAAAAACAATGTTGGTTTAAATTGAACTTTTTGTTAAAAACTAGTGGAGTTCCTTGACATGAACAAATCGAGGAGAGAAGAATATTTTTCCATGCCATTTTAATTTGATATTGGGTATATACAATATCAATATGGGAGGGATACAATACTATTAGCTACTAACGATGGAATTATCCATCACACATTCTTCCATTGCATCTCTAACATAACTTTGTATGGAATACGTTTTGCTTGGTATGGTTAATGCCCAACCATAAATAAATTTAAATGACATACATTTTCTTTGTCCTTGGCATGGGAAACACCCAACCATAACTAAATTAATCCAAAAACTTATTTAAACATTTATAATAGTCCGCTTCTTTATCTCAGGCAATCATTTTTCCTTTGGCTTCAACATCGAAAAATTTCAGCCATCAAGTATTTTCAGATCTAAAAGTTTTTATTTTAGATATTCAAGGATTTTATTCAACGTCCATACAATTTTTTATTTTATTTTACAGGAATTCAAATATTTGATACCTGCATTTCATCCAAACATTTTTATTTCTGTTTATTCAAGGATCTAGTTCAACGTTTAGCCAAAAACCTTTTTATTTTTCAGGCATTCAAATATTTGATACCAGTATTTAACCAAACGTTTTTATTTTGCATGCAAACACCAACATGATTTCAAACAAATAATCTCATAGTTATGGATTAGAGTTATTGATGCAGGAGCATCCTGCTCTCCATTCAAATTCCAAGTTAAATGTTAGATTAGGCTTAGAAGGGCTCTTCAATTCTGAATTGATGGTCTTTGAACCATCACATTGTAAATAAACCTATGTTTGATTTGATTCTAGATAGATGGTGAGTCACTAATAGGATGAGTGAGTCATTAGGTCAACTGATGAGTCATTGTAACAAAGCCCTCATCTAATGTTAGCGAGTCATAGGATAGGTTAGAGGATT
>LPNX010138470.1:261263-432142 GCA_001517045.1 Pseudotsuga menziesii
GTAAGGCCAATTACATATGTATCATGCCTAAGGAGATCAGAATGCGGGTTCCAAAACAATTTGTATGTACAGTTTCAGTAGTGAATGAAAAATCCTATTTCAGCATAATCTCTCTGTGTGTAAATTCAATTCTGTCTGAGTGTGTGACTTCATGAATTGAGTGTTTGGTTAAATCCTGTGTTAATGAATGATAAGATTGCGAGTAAATTCAAGGTTTCTGAAAGAGAGTAAAATAGAGATCGATTGATCGATTCTCTGATCAATCAATGAATAATTATGAAGTCCCGGGAGTCAAGTTTAGCAAATATTGGATGGCTCAAAACATCTCAAGAAGATGGATCGACGACAAGGAAAGATTCATGAAGTGAACATGAATGGAAGATAAGAAATACGCAAGGTTAAGTGAAGTTTCATTGGAGATAGCAGATCAACGGACGAGATCAAAGGCACAAGAGATCTAACACTCCATAAGAATCCCACAAGAGAAAGGTGTAAGAAAGATAAAGGATCTTCAAAGATAAGATGAGATCTGCATATGATCTCAGATCAACGGTCAAGAAGGAAGCCGCATGAAATCAACGGTTGTAAAGAGTTGTAGAAAATGAATTGCCGGAGGGAAATTGTGGAAGTTCAACTTCTGGAAAAGTTGGACCAGCAATCCACAATCCACAATCTGATTGCAGAAAGGAGTGTTGCGGCCGCATAATTACGGAAGTCAAATTTGGAATTTGGGAATTTCTACAATACGCAAATGCGGAAATAGAGTTGCGGAAAATCTATTTCGTAAAGGAATTTGTGGAAAGGTTGAAGTTGTAGAGAGAGAAACTGAGGTTGCAGAAAGACAGATTTGTGGAAATGTAGAGAAATCTAAATCCTGGGGAAAGAGGATGGGATAATGGATGTTCGGGGCTCAGTCTGCATCAGAATGGTATCAGAGCACATCTATCTCTTGGAATGAGGTAATGATGTTTTTGTTTTCCGTTATGATTATAATTCACGGTGGGAAAAGACTTGCAGACAAAGAGTGTGTGATATTAGCCACAGGAGAGTGCAAAAGAAATCCTTGGAAGGATTTAATAGGTTACAATAGACTAAAGGAAGTGGAGTTGCACACATGACACTTATGTTCCTGGTGAAGAAGAGTTTGTGAACTCTTAGAGGAAATAGGAAGTAGTGGCAGAACCCATAAATCCAATAGAGGTTGGAAAAGAGAGGACTAGTGCATGTTCTGAAAAGAGAAGTGGACCTACAGAATCCAAATGGAAGAGCAAAGGAGATGCTGTAAATTTTCTAGAGGAGAAGAACCAGATATCAAAAATGACAAGCTCAAGGAGAGATAGCTTGTTGAGGTATAATAGACAAGTGTGGAGACTTGTTGAGGGAGTCTTAGGAAAGCAGTCCACAAGTGGAAAGGATGAAGTTCACGAAAGAGAGGGAGATAGAAACAATGAATACTGAAGGTCATTGCAGGGGTTCAGAGGAAATCCACAACAAAAGAAAGAATAAATAAAGCCAAGAAAAATGTAACAAGGAGTTGCTAGAGTTAGCAAAATACATTTTGTGCTTTGAGAAGCATATGCAAGCTGCTGAAGAAGACAATCAGAGGTATGGTTGGGTGATGAAAAGGAAGGTAAGATGGAATTCACTTCAGGTGAAGCTACAACAAAATATGTTTGCTGAATTGAAGAAAGAACTCAGAGAAGTTGAATCTGAGATGGAGGTTTCATATTGTGAACCTAAAAGGGGTCCTTTTCTTGGAGAGGATGAGAAAGCAAAAAAGGAGAGACTAATTTAAAGTCTCATGGATTATGTAAAGAGTACAAATAAACTTATGGAGGAGATGACTGTGAGTTCAAATGAGGCCAAGAGGTATTATGTTTTTGATATTGATGATTTGTTTGTGACTACAGGTTTTGTTGCAGATGATAGGAAACCTTTTGAAAATGTCTTAAAATTTGATGAAGAAAGCCTCTCAAATGAGGAAATGTCTAAAATATTGCAACAAAAGGACCTCATTGATGAGTTGCTTGATGGAGGAACACAATCAATTGAAGATGATCTGAAGATGAAGGCAGAAAAGGAAATGTGCAAAGACATTTCTATAGGGAAGAATCAGAATTGCATTCTGATGAAGAAAAAAGTTGAACAGTCACCTTGGACTGTCATGAAGTCTGAAGAAAAAGAAGATGTGCTTTCCAAAAGCAAGATAGCAAAATATAATTTGGTTATAGTAAAAGATGATATGGTATTCTATGAAGAGTGTATGTAGCTTGTATATCAGACTACTGGAGAAATAAGTGATGGTGAAAGTTTGATGTTGTGCTCAGACCAATACAAAAGGATGATACCAAAAAAGATATCAACAAGGGCTTCATAGTCTCATGTTTTTAAATATAATGGTTTGTGTATGACTACATGTATTGAAGAACACTTAGATGATGTGTTTATGCAGGTTGATAAGGAAATGAAGCATAGGATGGATGCTTTGGAAAATAAAAGCAAGATCAAAATTGGGCCATTAACAAAATAATATGTTAATTGTTGTGAAGCAAAACATAAAATATTCTTAGAAGAAGATGGCGCAGAAGATGAACTAGCTGAAAGTCTCGTGAACTCTTGGGAGAGTTTAGATCAGCATGAGAATATGCTGATAAGAAAGTCAATGGGAGATAAAAATTTCAATATTTTTGAAATTAATGAATTGTGTATATATGCAAGAAAAACATGTGATGAACCTTGTGAGGTTTTCCCAGAGGTAAAAGAAGAATAAAAAGAGTATCCATGTATTCTTGACATGGACCAAAGCCATAAATTTGTTCTAGGATTGAAGAACGAGATGACATGGTCTCGTGGAGATATCCAAAAGAGAACACTTGCATATTTGGATAGATGTGTTGCTAACAGAGAGGGAAAGAAAATTTTCATGACACAATAAGAGACTATATTGTGTCAAAGGGGTGATCAGTACCTAAAGGAATTTTCTATTGTAGAGTTAACTAATGGAAACAAAGAAAATTTTTCTAACCTCAGGAAATATGATGAAGAGTTAGAAATGTTGGAAGATTGGTTAATTAACCAAGGATTGACATAGATGAATGCTTAATGTATGCAAGCATAGAAATGTTTAGTGACAACATTGGAGAGGAGAAGATGGGAAGTCAATGCATTGAATTGTCTTATAATGATATGATTTTGTTACAGAAAGCAAGGGAAATGGCAGACCAACATAATTTTTTTGGAGCATCTTGGAATACCTTATAGTCGGGGTATGATTGTAGATGAAAGGAGAAATATTGAATACATGAGGATGTCGCAAGTAGTGACCAACAACAAAAAGACAAAAGACAAGCAGGGTAAGCAGGTGTACCAACCAAAGGATAGATTGGACATGGAGATTAAAGAACTAAGGTTGTTGATGGAGAATATGTCTCAGAGAAGGCATGAAGAAAGAATGAAGATTTACATCAGCAGAGAAAATAGACAAAACAGTGGTAGAGGATGGATGATAGAAAAATATTGTAGAAGCAAAGCTAGTGGAGCATTACAACAGAAAATTTGGAAACCAGGAGGACTGAAGATGTAAAAGACAGAACAACATGATGAGATGGATGATCAGTTACAGAACAAGGTTTGGGATCTAGGCATACTGAAGATGGAATTTTATGACCAGGAGGTCATATTTCTTTCTTCCTGGGGATTCTGATGTAGGAGCATCCTTCTCTCCATTCAAATTCCAAGTTAAATGTTGGCTTGGGATTAGAAGGAGTCTTCAATTATGAATTGATGGTCTTTGAACCATCACATTGTAAATAAACCTATGTTTTATTTGATTCTAGATAGATGGTGAGTCACTAATAGGATGAGTGAGTCATTGGGTCAACTGATGAGTCATTGTAACAAATCCCTCATCTAATGGTAGAGATTCATAGGATAAGTTAGAGGATTTGTTGTAATTAGGATTAGTTAGCAGAAGATTAGGGATTTTTGAGTGGATTATGGATCTGAACCAAAATGGTTCATGAATCTTGTTGTATATATATATATGTATTCCTATGAGGCATAGAGGAAGAGAGACAGAGATAGACAAATAGGAGAAGGAGAAGTAGCCAAAACAGAGTAAAGCTAGCTCAAGTAAGGCCAATTAAATATGTATCATGCCTAAGGAGACTAGAATGCTGGTTCTGAAGCAAATTTGTATGTACAGTTTCAGCATGTGAATGAAAAATCCTATTTCGGCATAATCTATGTGTGTGTAAATTCAATTATGTTTGAGTGTGTGAATTCATGAGTTGATTGTTGGGTTAAATCCTGTGTTAATGAATGATAAGCTTGCGTGTGAATTCAGGGTTTCTGAAAGAGAGTAAATCAAAGATCGATTGATTGATTCTATGATCAATCAATGAAGAATTATGAAGTCACTTGAGTCAAGTTTAGAAGAGATTGGATGGATGAAAACATCTCAAGAAGATGGATCGACGACAGGGAAAGATTCATGAAGTGAACGTGAATGGAAGATGAGAAATCCGCAAGGTTAAGTGAAGTTTCATTGGAGATAACAGATCAACGGATGAGATCAAAGGGGAAAGAGATCTAACACTCTAGAAGAATCTCACAAGAGAAAGGTGTAATAAAGATAAAGGATCCACAAAGATAAGATGATATCTACATCTGATCTTAGATCAATGATTAGGATGGAAGCCACATGAAATCAACAGTTGTAAAGAGTTGCAGAAAAGGAATTGCGGGAAGGAAATTAGGGAAGTTCAACTTCTGGAAAAGTTGGATCAGAAATCTATAATCCACAATCCAATTGTGGAAAGGAGTGCTACGACTGCATAATTACAAAATTCAAATTTGGAATTCAGGATTTTCCACAATCCGTAAATGCGGAAACAGAGTTGCGGAAACTCTATTGCGGAAAGGAATTTGCAGAAAGGTTTAAGTTGCAGAGAGAGAGACTGAGGTTGCTAAAAGACAAATTTGCAGAAATTTGTCTTGTGGAAGGAATTGCCTTGCGGAAGGAATTGTCTTGTAGAAAGACAATTGCAAAAAATCAAGCTTGCAGAAACCTGTTTACAAAATTGAACCTACATAAGCAGAGCTGCGCAATAGAGTTGCGGGAGAAGAAATATTTAGACAAGAAGCCAAATTTAGAGTTTTCTAAATGTAGAGCAAGCTAAATCCCAGGGAAAGAGGATGCGATAATGGTTTTTTGGGGTGCCCGTCTGCATCAGTTATACATTGCTTACCGAAATGTTTGTAGCTCAAATTTGTCCAATCAAGGAAGGGTTCCTCATTTATTTTTTAGGCATCTCTAAAATAACATAATTTGCAATGTGGGAAACGTTTCTAAATGAATTACCTATTGTTTGCAGAGATATTCCTTCTCTTTTCTTTGTGGCAGTCTTCTCTTTGCGACAGATTGGTATTTTATAATTTTTTATGTATATTTTTATTACCTATTGGTGTTTATATAGTAGGTGTTTCAAAATACACTTAGTTTTGTTTTTATTTTAATGAGCTAGAATTTTTTTTTACTTTTAATTAATGGTAGACGAAATCTACATCATAAGTAAATAGAAGTAAAATGTAAATATTTATAGCTGACCTTTACATGAGGAATGTTACATAAGGTTACAACATATCCCTTGTAATTGGAAATAATATTTATAGCCGACATTTACATGAGCAACGTTACAGAATGTTACAAGATCTCCCCGATAGGCTGTAGAGCACCTCTCGGCACAATAATTTTCATCAAAGCACAATATGAAATATCAACATAGTACATACACCATGTGTAACATAGAATATGCAATGTGTAACATAGAACATGTAATGTGTAACATAAAACATGAAATATTAGTATGTAATAGGATATATATAAATTATGAATTTGAACACTATGAAAATGAATATATGAATATGTAATTAAAATCATATTAAGATCGTTGAAAAGAGAGATAAGGCTATATAAAGGATGAGGGAAATAAGTGCAATGTTAAGAGGAGAAGATGCAAGTCAACCTATGATGGTGCAATCAATTCCCATTGAGAACAATCTTTTTAATTTTTAACATAAAAAGTATATATATATGTGAGGCTATATTATCAAATTATAATTCATTTACATGTGAGGCTATATTATCAAATTATAAAATTTATTTGTATGTGAGGATATGCGAGGCTAATGGATATATGCATATTCATTTAGAACTAGATATTATGCTAGAATATTATGTGCTATAATATATATATTCATCAACCATTCTCTAATTTCATTGGAAAACTAGTTACTCATATTATAATACACTTACTTTGTATATATGTAATTTAGTGTAGTGGTTAAACAATTTTTTCAATTCTTTCACATCTACGTAAGTGGTTTTAGAAGGTTGTATATATACATGCACATACAATGTGTATAACTTTATGAATTAATTACAAAATTATAATTAAATTCTAAACAATTTAACATGGATATATATATAAATTATGAACTAGAACACTATGAAATTGAATATATGAATACGCAATATGAAATTATATGAATATGTGAATATGAAATTATACAATGTACATACAATTATGAATACATATATATGAATACATGGACATACAATATATGAATACATGCGCGTACAATGTATATAAGTTTATGAATTAATTACCAAATTATAATTAAATTCTAAACAATTTAACATGTATATATATAAAAATTATGAACTAGAACACTATGAAATTGAATATATGAATATGCAATATGAAATTATATGAATATATGAATATGAAATTATATGAACTAGATCACTATAAAAATGAAATTATATATATGAATATGAAATTGCATAACTTTTAAATCATACCAATATTGTTAGCAATGGCATTTGATTCTCCCATCATAGGTTGATTTGCAACTTCTTCTCCTCTCAAGATTGCTCTTTTTTTCCTCTTTCTTCTCTATCTTTCTCTCTTAATTCTTCGGTGTTGCTTTGAATCCGAGTAGATATTTTACTTCGACGTTTCTTGCTTCCCATTGTGATTGATCAACAATCCAAATTGATACCCGCAATAATATGTAAACACAAAACACAATGCTAAATTTGCATTAGAACACAATAATTGTTTCAAATACGTTAGTTAATTGTGAAGGATAAAATTAGTAACATGTTTATGTTTTATGTTTTATGTTTATATATAATTCCCTTAGGAATTCAGGTGGGAAATGTGGTTGGGAATGTAGTTGGAATGGAATTAATGCCATCAATGCCTAAGTTCATTCTTGGGCATTTTTGGTTAGGATTTTAACACAAACAGGACCTCGATCGACTGTTTTAGAGGTACTTCGACCGAGGTTTTAACAGTATCTCGATCGAGGGTTTATTAAAGCCTCGATCAAACTACTATTAAAACCTCGGTCTAGGGATTTGAATACCTCGATCGAGGGCATGAAAAATAGAGAATTATCCCTCTTACAGGAAAATCAATATTTCTATGTGTCTTCCAGGGGTGTAAACCCTGCCATTCATGGCACATAACTGAGTGTGGTTTATACTGATAGATTCATCACCGAATCCTCTATCCATTGAGGTATCATGCACATGTTTTGGCATTTATATGGTTTTTTTTTAAATTTATTCTAAAAATTACACTTAGAAAACTTGACAACAACTTCAAAGAAGCTAAAAGAAAAATCCATAGGGTAAAAAATACACATTCAAAAATTTCTTAAAAATGCACAACCCACACATTGGCAGGTCCTCTTCAAAAGGGTATCTTGTTTTTCAATTTTTGAAAATAGTGAAAAAAATGATGGAAAGGACACACATATATATAAAATGATGTTGAAATCAGATGTGGTCACTTTCTAAAAATAATAAATAATTGTATATTGTGAAAAATTAACAAAAAAATATGCAGACCAGAGTGCATTTTGTGTAGATCACACACACACACACACACACACACACAAACACACACACACACACACATATATATATGATTAATGTAAGATTGAATTATTGGGGTGGGACATGAGCCACTTATTAACTTCTTCAAAATTTTAAGATGACACAGTTCATTAAATGTGAAATTTCACCCATTTCATGACATCGAAATATTTTTAAAAAAATCATTGGGAAGTAAACATAATATTCTACAATTTGTATTTTACTGCAAGTCAAAATTCACATGGAATATATGCGTTTCGAGGGCTTCTATCCAACACATGAGTAAAAAATCAGGTTTTCATCGCTAAATTTGGCCAAAAAGTGTTACCCACATTCATGGAATCATTGTAGTAGTTGCTCAATTACAATTTACTATTTATTACAATTGCTAATATTGCAGATTAGCATTTAACAATACATAGAAGTCTATAAAACAGATCTAACTTTGTAAAAATGTATCATTCTCAAAATTTAAATCACTCAAATACAATATAAATATGGTTTAAAAAGACAGAGACTTACCAAATGTCGGGATATGAATGAACAGTTGAAAAATCAATTCCTTTGATTTGGTTATTGGTGATGAAATCTGTCCCCACAGATCAGAAGCTTGGATTGATCTTGGGTATTCTCCATAAAATCCTTCCAAACCATCCTCCAGAAGATGGTTTCCATCAATGGATTTCACATGGCTAGTCATCTCCTCAATCCACCCCTGTTTGATCATCATAGCCAAAGAACTACCATGTTTACTCATAATGCTCACACACAATCATTACTAAAATAATTAATTATTAGAAAGAAGAATTATAAAGAGAACCCTATAAAACTATCAATATAGTGTCAATATACAAGCTCCGATAACGGTGTTGTTCAACAATAGAAGCAAGAACTTAAACACAACATCCTTGTTTAAATCTTTGGTTACAATTGTTTTCCATTTTCCACTTTTGATTCAAAGATACAAGGTGTTAGTTGACCTGGATGGTCCTCCCAGAAGGATCAATTTGACAACAGCTTGTTCTTGAGCTCCCATGCAAATATTTTAGGGTCATCCCTATAGGCTATTCAGTGACGTTTTTCACTCTAGTCAATAAAGTTTGCAATAAAATGCATTGCCCAATGCAGATTTGACTAGCTTTTGTATGCATATATATTGCATGCAAATTGGTCTATGTATGTTTATATACATAATGAAAGAAACTTAAGAATATAATGAAACAAAAAAGATAATTATAGAGTTAGTTACTTTAACATGGTTCTTATCATTAGGGTATTTTTGAGGTCTAAAATGGGCCTCATAAGGGAAATAATAAAATAAGAGTTGTAATAATAAAATAAGTTCTAAATTTTGGAGGAGAAAAAGAAAAAAACTACTTTTTCTTATCATATTTTGGCATATCTCCTTATCGGTTCACCCAAATTTTGAGTTTAAGGACCCGTTGGATGCATAATTTAATTC
Source organism: Pseudotsuga menziesii (assembly GCA_001517045.1). Taxonomy (NCBI): domain Eukaryota; kingdom Viridiplantae; phylum Streptophyta; class Pinopsida; order Pinales; family Pinaceae; genus Pseudotsuga; species Pseudotsuga menziesii. The sequence continues at coordinate 270,674 of LPNX010138470.1, forward strand.
CGCATCCAACCTATACCCACACTGCATACTTCTGAGGTACCTACGACACCCAAAAATGAAAATTTTAATAAAAAAATGTATTTTAATATTGGATGCAAAATTTAATTCCGCATTCAACCCATACCTACACTGCATACTTTTGAGGTACCTACGACACCCAAAAATGAAGATTTCAATAAAAAATGTATTTTAATAGGTACCTCAGAAGTATGCAGTGTGGGTATGGGTTGGATGTGTAATTAAATTCCGCATCCAACGAGTCCGATAAGGAGATATGCCAAAAATGCAATAAGAAAAAGTAGTTTTTTTAATTTTTCCCTCCATTTTTTTTAAAACATTTTACCCTTATGGTTGACATCATCATCTTGAATCTTATTGGTTCTTATAAAGTGAATTTTAATGGTATAAATTTTGTTTTGAGGCCCATTTTTTTACCTCAAAACTCCCCCAATGAGTATATTTTTATAGTGTAATTGGTGAAGAAATCAACAACATAGTTGAGATTTTTTCCAGCATTGTGAGCCCATTGTACATATTGATTCTTTCCTCCAAAGTTCTCATAATTATTTTCTAGGATAAGTATGAGTCTGAGATCATACTTGTGGGATTCAGAGACCACAAAGTCCAGAGCTTGAACCAAAACAACCCCAAAAATCAGAAGATAAACAAACATGAGTACACTGTGAGTATAGGAGAACACATTTAGAAATGTGAGTATGTATTTTTTAAATGTGCCTTCCTTCCTCCTCCTATTCTCATATATATCTCCATATGTTTATATGGACATATAGATATGCGCATATTTTTATAAATATACAGATATATGAGACTAATTTCATAAATATATAGATATATATCAATATTTTTATATGTACTATTGTATATGCCATATCCAGATGTATCATATCCAAAAATAAATATAAAAAATGGAACATGTATTCTCATCCATATCCTATTTATGTTCTGGTAACTCCATCTCAAAAACTACATAAGTGCCATATGGTAAACAAGTAATATCTCACCTAAAAGAAAAAATAACACTAATTCATAGATCAGGGACATGAGAATTAGATGTGTCATTAAGGGCAAACAGAAAATTATAAAGTAAGCTTCCTATACTTTTCAAGAAAACCAAACAAAGATAAAAAGGAAATCCAAATAACAAAAACCGTAAAAACCAAGTATGGAATATGCCATGTACATGTCTCCAAAGTACTTGATGTTGAAGTTTAAGGGTTAGAGGAGTTTTTAATTTAAGAAGTAAACTTTAATGCATGAACATATAAAATCTGATTCGGAACAGTACTTCTCTACTAAAATTTGAACTATAATAAACAAACATAATTTTCATCTCTTTCAACTTAACGCTCCATTAGTCACTGCATTAAAGTTGGTCCTCAAGAATCATCAAATGCCATGTAACAACAAGGTAAAATAATGTACAGTAGATATCAACAATAAAGAATCATAACCAATATTTGAATCAACCATATACTTAGATATTTCATATTTTATCTCGTCACTGAAGGAACAAGTGAATCTAGGAAAACAATTTGCGTACCTTGAGAGAGATCCTGAGAGGGTTAAAGCAGAACCATACTGACCCACCTAGTACAGTAATGATTCCAAAGGACACACAGTCATGCTGGGTAAGGATGCAATCACATAGTTCAGAGACACAGAAGCATACTTTGCGTATTCATGCTTGAAAAACCACAATCCACCCATAAAGTGAAACTCACTTCCATATTGGGGAAGACCCCACAGTCCACACAAGAAAATGGGTTCATGGTCATGTTGGGTAAGGACCCATAGTCCACTCAAGAAAACATATCATGGTTATGCTAGAGAAGGACCCACAATCCACCAATAAAACAGATCATGGTCACGCTAGGAAAGGACCCACATTCCACTCAAGAAAATCGATCACGATCATGCTGGTGAAAAGCCCATAGTCCACCAAGAAAGTTCCAAGAAACAGATCATGGTCATGCTGGTGAAGGAATCATAGTCCAGCAAGAAATAGACTCACAAGTACATTGTGGAAGAACCCAGGATCCACCCAAGAAACAGACCACGGTCATGCTCGGGAAGGACCCACAATCCAATAGACTCATGGTCACGCTGGTGCAAAGTGACCACGTGGAAGGTGTAACAAGGAAATACCAATCATGTAGGAAAAGTAAACCATGTCAGTGGTACAACAAGGGATCACATGTATCATCAACAAAGATCACGCAGATGGAGAGAGCTCAGTCACACTGGAGCGGCAGACCATGAACTAGATCTGTCTCTCATGTTAAATTAAAACTTTAATTTATAATATAGCTACACCTTAAGATAGGGTATCAAAAAATTAATAAACATAACCTATTGACCAAGTAAGATAAAGGTTCATGAGTCAACCAAGGGGGCCAAAAAAAAGAAAACCACAAACCCACAAGGTTAAGGTGAACTGCATAAGGTGAACAAGCAACTCCTTTATAGGACCAACAAGACCAGTAATCTTTTCTCTCTCTTAGGGTACATTGTTTTATATTTTTTTGTCATCATTGTATAATAATCATTAGTTATAGAAAGTAGAACCAAATAAACAATTTATACCAGGATGATAAGTGAAGTCCATAAAAGGTAGTTAGCTTGGAAACTGCAACTACAACTGAAATCCATAAATAGGCATCAATGCAACTGTAACTTTTGGAAATTGCCAACCAGATTTTGATATTTAAACTTAGCAGCAGATATCTGATAAGAAAAAGGACGTAAACCATGACAAACCATCTCAAACAGACATAATCCATGACAAACGATGAGAAAACAATACTATAAATAAAATAGTATCGTTGTAACTAGACAAGATAAGTTTAAAGAATAATTTTCATCTCTTTTAGCTTTAACACTCCCTAAGGTCCCTGTGTTAAAGATGAAAAGCATACAAAGACAATAAATAACAACAATAGTAAATATAACTCAAAGTACAAAGAAACCAAATAATATGACCCACTAGGAGATTTGAAACCTTCCCTATACTCAACTTAGCACACCTAAACAATGCAATGAAGATATTAGTCCATATAAGTTTGAACACATAATTTTCATCTCTTTCAAGTTTAACACTCCCGAAGGTCCACATTTGGGAGTACAAAAGTTGAAAGAGATGAAATTTATGATTTAAACTTATCTTGTATGTGTATTATCTCACTCTTGTGTATTTACAGCTAAAAAAACCTACAAAGACAATAAATAACATCAGTAGTAAATCTAACTTGTGTCTAACTCAAAGTACAAAGAAAACAAATAAGATAACCCACTAGGAAACTGTCAACCATATTTTGATATTTAAACTTAGCAGCAGATAGCTGATAAGAAGAAATACATAAACCATGACAAACCACCTCAAATAGACAAACCATGACAAACCATGAAAAAAAGTACTAGAAACAAAATAGTATCATTGTAACTAGACAAGATAATTTTAATGCATTATTTTCATCTCTTTCAACTTTAGCACTCCCGAAGGTCCACATTCGGGAGTGTAAAAGTTGAAACATATGAAAATTATGCTTTAAACTTATCATGCAAAGACAAATACAATAAATAAATAACATCAATATTAAATTATCTAGTTACAACTAAAAATCATACCAAGACAATAAATATCAACAGTAGTAAATCTAACTCAAAGTACAAAGAAAACAAATAAGTCAACCCACTAGGAGAGTTGTAACCTTCCTTATACTCTGCAATACCTTTTTATATCAAATCTTGTCTATTAAGAGACAAGTCACTATAGGAACAAAGGACATACCTGAGAGAGAATAAATCCAGTTACTGTAGGGTTATTCAACTATAGTAGCAGTCAAGGTATCCCATTCAACAAGCAACAAATCCCCAATTACTGGAGCAATAGTCCAAGAAATGCAAGTCCATAAAATATCAGGTAATGATGACATTCCACACACGAACCAGAGCTCAGGTTGTATCCCATACAAATCCCAATTATTTCTTGAGAAGGATGTGAGTTGTTTGGGGTTACTAAAAGAAGCCATAACCCTATTTGAGTGGACTAATATCTCTATTGCACTGTTTGAGTGTTTGGGTTTGCTTGAAGTGAACCGTAAGGAAACCATGATTACTGGAGCAATAGACCCAGAAACAATAGTCTATACAATACACATAAAATATTAGGTAATGATGACATTCCACACACAAACTAGAGCTCAGTTTGTAGCCCATACAAATCCCTTGGATTTATTACAACTTAGCACACTCAAGCAATGGAGTAGAGATATTAGTCCACTTAAGGATGAAACCAAGGGGGTGTCACTGAAGGACCAATACCATATCACATCCGTTCATATTAGGGGATTAATAATTATTAAAAAAAAACATTATATTGGGGTCATATTTAGGGTTGATGGATTTATTTTATGGGTTAAAAAAATATATAATCAAGGTGGGAGAATAACTCTTTTACCCATAGGACCAATGTGTACCATCAAGGTGTGGACACTTGACCCTTTTACCCAGAAGACAAAGGTGTCAAACTAGTATATTCTCTCTCAAGATATATAGTCCATAAGTGTTCCAAACCACAGTAGTACATTTTATCATCACCGTATAAGGAAGTTCTGTGGAAGGTCCATGCCACAATAGTGAGTTTTATAACAAGAGATTTCCACACCCTAGCCATCTTTCAAATCAAGAAAAGTCATAATTTCCTAATGAGTTAATATGCACTCCACACAAACATGAGGAAATTAGAAAACACTTCCACTAGAAAATTTTAAGATCTGAAACCATAAACATCGAATGGAATATCAAGATTTAAACCTAAAAATTTCTCTGATTTCTCAACTTTGTTGTCAATTGCTAAACTATTACTATCAACATTGTTTCCAATAATATATGAAAAAATCCTTTTTTCTAATTCCTGTACAACATGAGACTGAAAAAGATATACCTTTTCTTTTAGTAATCATACAAAACTTGGACTGTGCTATGCAACTTCCATGAGTTATTAACACATAGTCAACTATTAAGCTTTAAAATCATAATTGAAATGCAATGTTAGATAAAAAATAATGAGTATCCAATTGCATGCATTTCGAGCATCATAGATGAATTCCAAATCATTTTTTCTCAACCAAATACTTAAGAAGAAAAACACATAATGGAAATGGAGGTAAATATTTACACATACACATAGAGGAGATAAAAAACTTAAAACCATTACCACAAGAATTTATGTCTAAAAAAAGAGTTCCTTTTTTCTATTCTCTGCAAAATTGTATTCAGAAAATATTATCCATGCACAATATGCTTCTTTTGTTTGGGATCCAACCCCGAAACATCATAAAATGAAATTATATACAAAATGGATCCTCAAGCAAATGTTTAACAAAACTCTTGTAAATCAATGTTCTTTTAGCTAAATACCTAACTCCTAGGAATCTAGTAACTGGATTTTTTTAATAAGAAAAAAATTCGTAGAAAATGCATGTGGTAGGCCAAAGAGATATCCAAATTGATCCCTTGCATTATAACACCTGTTCATCATTGGTGTAATCTATATTTGGTTTTCCCAAATTTTTCCGCAGCCTTCCATTGTTCATGATTCAGGATGTCACAATCCATCGTTTCTTTAATTGCCACCTCTAACTCCACCTATTGGGTGTAAGAGATATCTGAATTGCTCCCTTGCATTATAACACATGTTCATCATTGGTGTAATCTATATTTTGTTTTCCCAAATTTTTCCGCAGCCTTCCATTGTTCATGATTCAGGATGTCACAATCCATCGTTTCTTTAATCGCCACCTCTAACTCCACCATCGTTTCTTTGAGTGATCAGGAACCGTTCAAATATCTCAAATTCATCAGTCAATGTCTCTATAATGACTTTTCCTGTTAGTCCCTTTATCAATTCTTCAAATTTGTAGTGGTCCATGCATTCATGCACTAGCAATTTATGATATTGTTCTTGAGAAAATAAATTTCCCTTATCATCCTAGAATGGAGGAAGTCATTCATCGAACTATTCTTGAAACATTTTCTTGAAATCCTTAACCTCCATAAGCATTTGATTTGCTTTCTCTTGTACAAATTTGACCAAATTATGTTTATTAATAAACTTTCTATCCCATACAATGATGGCTAGCCTATCCCTTATTGTCATCTCTTGCATGTCTTCATATGTCAAAGTTTTTAAAACTTTAACAACATTATGGGAAGTCTCTAGTGGATTTTTGTCTAGATTTTTATTTACCAATTTATATCCTTGCATTCTTATCGTTCACAAAATTTAAATAGGATCTAAACTTGGTGATTTCTATAGTCAAAGTATCCCAAATAAGATGTTTAGCTCCTTGCAGGGGTAGATTTCCTATCACATTCTCATTCAACTCATGGATCTTCTTATAAAGTTGTTTCTTTTCACCTGAAAGTTATGGATCTTCTTATAAAGTTGTTTCTTTTCACCTGAAAGTTATGGATCTTCTTATAAAGTTGTTTCTTTTCACCTGAAAGTTTGTTTCTTTCTTCAATAATTTTATCCAATTCATGCTTCAGATGGACATTAACTTATTTCAACTCTTTGATTTCTCCCTCTCTTAAATTTATCTATGACATGGAAAAAGATAAATCATTAACAGGAGATTCATCTACTTGATATTTAGTTTGAATCAAGGTTTGGCTCATCAACTCCTTCAACACTTCCTCTTCTTCTTTTCGATTGGCATTAAAAGCTGAAATCTGGGACACAAATCCAAATCATTCAATTTCCCACGCCTATTTATCCTTTTCTGGATTTAACATTTTCCCCTTAAAGTCCATCAATTCCTGGTAAATTTTATCCTTCTCTTGTTGCAACACTATCAACTCAGAGAGTTGTATGTGCTGCGTACCTAGAACTTTTAGTTTTTTCTTAAGGAATAGGATAGTTTTTTCTTTTTCTTTTAGAAATGTTTTACTTGCTTGAACATCAGATGGTTCAGTCCTTGAAGTTATAAGGTCTGTCCGTAATTTTTTAATCTAAACTGAATGAGATTTGTCCTCCACTTTCTCATGTCAGAGTTGGTTCTCCAACTTATCAATAACTGACTGCATCCTTGTAATCTTCATTATGTCCTTTAGTAAATCAGAATATAAAGCATCACTAGTCTGTCAATGGAGCTGGATTTTATCAGGCACACTGATTTTCTCTATACTGAAATTGACTTCAGAAAATTTCTCATCATATATCATAGAAAATTTAAGGGTGTTCCTCTCTACATAACTAGTGGAAGTTAGCAACAATTGTTGATCTGCTAACTTTCTCACCTTGGGAAAAATATTTTGTGTCTCGTTTAAATCTTCCTTCCTTTGTTTTGCGTAGCTAGAAACAAAGTCAAACTTAGATCTATATCTAGAGTCAGATCTAGCACTACCTTCTTCATGGAAAGAATATTCTCTTATTTGTACATGTTTTTGATGTAAAATAAGACCTTTTTTCATCATCTGGACTCTACACATCCTGCATCGTCATTTCCATTTCATGCTATGTCTTTAGTCTTTTATTTGAGTTTTCTTCATTAACATCCATTATGTCGTGTGTGTACAATTATAGCCAAGTAATTTCCTTTCTCATCATGTGCCTCTATTATTTCTTCTTTGACTCCTTCACAATCCTCCTCAAATTCCAGCGACTTAACTATTTTATCCATGCCTTCCACTGATTGATGTTCAAAGGCCTTGTTTTTATTTTGTTGTCTTATTTGCAATATGATTTTCCTTGGATCATAGTTTTTCCTCTCCATTTTCTTGAATTCCACAGCCTCTAATAATTTTTCAACAATATTCAAAGCATATTTGTTTTTGAAAATAAAAGGGTCGATCTTGAATGTGAACTTTACATCAGAAGACTTCTTAAAACTACCAAAGTGTTCTTCGTCTGAACACAACCTCTTCCTAATAAATTCTAATTCAAAATTTGTAGGAGTCAGAAAGGTAGGTAATTTGTAAGGTGGTCCCGTGTAACCATAAACACGAACAACAGTGAATTCCTTATATAAAAACCAGTCTCCTGTACAACGTTTCGTCGAGGGCTGCAAAGTAATTTTCATTTCATCTAACACTCTGTGCAACTTTTCATTAAAAAGTATTATGTATACTTCCACCATGATTTTATTCACAAACTCAAACATATTTATCTACCCAGGTAGACCAGGAGAAAAAATAGTATCGATGAAATGCAACTCAGATACATTTGAGTATAGGGACATGTTCAGTAAGTATGACTAATACCTGAAATGTCTCATCTTGGGAAAATATGCTAGTTGAAAATGAATTTTGGTGGCTGAGAATTCATTGAAACCAAAACAATAGACTTGGTTTGTCTCTGGTTTCGGTAAATTTTTCTTCAACAAAAAACTAATCATAACTTCACTCACTAACTTTTCATCATCATATCCCAATATTTGACTCAATATTGACAACACCAGTTGGACCTATTATAAAAAAAAAAGAACATCCACGGGAAAGGAAAGACTCTCTACCACATTACCCGTTTTTAGAATTCCTGTCAAAAAGACATTTTTAATCTTAGACTTGTAGTGCCTATACCCTTGGATTAGGGTTTCTTCACTAATGGATTCATTATTTTCAAGAAAAATCTCGAGCACATTCAAAACCTCGCGAATGAAATTTGCATTAACTTGACAAAGGATCCTAGTAGCGTTTTTGTTTATAATTACTCTCTCAGTGGGAAAATAATTATTTAGACACCACTCTACAAATTTAGAGCAATACATGGTTGGCTTGACAGATAAATAATACATAAAAGAATTCCACACATTCAAAACATATCTTCCTTGTGATTTAAAAATACATAACTATTCTTTGGACTGAGAAATATTGCACACAGAGCAAATTGGGTTGAATACATTTCCATCTCTATAAACTATAACCTCCTCTTTCCTATCCATAAACTTGCAGAGGAAAAATGAAATTGAAGCTTCTTCCATAACACAAAATCAGTAAGAAATAATGTGTTAAAACTACCTGGGAGGTGGTGAAAACATTGTGGTTGACCTTCGGACAATAACCCAAACCACATACCCCTGCAATTTAAACATATTTATTATTTCCTTAATGTCACAACAAAATAAACCTTTTCATAATGACCAATGATTTTTGTATTAGGTGATGGGACCGGTTTCAGAAGCCACGGAAAGTGGTTTTCCCTTTACCATTTTTCCTAGCGGATCTCATCATGTCACGCTGCATGGAAGGTGGTTTATAATCCGCTACCACTTATCTCCTTTATCTCTCGCACTACTCCGTGCTCTGGATCACTTGCCAACCATTGATCTTATCTCGGCCACATCTTTTATGCCTGATCATGTATTCCCTATCCCTGAAATCATATCTGGGTCCCATGACCATGTGCATACACCGCATGTGAACCTTGAAATTTATGAAAAATTGAAACCCGTAGATTTGATGCTCATTGAATTTAATTACCCGTGATAATTACTAATACCCTTTGGTTGAGTTCTGAGTTGGAAACCATTAACCAACATGCGGCAGAGCAATGATTGTTTCCACATGCTCATTGCTTGCTGTTGGATTTTAGCATATTAAGATCCAATGGTAAGCAATGAGCCTATGGCAGCAATCATTGCTATGCCGAAGGTTGGTTAATTTTTTCCTTTTGAGTTGGTAACTTGGTGGTTACTTTGGTTTTGGACATTAATGATTCAGGAGTCATCATTCATTGAATCAGACATGTTATGTGGAAGGATGACAACTCGAGTACAAATTATTTGAACTCTCTAGGATAAATGAGTATATTAACTCATTTATTATTAGCCTTTGCTGCCCAGTACTCACACAGGTCAAATTCCATGAATCCACTTCGCAACATGTGAATTTATTTCTCTCAATATTGCAAAATAGGAACATCCTAGTTTTGTTACATCATTTGGGGAACCAAGAAGGATTATACTCACTTCCAATCTTAAAATTAATTGAACAACGAAGCTAAGTAGGATATGGTCGACTTCAAAAGTAATTCTTTATGCTTTTGTCCAAGGATTTTTGTATAGAGTTAAGTGTTTTTTAAATTTTAATATTTTTTATTATTTTAAAATGTTTGGAGGTGTTTTATTTCATTGTTTCCAAATAAACATCAATTTGAGGAAGAATCGGGGTAATTAGTATCTTGGACTATTTTATTCAGCAGAAGGATCAATAAACCATAGATTTTTGAGGGTCGCTTGCCTTAGATAAAATGAGAAATGGATTATTTTTTTTCTATTTTTGGATTACTGCTGGAATATATGTTTCTCCCTTCCTATTCGATTGGAAATATTCTTAGCTTTCTATTTCCAAATGACTGAGAAAAATCACTTGAGTTTAGTAGCTGCAATAATGAATTTTAATATGACATTTGGAATATCCGTAGCTTTCTATTTCCAAATGACTAAGCCAAATCACATGAGTTTAGTAGTTGCGATAATGAATTTTAATATGACATTCAAAAAAAAATACTAAAAAAAATTAAGTAAATTTGATATAAAATATTGATACTCTATAAATTTGTAATAACGTCAAGTGACATGCAATGAAAATACCAAACTTTCAACAAATTTTGATTTGACAGGAGAGGGGAATTTCAAATTCTAGGCCTGGCTAAGAAAAATCTCTAACCTTTATCACATACACCTCAATATTTTTCCAATTCCTTTAAAATGTGTCCAACTTATCCTTTAACTTAACATTTCTACAAAATAAAAAATATGGAACCCCTTAACTTAACGTGAACGTAACTTAACATTTCTACAAAATGAAACCCTTCCATAACAGTAAACTCAATGAATAACAAGGTACTAAAGCTTCTTGATGAGAGGTGAAGCTTAGAGTTGACCTCTGGACTGCAACCTAGAGAGTGAATTCACATGTTGTCTTCCTATCCACCTTTCTGCTTGTGACACGATAAAATATCCGTTTTAACTTAGACGATGACCCTTTATATTAAGTTTCAAAAGACCAGTTTCTGTAGCTCCAGATAGTGGTTTTTCACTTACCACTTTTCCCAGTGAAGTTCATATCATTGAGCCACACCAATATTGGTTTATAATTTGCTACCTCTTCATCCTTTTATTTCCTGTGCTACTTCGTGCTCCAGATCACCTCTTCGCCGTCAATCCAATCTTGATCAGATATCCACTATTCATCTTCATTCGCTCATTCCTTGACATCACATATGGGTCCCAAGATCACATGCATAGTACCCTGCATGTGCGATCCTCTAGTGCTTTTTATTTCTTCTCTTGGTCACATTACAATCTCTTAGGCTATCTCCTTGTGCTAAGAGAAATTTTTCCAGTTCCTTTAAAATGTGTCCAACTTATCCTTTAACTTAACATTTCTACAAAATGAAAAATATGGAATACCTTGACTTAACGTGAACTTAACTTAACATTTCTACAAAGTGAAACCCTTCCATAACAAAAAACTTAGTGAATAATAAGGTACTAGATATTCCTGGTGAGAGGCGAAGATTACTATTGACATTTAGACCGCAACTTGGAGTGCAAATTCATATGTTGTCCTCCTATCCACCTTTCCGCTTGCACCACGACAAAAGATCCCTTTTAACTTAGCCGAAAATCCTTTATATTAAGTTTCAAAAGACCATTTTCGGAGGCTCCAAGAAGTGGTTTTTTGCTTACCATTGTTCCCAAAGGAGTTCATCACATTGCACCACATCAAGTGGTTTATAATCCACTACTACTTCATCCTTTTATTTCCTATTCTACTTCATGCTCCAGATCACCTGTTCGCCATCGATCTAATCCCGATCATATCTCCATCGTTCGTCTTCACTCTCCTGCTCCTTGACATCACATTTGGGTCCCACGATCACGTGCATACCCCACACGTACTATCTTCTAGCGGTTTTTGTCGCTGCCCTTGGTCATATTACAATCTTTTAGGGTAGATCCTCATGCTAAGAGAAATTTTTCCAGTTACTTTAAAATGTGTCCAACTTATCCTTTAACTTAACATTTCTACAAAATGAAAAATATGGTGTAACAATAATGATATAGTAACAATCACAATTTCAAAATGATAGGTATGTATTTTCATCTCTTGATTTTAATTTACGCAAATTCAGATGGTTTGATGGTCATAATGTGATTTCATACAATTTGATGTATCACTTAGTCAATATTGAAGAAGATTTTTGTTTACCAATGCACTTGACAAAAAACCCCAAATACACTGATTGTATAGCTTGTGTTGTAGCTTGAAACAGAGGAAAAATGAATGAGACAGGGTCCAAAGCATGTGCAGGTTTCATATATGAAATTTAGGTGAAAACATCATCCTATTCAATTAGTCTCTTTGGTAACATTTAAATGTTTTGAACTTAGGAATCACAACACTTTCTCTAACTGTTGTATTTTCAAGAATAACTCGATTATAAATATAACGAATATACTTTCTAGGGTCACGATAGGGTCTACAGTCTTTGGTCCTTCATTACCAAGAAAATGAAGAATTTGAAATAGAAATACCTTGTCAATAATATCCAGAATATCCAGAGTTAACATTTAAATGTTTTGAACTTGTGAATCACAACACTTGCTCTAACTATTGCATTTTCAAGAATAACTCGATTATAAATATAACGAATATACTTGCTAGGGTCACAATAGGGTCTGTATTCTTTGGTCATTCATTACCAAGAAAATGAATAATCTTAAATAGAAATACCTTATCAATAATATCCACATAAATATCTAATACAATAAGTCAAGCGGGCCCATAAATAGAAATATTTAATGCTTTATATAATGCATTATAATTGACGTGTACAAAACATAGCCACAAATGGACTGCAATTTCAATATTTCTCTAAATTCATTTCCATCTCTGAAGGTCAATTTTTTCACACTTCTTACCGGTTCAACATATTTAGCTACCATGCCTAAATGGTCTAATGATATGATGATATTAGGGGGTAGAAAAGAACACTAACTCTGTTATCAGTTGGAGGAATATAATGATATAGTATAAACAATGAAAATGAATGAATAAAATTGATGACTCAATGCTAATAATTTATGAAATAAATAGAGCTTACTTGTGTAGAAACATAAGCCTAATTCACAATCTTAATGAATTACAAATATGAGACAAGCCACTTTATTTTTCCTCTGAGATATCTCGTATGAGAATAAGAATAGAGTCTACAATAGATTTCTTATATCGAAACCCCCCTTATTCTCTAAGTATATTACTTAGAAAGTTCATTCTGGAAAATAATTCGACAAACAACATAGTTATCAACTCTCCTCCAAAGGAAAGAGAGAAAATATGACATATTTAAATAGAATAACAAAAAAAATGCTAGTCACTCGGTGTTCAATACTTCTGTGGGAACTTCAAACACATAGATAGAATTGCTTCCACAACAACAATATTGAACTCACATGATATATATGACATACAAATTTTGATTTGCTTCATCAAAGGATCCACACTCAATTCATTCCCCATTTTCAGCAATGTAGTTATTGCCAGAATGGTTATGCTTCGGTGTTGATCTGAAATCAGGCTCTACATTAGATTACTATCTCTTACCCGCTATTCAAACTTGGGTGTATTGAAAAGGAGATACATCCAACCTCACTGGTGTAACGGGTAAAACGACATTGAGCTAAAGGTGAATGAACTGATCCTCTGGTTAAACTGGTCACAAGTTTGCTCATTGCTTTCATTATTCAAAAAACACTTGCTTCAACATTTCTGCCACTAGAATAACATATATCTGAATACCACTCAAACACAATTTAAACATTTACAACATAGATATTGGGAAGCAAATCAATTCTTAATTATCATACATTGAATAAGAGGTAGATAAAGAACATGAAGAAAATGAAGCATGAAGCATCATGTACAATCAATGCTAAAAACTCTAATCTAAGCATGGCCAAAAAAATTTCAATAACCCTCAACAACCATGCTTCAATAAAGCATAAAGAAATATTTTATGATCGATAACTTCAAATTGAGTTGTCCCAATCATTCGCCATCTGAACCATTCACTGCACCTAAATCCAACGAGTATAAAATGAGTATGAAATTGATACAAACAAATCAACGATAATACAAAAAAAATACTTTATAAATAAGCTATAAGATAGTAGTGAAAATATAAGAGAAATTAGAATGTTTCGAAAACTCCACCCTATTTAAATTTTTAATGAAATCCTCATAAATTTTGTGGTCACTTTCTTCTAACTTGTATGTTTCATTCTTGATATTGTATGATAGTTTTGTCATTGCTATAACAGATTCAAGTTGTATGAATAGATAATCTGTCGAATCATACTTGTACATGTGTTTCCCTTGTATTCTATTGTACCAATAACATTGAAGCTCAACACCTTCGGGCCCATCCAATAGATCAATGTCATTATGGTAATCAAACACCCTATTACTATCCATATTTCTTATTCTTTGAACTCTTCCAATGTACCAAGTCCCATAAGTAACGCCATGCTTTGTACTTTGAGATACACTTTTATTCTAGTACATTCATCTACAGCTATAGACTCACTTTCAAATAACACCACACAATTTGATCCAATTCCAAAACTGATTGAAACACCCTTTTTGAGGGCCCTCCCATCTCGCTTGAAGTATACTCCATTCCTCACTTTAGTCAATCTATATTTCAATAATGTTGGATTTCTATTCAATTGACTAACTAAACAAGATTTGTACATGTCATTTCCATTGAGCTCCATCATTGGTTTGGTAGTTATGTTTACATTTTGATCAATGAAATCTAAAATTCCATCCAATTCATGCCTCCACTCACTTTTCATCGTTTGAAATTCACTATAAATGAGTACCATAAAAGAGGAAGATTGGAATATGGATGTGGAATTAACTGGTGAAGTATTATCAACTAATTCATCCACATCTTCGAATGTTGGATAATTGTGATCCTCTATCCATGGTTTAAACCACCAAGAATCTTTTGTGTGTCTTTTTGGTTGCATGTCAAGACCTAGTAAAATTCCCCGTGCATCCTCCAATCCTACATTAAGAGATTCTATAATTTTATTATCTGTGGATATTGAATCGTATTATAACAATACATCATCTTCCTCTACTGTTTGTTGATGCAATTTATTCCAAATATTCATTTGTTTCTTATGAGATTTATTGAAATGAATCCCTTGGGATTTGATTCTTCTTCAACAACTCTATTAAGGGTTCCAATAGCATGAATTAAGTCAAAGAAATCATATTCCCTCTCTACTTCAAACATGCCACTGAATTCGCTAAAGAAGTTCTCACATACATCTGACCTAATCAGGTTCTATGCACATGGCAAGTTAGAGTCTTGATTAGGAAATAATCTCATCAACAAAACTGCAAAGTGGAAAGAAATTTTCACATATTGATATGCCTCTCTTATAATAAAATTAATGTTGACATTAGTATTTTCTTTTTTTATGACCCATCATAGCCATAATGTGAAGAAATTATGTACTCTTGAATAATTTCACACTCTTTCCCAAAGAGTCAAACTAGGAGACAAAAAAATATCAATATAGTCAACAACGATTGCTAGATAGATCTCTGTACCCGATGTCCTCTCACTCCTGCTACTTGTACTTCTCATTTCCTTCAATCACCTATGGAAATTGAAGCAATGCATTGTGTTGAACCCCATTTTTGGTGATCAACCCTCTCTATATCCTCAATTTTAAGCTTGTGGTCATCCACTTTAAAATTTTTATAAACCATTCTTACATGGTTAAAACTTATCAACTCTTCTCCAACAATAAAATCTCGTCGACCACTAAACAAATGATTCACTAGTTTTTTTCCATTGTGGATGTAATCCCGTTCATGAAGTCCTATTACTTTAAAGCTAGCATACAACCCAGGTAGCCTCCACCCTTTCCAAGGAATTTGATATCTCATGCATGTCATTGAGTAATAATCCTTCAAAATAAGCATTCTTCTGCTACTATCCCCATCCAAGTTATGACCAATAATAGGCCCTAAAAAATGTTCCGCATGTTTCTTCCACATGTCTTCTATTTTTTCCCATTGTTGATGGACAAAATTTGCATCAAACCTATTGCACGTTGGATGAACAACTACAACCAAATGAGAAATTTTATCATGTAAAGGGTTTGCAATAATAACATGTGCATAATGGCCAATCACACCATTCTTAAAGGAATCTGTGATAATCTCATAGCCCATAGTGCCCTCACAAACTGTCACTAAGAAATGAGATTGGCACTTATGTTTTTCTTTCTTACCACAAAAAACCACCAATGTATCATTTTTTCCTACCCACCTGACATATTTTCACAATAGTTTCATCTTCAATAAGGAATACAGGAATTGGGCCCTCTATACCATGTTTAGCTTTATAGGAAGCATAAAAAATTTTGATTGACTAAAAAATGTACTCCTGCTCCCCTGGGATATATGTCAATGTTTTCTAACTTTCCTTAAAGTCATAGATATCGAAGGGCCATCCATATTCAAGTTAATAAAGTTATGTAATCTAGGACCTCCCCATAACTTAATCATCTCATAAATAGATTTAGTGGATGCACTATACCTTCTCTCTGACTTTGAATGAACTAGGTTATGAAATATATCTTGAACAAATTCCCAAACTACATCTTCACCTTGTAATTTTCCTTGTTTATGAGCCTCACACACAGCCTTGCAAAACCTGAACACATCCTTCCTTCCTGCAGATTTGAACAAATTTTCCCTTAGAGACCTTGTTCTAATAGACAGTGTATCAACCTTTGTCCTCTCCCACCGAAGAGATCGCATTGTTAATCTATGTGTAGCATTTGCGTCTCTTGCAAAAAAATTGAGTTCAACTTGAATCAATTGGTCCAACCTTCTCCCTTTCCCTGTATCTCTCCCATGTCTTTTGATGTTGCTCCTTGATTCACGATATAAACGCATCCAAAAGTCATCAAAATTAGGTATCTACTTACAAAAATTGCATGTCAATGAATAAAAAAGGATTACTGTTTCAAAAACCCTATTGCAATGAACATGTCTATATGTACCATTAATACAACATTCAGTACCATAATAACATAGTGTTCTTCGAGTATGTTTCTCTATGGCCCACAATCTTCTACCACATTGGTCATCCATTAGAACCTTTGTGTCCAATCTCTCCCCCCTTCTATCAATATAGGGATCCCAATACCCGCAACATAGTAATATCGGGGGAGGAAATTGTCCTAGAATAAGATGAAAAAACACATTGGAAAATGATCTACTAACTGCTACTACCGAGCAATAACAAATAAAGTAATGTGCAAATTAAAATTCAAATTAAATTATAACTTGGGTAATTAACACACCTGGACTAGAATCCTGTGAACTTGTAGAAACCCCGTGTAACGGTGGTGGTAGTGATGGCATCAAAAACTTAGTCAAACTTTGTTGGGACTTATCATTGGTAGGCTTCTTCGGTAACACAATTGTATCATGTGAAGCCTCATTTGTAGTAAGGTGAATCCATGAAGATGGGTGTCTATTTTGGGGGGTCTTATGAGAAAATAAATCTGATTTTTTCATGTTTTTCAATTTTGGGCGAACAAAAGCAATATTTTTGTTTAGAATTTCACTTTTGAGTTAAAACAAAACTTTTAAAGAATTATGTTAGATTTCTATTCATAATTTTTTCAATTTTTTATTGAGATTTTGATATGTTGTTTTGGCAAATGTTTGACAATGTGTCCTTATAAAATGAAAGGACTAAAAAATAGTCATGTTTGGTTGCGCCCCTAAAATCATTATTAAACTCGTGTTTTGCAAAAACAAAATATTCTACAACAATCTACACACAATATACTAGAGGATGACTATAGGTTTGTAACCAACGGATCTATATACTAAGTAATATTTTTTTGAATTCGATCAATGGGGAAACCTTGTCGATTTTGAACATGTTTTGGTTGCGACACTTTTCTCTCAATTGACTATAAAACATAAAAATATACAAATACCCTTTTGAAGTAGACACTCCAATTAACCGCACCATATTTGTTTCAATTTTTTTGGTGTTGTATTTTTAAAGTTATTTATTTTTTATTTCACCGCATTTTGAAAGAGATGAAACAAAACTCGACACATGTTAAGAAACAAAAAAATTTAAAATATCGGATCTCATCTATACACAACAAAATATATACCTACGAAAAGTATATTCAATGGCAAAACTAATGGTATAAAGTCCGACAGTCGATTTGTAGTGTAAGGCATCCATTTTACCTTCCAAAAACGTAGAAACCTGAAAACTGTGCAGGTTTTAGGTCTCAAAGGTTATTCGGCCAAATAATTATTCGGTCGAACAATTATTTGGCCAAATAATTGTTCAGACGAATAATACTTTTCCATTACGGAACCTCTATTTACAACAAAGGTTGTTTGACAAAAAATCAAACGCAAAAAAAATTCATCGGTCGCAATTTTTTTTTAACATTATCTATATTCGTATAAGTAAAATGAAATAGACTCATTATTTTCGCACATTTTCATTTCGCATATATGTGATCAAAATATTTTTGAAGGGGTTTTCAGAGGAGATTTCTTTTGCGAAAGGAGTTTTTTTACAAGGTATTTTTCTTCTTATTTATTTCCAAGGGTTACATTTATAGAGTTTTTTCCCAACGCACTTTTGCCAAAGCTTTTGTGTTCTAAAGTATTTTTGCAAAAGAGTTATTTTTTTGCAAGAGGTTTTTTCATAGAGTTTTTTCTCCAAGTTATTTTTAAAAAGTAGGTTATTTATTTGCAATGGGTTTTTCCAAAGATTGTTTTTTGCAAAAATGTATTTTTCTTCTTATTTCTTTCCAAGAGGTACATTCAAAGGGTTTTTTTTCCAAGGCACTTTTGCAAAAGATTTTGTATTCTAAGGTATTTTTGCAAATGAGTTATTTCTTTGCAAGGGGTTTTTTCAAAGAGTTTTTTTTTCCAAGGTTTTTTTGTAAAGTAGTTTATTTCTTTGCAATGGTTTTTTCCAAAGATTTTTTTGCAAGGTATTTTTGCAAAGGAGTTTTTTATTTCCAAAATATTTTTATAAGTTTTTTTTCAAAGAAGGTTTTTTCTCAAAGTATTTTTTCAAAGAGGTTTTTTTTTCTCCAATGGTTTTATAAAGAAGATTTCTTTACAAGGCGTTCTTATTTTTTTCCAAGGGGTTTTTCCAAAGGATATTAAACAATCATGGGAAATAAAAGAAACCGTCAAAAAAAGTGATCGTAAACGTGATGAAGATGCTAATAGAGAAACAAAATACTCAGAAATAGAGCCAAAAGAGAAAGGGTTGCAGAAACGGAAGAGATAATTGAAGATATAAGAACAAATTTACATGACACTATTGATGAAATGGAAATTAAAAATAGGGTACAAGAAAAACAAATTAAAGTTGAAGAGACCATTGTTGAAGATGTAAATAGTGATTTACATGCTAATGTTGATGAAGTCAGTACTGAAGATCAAAATCAAGATCTAGAAAATGGACCTGGTATGTATATGTCATGTATTTTCCAAATTCATTTTTTATAATGAATTGTATTTTTGGACATACGTTAAATTAAATTTAACTTGATGTATAGGTACTTTCACCATTGATGATGAAATGTTAGAAGACATTGATTGTGACAAATATGGAGAAAAAATACTCATACATGTTGCACGATATCGTGCTACAAAAATTTATGATGATATTCTCAAGGATTTGTCAATAGCAAGACAAGCACAAATTTTGAGATGTTTATTGGTGTCCAAGAATTTAGTAGGTGCTACTTCGTTATTGGGTATTCACAAGGCGACAAAAGAGTCAAAACTAAAACATAATGTGATAGAAAATATAGGTGATGCAATAAAAAAACTTTAGAAAATCCAGAAAGAAAGATACCAGTGCTGCACGTAGAGCAATTCACATAGCAATTGTTTCAACTAGTACTACACAAAAACATTTGACAACACAACTAGCACAAGCAATTGGAACCTCAAGAAATACATTATACAAACATAGCAAATTCAAAATGAAAATAGATGAAAATGATGAATTGGATTGCTGGGCAATTATTTGTAGACAACCTTACAAAGATAGAATGGGAGAAAGTGTTAAAGATATTGTACATAAATATTGGTTGGAACATGCTCGAGTTTCACCAAATTCAAGGGATGTGATACGACAAAGAGTATCATGAAATGCATATGAAAGCTATCCAGAACATATAATGGAAATGACACAAGTACAATTGTTCGATAAATTCAAGGAGGATCATCATGGAATTAATATGTCAATCACTACATTTGTGCAACAAAAACCATGGTATGTTAGACCTATTACTATACGTGACACATGTTGCTGTCATTATCATGTGCAATTTCAATTATATTACGACACGTTTCTTGAATTAGGTAAAAAAATTTGGACAAATTCACCACCTTTTCCCACAATACGTGAATTCATATCTCAAACTCAATGTGAGAGAAATCACGATGAAGTATTTTATAATAAGAAATGTGTCAATGGAAAACATTGTCATCGTTGTGGAAATATGGTTTTATTCCACAATAAATACCCTATCGATAATGATCATTCTCTTCCAAATGTAACCATTGATTGGAGAAGATATGAATACAAAAATTATTCTCCAAGTTCTAGTGATGCACATCCCAAAAGAATTGATTTGCGAGAAGATAAAATATGTGTGACAGATTTTCTCAAGAAATTTAAAAGTGAAGTTTATAAATACACCAAGCATTCACATAGAGCATGATGGCAAGACCTTCAATTCAAACATTCTTGTGAAATTTTTCCAGTTGAAACAATTTTGTCTGTGGTTGATTTTGTGGAAAACTACACATTTGCTACACAAAAAGAGATTCAAAGTGAATACTATCATTCTGACCAAGTTTCGATATTTGTCCATGTTATATATAGACATTCTCAACAAGATGTTGATGGAATTGAAATCACGTGTGACAATCGAGATGTGATTAAAGACTATCACTTTTATATCAGCATTGATCGCACACACGATACACATTTTGTTCAACATTGTATTGAAAAACTTTCTATGATTCATTAAAAAGGCGTGAAGTTAAATTCAATGAACATTGGATATGGTTAGATGGATGTGTGGGACAATTTAAATCTTCATGATCATTTTTTTGGTTATGTCAACTTCATAAAGCACTGAACATTAAACATCGCTAGAATTTCTTTGAAACCGGACATGGAAAAGGTGAACATGATGGTGTAGGAGCATGCGTAAAAAGAGCACTTCAAAGAGGGGAAAAGAGCCATTCTTCTAGACGATTCCATTCAGCTGAAGAGGTTGTCCAATGGTGTAAATCACATCTAATCCATGATTGTAGTCAACAATCAAAAGATGTGCGCATGTATGTACACGATTTTTTTAATTTATATTAATTGTCAATTTTAAAAAATGCATGTACTAACATTGAAGTATATGTACACTAACATTAAAAGTTTTCATTTGTGATTTATCATTTATTGTGTAGGTTTTTTTAGCTTGTTGGGGTCCAAGATATAGATAGATCAATACCATACGAGGCTAGCACCATACATGGGACTAGAGAACTTCACTCTATTCAAACAAAATCCTTCCAAAACATGTTTGCATTTGACAGTAGAAATCAATCATGTTTTTGTCATATTTTCACTAAAAATGTTGAATCTACAGAAGTTTGTTAAAACATATTGAACAACTACATAAAACATTGGAAACACACAAAGATTAATCACAAAAGGGAAAATTCCACTAGCAAGTGTAGAAGAATTAGAATCATAAGAAATAGCAATATCATCTGATGGTGATAGAATTTCAGATCTTGTTAGAGAAGGTAATGATCTTGTTGATTTTTCATTGTTGTCCATCACTTTATGTGTATATAGTCAATTTAATTCACTTAAAAACTCTAACGCCAATTGTAATTTGCACAGGAGATGTTTTTGTTGTGATTGCACCTTTAGACAACAATGAACATTAGAGGAAATTTCAACTCAAAATGGACCTCTTAAAAAAATTAATAAAATAATAGTTAAAATAATAAAATAATATTTATTAATTTTGGAGGAAGAAAAGAAAAAAACTACTTTTTTTGTTTGTATTTTCGACATATCTCCCCATGTTTTTACTCAAATTTCGATTGGAAGAGCTCGTTGGATGTGGAATTAAATTCCACATCCAACGAGTACCTACTCGGCATAATTTTGATGGACCCGCTATCCCAAAAACAAGAAATACATGAAAAAACGTGATGATGATGTCATCATCACGTTGTTTCAGGTATTTCTTGTTTTTGGGGCAACGGGGTCTGTCAAAAGTATGCCGAGTGGGTACTCGTTGGATGTGGAATTTAATTTTGCATCCAACGAGCTCACCCGATCGAAATTTGAGTAAAAACACGAGGAGATATGTCAAAAATACAAACAAAAAAAGTAGTTTTTTTTATGATACGTATCCCCAAATTTATATTAAAAAGGTGTTTAAGACCTATACGGTATTTCAAATTTAAAGCAATTTCATTGACTAACACATGATGAAATGGAATTTGAGTTAAAGTTAAAAGGCCCATTTTGAGTTGAAATTTACTCTAATGACTGTAAAATATTATTTGATGCAATGCACTGAAGGAAAGATGAAGTTATTGTGAACTACGATGACAACAGATTTACATACGAGAGAGGATCCATCATTTTAAAGGTTATTTTTTTCAGCAGACCCATATAACTGAAAATTATGTCTACTTTCAGGATTATGAACTTGATGTTATATGTTGTCAGTATAGTCATTTAGTATGTGCATCTCGAATAAAATTGGTACAAGGTCCATCGAAAAAAAACTTAAAAAATCGAAAATGGAAACTGTCCAAATATGACCATGAACGGATAATTGAGGATGACATTCCATTGCGATGTTTTTAACTATATCATTTCTTGTTTTATGTTAATATTGGCTATCATGCTCAAATATGGATTGATGTTTTAGAATTCAGAATCATTGTGTACTTAGTCATTTAGTATGTTACCTTATTAGAATTCAGAATTGAACTTTAATTTATTAGAATTCTGAATCAAGTTGCTAATATTACCTTAGTAATAAAAAATATTAGAATTGAGAATCAAGTTGTTAATGTTACCTTAGAAGTCATGGATTGAACTTTAATTTATTAGAATTCAGAATCAAGTTGCTAATGTTACCTTAGTAATAAAAAATATTAGAATCCAAAATCAAGTTGCTAATGTTACCTTAAAAGTCATGGATTGAACCTTAATTTATTAGAATTCAAAATCAAGTTTCTAATGTTACCTTAGTAATAAAAAATATTACAATTCAGAATCAAGTTTCTAATGTTACCTTAGAAGTCATGGATTGAACTTTAATTTATTAGAATTCAGAATCAAGTTGCTAATGTTACCTTAGTAATATAAAATATTCCATGTGAGGCAGAGGCATATTTCCAATGGCGAGTAATAAATTAAAGTTCTATGACAAGAAATAATATTCTAGTTATGTATATGACCATTATATAAACTTTGATTGTGAATACAAGATGTGAGTTAGGAATATGATTTAAATGTGCAATATTTCAATGTTGGGGTTCCCTTGAATTCAAGAATTTGAGAATGCACCTATCAAAACTTCCTAACATTCATAACATTTCTTAACATTCATTCCTAACATTCCCCGCATTCATTTCTAACATTCCCCATATTCATTCTTAACATTATATTGCACCTATCAAAACTTCCTAACATTCATTCTCAACATATCAACACTGAAAATATTTTGCATCTACAAACATACATAAATTTAATAATACTTACATGCTCATAAATTTAATAATACATACATTCATTCTTGATATTAGATTGCACCTATCAAAACTTCCTAACATTCATTCTCAACATCTCAACATTGAAAATATTTTACATCTACAAACATACATAAATTTAATAATACATACATTCATTCTTAACATTAGATTGCACCTATCAAAACTTCCTAACATTCCTAACATTTCCTAACATTCATTCCTAACATTCCTCACATTGATTCCTAACATTCCCCATATTCATTCTTAACATTAGATTGCACCTATCAAACTTTCCTAACATTCATTCTCAGCATCTCAACACTGAAAATATTTTATATTCACAAATATACATAAATTTAATAATACATTCATTCATAATATGTAAGTTCAATATACATGTCTATAATCAAAACAAAAATGTAAGGTCAATGTACATGTATATAATACAATAAAACAATCATGAACATATCAGTTCAAAGTACATATGTATAATCCAAAAATAAAGCTCCTCGATGTCCAAAACAACTACAATATATATATCAACAAAAAAAACAATATAAATAGTTCTCTAAATGGAAGTCCACCACTATCCTCCACTAAGGTCTTCCCTTGGACTCATAACAACCTGCAACATGTATAAAAACATATTATAAATATCATAAATTATTTAATCAATTTTAAACTAAAATCAAACATTGAAATATTAAACTAATATCGAAGAACAATTCAATTATTAGCAAAATTACCTCAAATTCTCTATCATCCACTGGAGTCTTCACTTTGCCTCTGAAAGGTGGAGGAGACCCAAGCTGCAACATGTATAAAAGCAATTTATGAATCTTACAAATTATTTAAACTACTTTAAACTAAATTCAAAAAATTAAAATATTAAACTTACAATTCCACCACTATCCTCCAGTAGAGTCTTCCATTTGCCTCGAAAAGATCGAAGAGACCCAAGCTTCAACATATATAAAAGCATTTTACAAATGTCAAAAATTATTTAAACTATTTAAACTTATATATTAGAGAACAGTTCAATTATGAACAAAATTACTTTGGTGCCAATATCCACATCCATCAGAGAACCTATATCTTTATCGCCAATTTAAATTTTATTAATAAATAAATAATAGTGCAAGCAAAAAAAACTAATATTAAGCAATTAACTTAAAACCGAAACAAAAAAAATAAAATCATTAGCTCACAATAGATGGAAATTCATCTAACAAGTTCGAATCTAAAGAAACCTGCATTGATAAGTCAAATTAACAATAAGATACGTAGTTAAATTTAAAAAAAAAAAGATAAAATATATTTCAAACAAAAATATAAATATGTAACTAATAAGTATACCTCTCCAAAATGCTTTTCTACATTTCCAACATTTTTACTAGTGGAGACTTTAAAATTATGTTCATTTAATAGTCGAGTAAATTGAAACCAATAAACATTTACATAATGTATTTATTACTATACATAAAAAAATAATAATATCATACATAGATATAATGTAACAAAAAGTTGAATTCAAAATAAATAAATAATGTCAATAGATTGAAAGTACACAAACCTCTCCTATACTTGACGTGTCATTAGATATTCTATCTGAATCTATATCATGACAAACTTTGGCATAAGCCTTTGGATCTTCAATGCCCATACGATCTAACTCATCATTTGTTTTGTAAACAAAATTTTTCCGAATAGTGGCTCGAGCCCTCTCTCAACCCAATCCAACATCAACTCCTACAAATGTCGAAGTTAAACCTTCGGCAATATTATGCCTTGCAGATGTCCCAACTTGTTATGTGGGCTCCATCTCCGATTTGTAAGTCACATTCCTAGGTGGACGAGATATATGAGGTGGAGGTCGAAGAGTATTGGGATCTCTAAGAGCACCTTTTTGATTGCATATCCTCCCCTTTCCAACTCCATAAAACTCAGAATGAATATCAGTATAGTCTAGCTTCATATTTAAAAAACAATCTGCATAAAAAAACATAGCAAAATAATTAGGAACCTCATCGTTCCATGGAAACCGACCATAGGTTGCAAGGAACCGATCATATAAATAATGTGCAAGTTCAGGGTGCTTAAAATATTGCACTTTAAATGTTTTACACTTTAGGCCCTCTTTGAAGTTAAACATTGAGTTGGTCTATTCTATGGTCACTCTCTCCTTCACAACAACCCACTTGTCTAGACCCATCACCTGTGCCTTTCTTCTTTGCATCAAGTCAACAAAACCATTTGTTGTTGGTCAAATATCCTCATATACCTCAATGAATTTTTGTAATGATTGCAAAACCATCTCTATACTTTTTTTTTTCTCTGGAGCGAGATACAAACTAGAAAGATCGTGTTGCAGCTTGTCATAGTGAGCTCTACATCTTTCAAGGGTCATTTGTTGAAGACCACTTTCCCATGGAAGCTCCTCCAGTAAATCAGATGGATAAGTCATAATGGGTGTACAACCCTTAGCTAGTTGAACATATTGCATCCTAGCTCGACCTTTGCCACCCTATGTAGGATGACAATTCTCTTGTGAACCTTGCTCTGCATCCATGCTTGTCTCCTGTACTCAATTTTTCTCCCTCTCTATAAAACT
Organism: Pseudotsuga menziesii; assembly: GCA_001517045.1. Taxonomy (NCBI): domain Eukaryota; kingdom Viridiplantae; phylum Streptophyta; class Pinopsida; order Pinales; family Pinaceae; genus Pseudotsuga; species Pseudotsuga menziesii. Next base: position 297,204 of record LPNX010138470.1, read on the forward strand.
ACGTGTCACTTCTGCACCATGCTCTGCTTCAAATACATCTAAATTTAGGTGTAAACATGTACAAACTTCGTGTACACACAAAAATACAATTTATACATATATTAAAATATTGATGTTCATACCGACAGAAGGTCAAGATCGACGTTCACCCACAAAGGATACGGGGGAATCATCTCTACCACTATCTCCTCATCGATTATCGGATGAATGTGAACTGCATAATAAGCTTGAATTCCGAGGTGAAGTTGACAACCTTCGATTATCATTTGGGACTCCAAATCCCGAAGAATATGATGACCTCCTACGCTTTTGTCTCAAAGGTTGCTCTCTTTCCATTTGATATGATATATACAAGTTTACACAAATATCAACTCATAACATATTCAAATTCTACATGTTAATTCCTCAAATTCAAGTACCTAGCTACTAAAAAAATGAAGTTTTTAATAAGGACCTAGATATACCTAATATTATCTAATAGTTCTTAAAATGAATATAGATAATTTATTATTGGATGTATGAGAAATCAATGTGCCAATCTTTGTGTTTTTTATGTTTTAAATGAATGGAACCAATATGATCAAATATTAAGTAAAGGTTACATTTATTTATGTCAAGGAATCAATTCATGAACATGTTAAATCTTAATTTAAATCCTAAATTAATAACCTATTTGATATTTTAATAATTTAAACATAAATTATATCTACAAATATTTTCATTATTCCATAGAATCATAAAAAAATGTTCTCAATTTGAATTGTTACGGTAGGTGGTTACAATGTAAGCACTCAAAAATAGAAACAATTAAAATCATAGTAGTCAACTTTATCTAGTAAGCCCATACTAAGCCACCCAAATACGAACAAAGCAAGAAGTAAGCAATGGTAATCATAGAGCTAATATTGGAGTAGTGGGATAAAATTTTTGATTTGTTTTGTATTAACTACATGGGACATTATAGGTACAATGATTAGCAATATACATACTTACCATAATAAGAGACATGTTGTAATAAAATAGAGTATAGGAAGCAATGGCAGAATTTAATTCCAAACAAAAAGATGTTGCACTCTGTCCATTTGGACAGAATTCATGCACTATGTCCACATGGATAGAATTCATGAACTCTGTTCATGTGGACATTAACTATCGAATGATACATGTGGGTAATAGTACATACCTTGAAGAATAAAAAAGTAAAAGCATTACTACTTCCGCTTCCTCTAGATTTTATGTGTAGATATTAGTCGTAGAGTAATTGGAGTTATAGATGTGATCAATCATATCTATAACTCCAATTACTCTGTGACCCATATCTACAAATAAATATAAATGACCCTTCTTTAACTTTTTATTAGAAGGCATACCTTTTTATTTTTCGCTGCTGAAAGACACCAACAAACCGACCTCGAGCATCTGAAGCCGAACAACGAAGGAAGCAAAACAAACCGACCACCGAAAAAATGAACGATACCTTCCAACAATGTACAAAAAGTTATAGCATGAAAAGTGTAATCATCAGCATTTGCATATTACTTCATATTGATACAGGTTGTAAGCAGCTCAGCTTAGAGCTTAGGTGTAAGTAGTTTACCTTATATATATTATTTCTATAACCCTTTGTATATGTTAAAGATTAATTGCAAACATATCTTACTTTTATGAATGCAGAGTTGATCTATGTATATTTATGGGCTTGATACTCAGATCAATTAGTGCAATGTCCTAATATAATGGTAAGTATAAACTGTAACTAATAAGCATTATATAGGTTATTTGTGGTTCTTTTATGACATAGATTAATGGGAATGATACTAACCTCACAGTGTACTAATAATTGTTATTTGTAATATGTGATATTTTATATTAGAAATACATAGATCAAATGGTTTGGTAATCATAATTACAAGTTAAATGCCCTTGTTATTTGTACTATAATAATACACTCCACTGTTTTAATGATTATGACTATCCTGTATGTGTGACATAATATGAAACACGTAAAACTATAAGTAGCTACACACACATAAACCAAATTGAACTAAGTTGTAATTATTTGCTAACCCATATAGAAATCTAATGAATGAGCTTTTGAATATCTCATCTAAGGTTAATTTATTGCAGTAACTGAAGGCCTAGCTTGTGAAGCCTCGCGAAATGAGCCTCCAATGGAAGAGTACTAAGCTCATACATGGACAGAGTTCATGAATATCTTCCTCATAATACTTGTGAACTGAAATTAAAATTAAAAGAAATCTACTCTCCTAATAATAACATGTACAATAAACTTTAAAATCTAACTATAAAATAAAAACTAAAAATTTTAAAACATAATATCATAAATATAAACATAACTTATAATTTTTTATTAATCACACAAGTATGCACTTCAACAAATTTAATTCCTATCCACTAAAATTAAAATGAATTTACCTTTCTCATCATATTACATACCTAAAATATTTATGCAATCATACTATGAAATAAAAAAAGAACTACGATGAATATGAAATTTAAGCCATTGGCTACATCAAGCCATGAATCTCTTTGTTGAGCGTACGTATTATAAAAAAAATTATTGGAAGAGAGAATACCTGTCGATAGGAAGCCAGACCATGAATAGACCTCCATGAACAGACCTCCACAAACAGACCCTCCATGAACAAACCACAAACAGACCTCTCGACGGCTCTCCATGGCGAGAGGAGGCTAGAAGGGTGGTGGGGTGGAAAACCTCCACTACGTCAACACACAATAGGAGGGACTGCAAGCGGGTGGGGGGACGGGGACGATGGGAGACCAGGCGGGTGGTAGGACAGGGACGACGGGCGACCAGGCGGGATGCGCAAGACAATCACGATGGGAGACCGGGCGGGACTACAAGCGGGTGGCGGGACGAGCACGATGGGCGACTAGGAGGGTGGCGGGTGACGGGAGATGAATGCAAGTGAAAAACATGAGATGTGGGCCATAACCTACCTTTTATGCAAAACAATTATTCGGCTGAACAATTATTCGGCCGAAACAATTGTTCAACCGAATATTTATTCGGCTGAACAATTGTTCGGTCGAATATGTGTTCGGTCGAATAATTGTTCGGCTGAATAATTATTCATCTGAATAAACATAGAACCACTAGTCAAAATTACCGGTCGGCTATGCATTCCATCAATTTAAACGGTTCACCGTTAAACAGTATTTGGCCGAATAAATGATCAATTATTCGACTGAATAACTATAGTTATTCAGCTGAATAAAAATGTTATTTGACTAAATAAAAACATTATTCGGCCAAATAAATATAGTTATTCAGGTGAATAACATCCACTATGTTGCTTAGGCACCCAATTCTCATAGAAGTGTTACCCAACTTCGTGTTTTCACCGAGTAGTAGTGTGCTTCTTTGATTTCATGTGTTCATTTAGAGCACTAACAATATTGACTCCTGTCGGCACCAAAGAGAACCATCTATTGCATTGTGTAGATTCCACTCTTACTTTTTTCTTGTCCTCATAGTTTGCAAGTGTTTCTTCCACCACCTTGAACAAATTAGGCTCTTGTGTTTGGTTGAAATCGTGTAGAAGTTTGATTGCTTGATCAATATCAAGTTGATCGCTAGCCATTGTTGTCTGCTTTTTTCTGTTACATGAAGGAATTTCATTAATTCCCAACATTGAAATGTGATGTTGATGGGTCTTTGTTTTCATATGATTTTTTTTGAAGTTACGAACTATTCGCGCTGCCAAGGATAATTCCCACGTTCCATAATCAATGCCACAAATTTCACAATGGATATTTATATTAGTTTTTCCATTTTATGAATATATCTTGATTGTTAGATTCTCCTTAACAAACTCTTCCATTAAACTATTCACTTTATGTTCCCAAGATGCCAATACATTAGGATCAACCGCTACAACTTGTTCCACTGACTCAGACAAATGATCAACTCTTGGTTGTTTATGCATAGGTTCCTCCTCATTCCCTTCAATTTTTTCAGAGATTGACATTCATTACATTACCTGTGATTGCAATGTTTCGACAACTAACATGCCTACTTTCCTCTTAATGCAAGCCTACATTTGTTGTTGTAGTTTTCCTTTTCTACTCTTGCTTTGTATTTAAAGGAATTTCAATTGGGCCAATAAAATCAAAATGATAAGCAACGATTTCATCGTCCACAATTTCACCACAGATATCAGCATATGTACAACCTTTTCAACACTGGATTGTGCCAAGGGAACAATTCTATTCACCAATAAAAATTGTGAAGTCCACAACATCACTTGGATCCATCTGCATTTCCATCCATGTGTACCTTTTAGTTGGTTAAGAACATGTTAAGAAATGAATAAAATTATAACAATTTTTTCAAAAATTTGGATATAATATGGCTACGAAATGAGGCCAGTGCATCCATAAATAAATGAAAAAAATGATTCAAATTTACACATGCATATTAGTTTAATAATAAAACAAAGAGCTAGAAAGCAAGGTATGCACTTTCAATTCAAATCTCTAAGAAGGACGAAGAAATATTACTATCGGGATGAAACACCTTGAAACAAAATGTATTATCAATGGCTTATTCAAATAGCCCTCCCAAAACTGAAGAGTCGGGCTTCAACATACCTACAGAATATCAAAGGGTGATCAAAACAAGAGATGAAAAACATAGAAACTCTGCCCAAACCAAATATTTTACTCCATCTAAATAACAAAGCTCCAACTCACTACACAACACATCATCCACAAATAAAAGATACATATGTTTTGTTTTCATTTGCTTAATTTTTTTTTTCATAGAAGTAGATAAAAAAAATACTATGGACTATACTATGGATAGTTTTGCTCCATGTGGGCTTTTCGTGTACGTTACTAATTGTATGGACTTATGTCCTTGTTTTTGTGCCTTAAAAATAATAGAAAAATAAACTAAGAAAACAAAATAAAAGTGAAAAAGGAACTTCATGTCTACATATTTTGAAGTCTCAAGAAGCATTCATTAAAGTGGAGAAGTCGATAATACTAGTATTCACTTCCAAATTTCCAACAAACTGTTTTCAATGACAAGCAATGTTTGTGATTCAAAGAAACCTAAGATTAGACTAAGTACACTAAGCAGTGATTATGGGGTGGCATTTCTTCACCTAATGTACAAATGCATGTTTACTTGTGTTCTAGTATTAATGGACAAATATGAAGGAGAGACTTGAAAACACCCTTATGGAATGATAAAGGACAACATTGAGGCATGCATTTCAACAACAGAATTAGAGTTTTCGTGTGATCAATTTAGAGAAGAGATATTCAACCTCTTGATATTGCAAATTTAAAAGGATTGATGCATAGCTTCATGCAGTAATTCCTAATCTTGGCACTAAGGTCAAGAGAAATGTTATCACACTTTTCAAGGAAGTTGGGGACCTTATTAAGGGAAGAATTCAATATTGTTTTATAAATGAGTTGGCACTACTTAAGAACTGTTGAAAACTGATTTGTGGAACATAGTTATCGAACTACTTGAAGCATTGATTTGGGGTAGAGTTATTTGCAAATTTGAAGGAGTATTTTGGAAATGTAAAAGGTGTTCTTTCTCTTGCAATGTTTTTTGTTAAGGTTTTTTTTTTAAAAGGCATGAGGATTCCATGTTTAAGTTGAATAAGGTTCGAACTAGCTTCGATGAAGTTGCATAAGGTTTGAACTAGTTATGGTGAAGTTGCATGAGGCTTGAAAAAAGTATATCCAAAGTACATTAAGGTTGACTCGATATGTATAAAAATTCTTTAGAAAAGTTTTTAGAGACATGAAAAAGGTTCCATATATAAGAAACAACTCATTACATATCCTAGTTAATATTTCATATCATTGTGGAAAGTGTGTACCTTCCAAACATAAATAATGATGTAGTAACTCAGTATGAAGCAAAAAGGGGCTTTCATCTCTTCAAATAGAGAACATCATGATAACATTTTGATATTATGTATCGTTATACACTATAATTTTTATCTATATTCTTTTGCAATCAGAATAGAAAATCGTTGAAAGCCCTAAACTAACAACCACATGAGTCTATTGTAAAGCAAGATAAAAAAAAACTTTGAATGTAACCCTAGATGTATAGTTATGTTCTTTGTTCTTTGCATTTGAAGAGTGGAAACAATTAATGATAAACACGATTACCTTTCCTTTCATTCCAACAACATAGATAACTTCTAGCTGGGACAAAGATTCCTCCAAGTGTAATATCTACAAAAGTGAAACTGATGAAATACCATAAGTTTGTAGTGATATGAAGTATGGATGATGATGACTTACATGTATAGAATTATTAGAAAAAATGAAAGGCATGTTTCCAAACTCTAAAATGCATATGATAATAATATTGTGACATTGGAATTCAATGACTGTAGGACACATAATCTAAACCCTTAAACCCCTAAACACACTCAACGAATGATCTAGAATCCTTTTCTATTCCTTATTTTGAGGGGTTATCAACGATATTTTTTAATTTTTCTTTCACTCAATCATCTTCCTCTGTCTCTGCGGGTGATGCTCTTCCCACCCTTTCCCCTTCATTTTCTCTCGGTGGTTCTTTTGGGTAAAAATAAGATCAACTGCACTTGCCTTTGTGGCTAGGATTTGAACCTATGACTTTGATGTTGCGGGATGGGATGATGGATATTATGCGACCTTTGTGTTTGTTACTGGTAATTTTTCCATCACTCACCCTTTTTTCTTTGCTTCATCGGGGAGAAATGTGAGCTTTATAACTACATCATATAAACCTGTAAATGGAGGATCTTAACTATATATCGAGGAGTCAATTGCCGAAAATGACAAATTTGCACCCAAGTTCCCACTTATTACATGGAATAAGAAATATTGCTTAGTCACATGCTAGAAAATGTAGTAACTATAGTTTGGTTCAATGGTCGTTCATTTCATTGCTTTATCGTGTATGGGAAGCAAAGGATTTCTCTAAGGAAGTAGTGTATATGTTCTTCTTCCTTCCAATATGGGTTGTTCCTTCCTTTCTTCTTGTGGAACTTCAATAAATCCAATAGGTTGAAGAAAGGTAATACAAATGAATTCTCTCAATATCCACCAAGCGAGCTTCCCTTCCTTAACTCCCTGAGTTTTCCTTCACTGCATATGTTACTGGTGCTAGATCAACAGAAAGAGAGAAATGGTAAGGGTTGGTTCAATATTTCCAATGCATCTGATGGATTATGGATTTAGATTTGACCCTCTATAGCTAGATGTCGCTCGTGACTCAAAATCCCAATTCTCCCCATCCCTCTGCAACTATCGCCGAGCTCTGTCAATGCCCCCCTCTCCTATTTTTTGAGATGCTTCTCCACTTCGTTTGATATTTTTGGGCTGCTTCTTCGCTCCATTTGATAGTAAAAACCCCTATCTATTGCATATTTTTTAGGCACATGTAATAACCCCCTCCTCCCTTAATATGTCCCCAATATAATTTTTGTTTTTTTATAATTAATTAACCCCCAATATGAACGGACATGATATAGGTATTGTCTGTGAATGAATCCCCTGTGATTCTAACACTATGCAATCATAAAAGCATGAATAAATTACCCAAATGAATCTATTTAGCAGGATCGACTGGTATACACAAATTCTTTAATAAGTAATGCAAAGTAAATAAAATACAAATTCTAATTACAAGAATAGATCCTTATCTCATCAGATCTATCCAATCAAGGACATCGTTGCAACTCTTGGCATGTAGAATAAACTTGATGAGTCACATAATAACCATGAATCCAAAACATGGCATGGAAATAAAAGCTCAAGAAAGGTAATCTATCATTTTTTAATGGAAGCTACATGAAATGTAATTAGTTAACAATAAATGAAATATACAGGATATATAACAACTAATCAAACAAATGAAAGCTATAAGAAATATAACAACTAATCAAATAAATAGAAGCTACAAGAAATATAAATAGGAAATCCAATACATTATTTCACAACAGTTCTAAGGTATCTGCACAACACAAAATAACTCATATCCACCATGTATTGTAGAGCGGGCCATCACCATACAACATAGAGGTTCTAAAATCAAACCACAATAAATAAAAACACAAATAACAAAGGAAATGACTTACCCAATTTGTATTCTCAAAATAATAATCAAATCCATTTGTGTGTTTCTTCTATTTTTTGTCTCTTTATTTATACAAAAAATATCCTTAATCAATGAGCAGCTGCATTTTTTAGTGGTAGTAGAAAATAAAGAGTATCTAACCATTTTTCAATATTGAGAGCCATTTCCCCTTAAAAACGGGAAATGCATCAAAATTATTAATGAATAAAAGAGGATGATCTAACAATGTAATGATTACTGATGTAGTCAATTTAATTGACTTGTGGCAACATGTTATTGATCGTGCTTCATAATCCTGTGTTGTTTGGGTACTGAAAATGATTCATATCCCATTCTTATCTGTTGATTGGAAGTTATTCCATGAGTGTTGTGGAAAGACTCGTCATCAACTGCCGCAGAAAATATCGTCAACAACTACCACAGAAAATCCTGTCAACAACTGTTGTGTAAAAACTCATCAACAACGCTGGTGAAATACTTCAGTAAATCCATTAGCAGACTTGCCAATAGCTGTACATGAATTATTTGGACGAAGAAGACTTCCCAAATTTTGAAGTTCCCACAACAAAGATGAATAAACACTACTGCTATCTTGCAAAATAGATCACTAGTGCCTCAAAAATTATAATGTTTTTCAAGAACTTATTCATTGCATTCAAACACTCCATAAACTTTAAAGGCTATCAAGTACATCAATTTACAAGGAGTTACCAGATAAAAACCAAATGGATATAATAGGATAACACATGTAATGTTTATGGGAAATATATGCGATATTTAGGGGTTAAATGTTCATGAAAATGTCAAAATAAGATGAGTGTAATGATACATTTTTTAGGCTTACTATAGCCTCAAACTGAAGGATTTGCACATCTTGGTGCAACCATATCATCCATGTTGTATTTGCAGCTTACTCATGGTATCTTTTATGAACTCAATATTATGTTATTAGAACCATAGAGGGTGATTCCTTGTGCTGGAAATCAATGGCCTTGATTGTCTTGATCATGTAGGTGCACAATATCACCTAGTCGCCTTTTACAAGTTTTCAACTTGGTGCTTCATTAAACAATTTTTTTGTCTAATGGATTTTTTTTTTGAATTGTGGCAGCATTGATACAACTTCCATCCCTGTTAAAAATGTTGTTGCTAACTCTATTATGCAAAATAATGCTACTAAAATGTGCATTGAAATAATTTTTATCACTGTTAAAAATGTTGTTGCTGAAATATTCTGCTAAAAAATGCTACTAAAATGTAAGTTGAAATAACTTTCATCATTGTTGAAAAATGTTCCTGAAATATTCTATTGCAAAATAATACTGAAATATTTATTTTCATATGCCGAAAAATAATGTTGTTAAAATACTCTCCTAAAATACACTAATACTGAAATGTGCATAAGCTGCTAAAATATTCTGCTGAAACACAGATACTGAGATTATGTTGTAAAATAATGCGGCTAAAAAAATAATGTTGCAATAAGCAATTTATGCAACAACTATGGACTACTAAGTAGATTTTTCATTAACATGGGTTGATATCCACCAACATAACCATTGCAAAACCACCATCATCCATTTAGCTAATCTTTTTAAAATGGAACTACCAATCGTAAAATTGTGCTTCCTAGCTTGAGGGAGCTAAAAGAGCTTCTCCAAAAGTAGGATCCCCCAATCTAACTATCCAATTGAGTGCATCGATACAACTCTTGGCATGTAGAATAAACTTGGTGAGTCACTCATTAACCATAAATTCAAAACGTATCATGGAAATAAAAGCTTAGGAAATTTAATCTATCAACAAAATGAATTTACGAAAGATATAGGAAATGTAACTAGTTAATAGAGTAAATGAAATCTACAATACATATAAAAACTAAATGAATAAATGAATGCTACAAAAAAATATAATAGCTAATCGAATAAATAAAAGCATGATAGGGTATATAAATAGGTAATCTAATACACTCATTCACAATAGTTTTAATGTAACTACACAACAAAAAATAACTCAGATCCACCATGTGTTGTAGAGAGGGCCTCACCCTACAACATAGGCGATATGAACTTGAACCATAACAAGAAAAACAGACAGAAAAGGAAATGCAAGCCAATTTATATTCTCAAAATAATAAGTGAATCCATCGATGTGTCTTCTTTAGTTTTTGGTTCTTTATACAAAAATCATCCTTAATTAGTGGTGGTTGCCTCCTTTCATGGAAGCATAAAATAAAGAGTATCTAATCAGTTTTTCATATTGAGAGTTGTTTCTGCTTAAAAATGGGAAATGTGGATATAGGAATAATAATTAAAAGAGCATGATCTAGAAGTGTAATGATTATTGTTGAAGTCATTTTAATTGCCTTGTGGAAACATGCAATTGATAGTGCTTCATTGGCCCTGGTTGTCTGGGTACTAAAAAGGATTCGTATCCCCTTCCTGTATTCTAATGGAAAGTTAGTCCGTGAGTGCCGTAGAAAGACTCGCCAACAACTATTGCGGGAAAAATCTTAAATAATCATTGCAAAAAAACTCACCAAGAACTTCTACGAGAAAAATACTTTTGCAAATCCGTCAGTAGAATTGTCAACAACTATAAATGAATTATTTGGACCAAGAATACTTGCCAAATTTCAAAGTACTCTCAACAAAGATGAAAAACACTAGTACTGTATTGCAAATTATATCATCAACACCTCCACCATATAATATTTTACAAGAACTCATGCAGTCGATTTGAAAACTGGCATAAGGGTTTTCGACTACATCAATTTACAAGGAGTTACTAGATAAAACCCAAATGGCTATAATATGATAACATATGTAATGTTGATGGAAGAAGATGGGATATTTAGGGATTAAATGTTAACAAAAATGTCAAAATAAGATGAGTGTAATGATACATTTTTGAGGCTCATCAAGCCTCATCTCTCAAATCGGTACCTAAATCTACTTTCAAATTTCAATTATGAGAAAGTCCAGAAAAATGAATTTCTTAGACCTTGGTTTAACCAACCTTGACTAGGGGAAAAATAGCATGAAATATCACAAAAAATAGGTGTGCATGCTTATCTCTCAAATAGGTTATCTAAGACTACATTTAAATTTGAATTATGAGAAATTGGGAAAAAATGCAACTTTTTAAGCCCTGGTTTGACCAAGTTTGACCAAGGTCCAAAATAGCTTGAAATCCCCAAAAAATATGCATGCAAGGTTATATCTTAAATGTTTACCTAAATCGACTTTCAAATTTCATTTTCGATAAATTTGGAAAAAGTGAATCTCTTAGATCTTTCATTGACTAAAACCCAAAATAACTTGAAATCTCGCAAAAATATTCATGCATGTTGATCCCTCAAATGGGTATGTTTTTTTTAAATAGGAACTAGAAATTTTTTTTTTCAGTAATATGTCGAGCACAAAAATGCTTTCATATAACAACCCTTATCAAAATTGGAATTGAATTTCTACAGAGGTCTTTTAGAGTTCTTCCGACATAAATTCCTGCTATTTTCCAAATTTCAAAAAACATTCTTGCTAAGATCCTATCAAAAACTATAGTTTAAGTGTTGCAGAATCTTACATATTGGTTACAAAGAAAAACAAAAAAAACATAAGACTAAATATAGGGTTCAAAACTAACAAAGCCCATATCTATTTCAAGCATGTCCATAAGGCCCATGGAGGGGCCGAGTGACTGAATTGTCATCCATTGGAGAGATTCCTCTGAGAGTGAGTTTTGGCCATATCCACCTTGAAGCAGCTGTAGAATCCTATGAACGTCCCTTTGAAATTCCTCTATCAATGCAATGTGTTTTCTCATGTTGTCATCAATTTCATCAATGCATGACTCCATGCACACCAGTGTATAACTATTGTGACTTGCTTCTTTTGTGAGCCCATAATATTTTTCAAGATACCACCAATTCCGTATTAAACCACCCTTAGCATTTTCTTAAAGTCTTCAATATTCCTTCTGTAATTGGTGAAATTTTCCCACCAAGATGTCATTATTTTGGTGTTTTTAGTAGGTATGCACTCTTGCTTCTTCTCATCTAGAGCATAAACTTCACCTAGTTGCATATTACCTCCCTAGAAATACTCTGCTTTCCTCGGCAAGGACATAATTAAATACTGATTGAAATCCTAATAGGAATCGTCAACAGAGAGACATCCCTCGAAAGTGCTTAAGTTGTGAAATATGGAACTCATTTGGTGGTGGCTTGCAACAAAATAATAACCCTCACTTTTGTGAGACTACCGACAATAAATGGTGAAGATACTGGAGCCAACAATTGAAAGGGTGCATTCAATCCACTTAAATCTCATTTCACCTATGTATGCCTTTATACGCCATATGCTATGCCCCGCATTGATATAAGGAATGGATCCAAAAGGTAAAAAAATCCTCCCCCTAGCAATTAGGTGTGGCCTTGGAAACCTGAGTGATAACCATGCACCCCATGGGGGTCTCTATATTCATAGTTCAAAACTTTTCTTTAAACGATGAAATTTTCCTTAGAGTCCTTTCTATTAGTGTAAATCATGGAATCCAACATATAGAAGGGGGGAGATAATCTATTGTTATTATTCCTTGATCAAGATGGGCCCCTTGATTATCCTTTATGTCATCCTTGTCATTGTTTTCATGTCTAATATGCATAAAGTCCACCCGATTAGGGGGGATTGAGGTTCATAATATGCTTCTGAGTTCTTCCAAATTGAGGATCCTTCTTTGAATGGTTTTCTTATTTTTTGGATCATAACTTTGAGTCACCGAATACTAGAAGGTTTGGGAGATCTAAATATTGTGCAATCTCCATACCTTTCAGAAGAGCTAGCCATTCTGCTTGATTATTGGATTTTTTCACCAATCCCCTAGCATATGATTTCACTACTTTCCCATCAGGATCCAAGAGTACCCCTCCCAATCCTTCCACCCCTGGGTTGCCTTTAGAGGCGCCATAAAAAATAAGGTGTACTTATTTTGGGAACTCTTCCAAGCCTCGAAGTCTTGCTTCCTTTTTCAATTTCCCGAGAATGAAGGATTTTCTTAAGATTAATGTTGTACTGAACAGAGCTCAAGGGAATTAAGGAATTGATCCACTTTGACTCTGAAGGAGAAATAGGATCAATAGGGGAGGGAGGAGAGAGCTTAGATTTCAATATTTTAGAGAGGATGTTGATGGCCTTCCTGGCCACACGCCTGAATGAGGCTTTTTCTTCTTCAAATATCTCCATGTTCCTAGCAAGTAAAATATACCAACATACATTTTTTTGGATAGCTTCCTAGAATTTATACAATAGAGGATTTTTCTCTAATGTTCTAGGGAAGAATTCTGATCATTTACTAAAAAAATCAGAGGGCTAATAAGGAAGATAAATGGGCCTACTTATATCTTTGGTTACAGAATGGAAAACCTCAAGAATGAATTCACATTCCAAGAAGATATTTTTGACTGATTCTTCTGCTTCTTTTGAAAGCACACATATTGAAGGACCTTCTATGCTTCTTTTTTAAGATTCTCTACTGAAAGAATTTTCTCTTGAGCTAGCATCTAGCTAAAGGAATTAATTTTAGGGAGACTGCTTGATTTCCATATTATTTTTCAAATTTTGAAGTATAGGGCCTGCTACAAGTTGGACAAAAGAGCCCTGTACCTATCTTTGACTGAATACTTCCCCATTTCCCCCCAGCCTCTGCAATCATGACATCTTTCATGCGTAGGAGATTTACTTTGAAAGTTGCTAAGAAGGAGGGAGAAATTTTGGGCTAGATGAGCCCAACATAACCTTTTTCCATTTTTTCCAAGCCCCATTGTCCCACAAAGAATAGATGTTGAACAAAGAGTTAAAGCAGTTAACGATCAACCATCACTTGATTTCTTTGAGATCTAGGATTGATTTAAGGGAAGGAGCATCCTGAATACTATCACTCCACATCCTGATATGCATACCATTTTTTGAGATCCAATATAGTTTCTACATGATCAAGCTTGCTTCCAATTTACACATATCCCAAATATTGGTTCCTATCCCCTTAAGCTATCCATTCAAATTTCAGGCATCGAAGGCAATGTTTCCTAATATATTTATTCCTTAGGATTTGTTTCCACCACTCCCTTTTCCCTGTTACCAATGGTCCTCTCGGTCGCATTACAAAAGAATTCACGTAGACCATAAAGGTATCGTCTATAGATGATGTAATAAAGAAAAAAATCCTTACTTATGATCCATTGATTCCAAGGATATATGGATTCCCCAATATCCACAAACCAAGTATTCTTCTTCGACCCATAGTATATACCAGAGGCTCCCCTACCTATAGGCTTGCCAAATTCCTTGCAAACAAATTAAAGCCACTGGTAGGGAAAAAAAGATCCTTTATCAAATACTCCTCATTCTTTATTGAGAAAATTTAAGACCGACGTATGGATAAGAATGAGCTACTCCTAATCTTGGATGTCATGTCACTCGTATCCCTCTTCATAATGATCCCCATAAACAAGGAAATCAAAGTCATTGAGAACCTTACTAACCAGGAAACAACTGAGTTAGTAGGCTTATGTCTTAGATCCACCTTTTTCAGCTTTCAAGGATAACTTTATGAACAAACTTGTGGGGTCGCCATGGGATCTCCCCTCTCACCAATTATAGCCAACCTGTTCATGGAAAAATTCGAACAAAAAAATCTAAGAACTACTTCAAAACCTGAGTGGTGGTCTAGTTTTGTGGATGATACATTCATAATATGGGCACATAACACAAAGGATCTAGTCAAATTTGTGGATCACCTTAACAAACAATCAAAATCTGTTAAATTTACAATGGATATGGAGGAGATTGATTTCCTTCCCTTTCTTGATACTCTGGTTATTAGAAATAAATATGAGGGCGTATCTCATAAAGTTTACAGAAATAAAACCCACACTAAGCAATATCTCCACCCTCTCTCTCACCATCATCTAAAACAAAAACTCGGAGTCCTAAAAGCATTGGTCACCAAGGCCATAAGGATCTCAGATACAGAGCACATAGAAGATGAAAAATAACACTTACATAATTTTTTCCTAAGTAATGGGTATGACTCAAATCAAAACAACAATCAAGAGAGCTTTTGCCAAAACTGAAAAACCCAAAGATTACCTAAAAGAAAAGAAGGTAGGGGAACAAAAGGATTTTCTTCCATACATACAAGGTGTAACAAACAAGATAGCGAAACACTTGAAGAAGAAAAGTATTGACTCTGTTACTCTTGCCCCTTAATAACATCAGAAATCTCCTGAAATCAATTAAAGACCCCATAGATCCATCCCTAAAAAAGAGTGTTTACATGATTTTGTGTGAATGCAGGAAAGCCTACATCGGTGAAACAGGTAGATCCATTTGAACAAGGGTTAAAGAACACTGCGCTGACATCCGGCTAGATAGAATGCATAAATCTACTTTGGTCGAACACTCTCATGGCACAAAACACCCAATCAAGATAGAAGACATGAAAGTTTTTGCTCAGGTGGATAATTGGTCCTTAAGAAGAATTAGGGAGGCTATCGAAATCGTAAAAAACCCCAATTGCTTAAACAAGGATGATGGCATGACCATCATCAGGTCGTGACTTCCTTACCTCACTAAATTAATCCAAACGATAAACACAAAACTAATTAATAACCTAAATTGATAAAACCTATAAAAACTACCCTAAAACCTAAAAGATTAAACAACTTATAAACTATTCAATAAAATTAACATATAAATTAAAACTGTTAATAATCAATACATATATTAATAATGTAGACAAAAACGTAACATAAATTAATATAGTAAAAAAACATAAAATTAATAACATAAATTAATATAGTAAAAAAACATAACATACAATAATTTAAATAGTAATAGGTTAAGATAAATAAATAACTATTATTAATAAAACAACGTGTTTTAATAAACTATAACAAAACAAAAAATTATAACATAAGATAAAAATTTTAATAAAACAAAAATAGGTTAATTTAATAAATTATTAAGAGGACAAACATGGGATAAACAAAGAATAACCTACATTAGAAAAACTAATAAATAGTAATTTAAATAAAACGTTTTGTAATTAAAAATTTACATATAAGATAATAATACATTAATATTAAATAATATTAAGAAGATAATAAATAATAAATTTATAGATATTTATAAATAAAAAATGAATTAAAACTAATTGAAATATAATAAATCAACAAAACATGATTTCTAACCTAAAACCTCTAGTGTCGATTACTTATGGACTGTTCTATATTTATATAGATTGGAGATTTAATTATCATCTTCGGCATCGATATTGTACTGAAGATGAGCCAAGGATGGTTCAAAACATAGACACTAAACTATCACATACCGTAGACTCTCCGCAAGATGCCATAAACCTTTACTGCGGATTCTCAGCCAAAACCACTTTAGGGATGTTGTCACATAGGGATTTCATGACAGTGGGGTCCCGATTTCTTTCTTCAAAATATATTTTTAAAAGAAGTTGTAATATTCAATGTTAATTTCATTGTGCCCTTTTATGGAGTTCCCATCTCTATCCTTGATCTCCACAATATTATTCCTTTTATTCCTCTCTTTGCATTGATTATGGAAATACTTAGTATTCCTGTCTCCAACCCTCAACCAAAGACTCCTCAATCTCAACCTTTATTATTCTTCCTCCTTACTTATGAGGTCTTCTATTTTGTGGTCCAAAATTCTTTCTCTCCCCATAATTTCTTCCGTCATTGAACCTGGTTCCATTTCTTCTTACTATTTTTTGTGTTCCTCTTGCACTTGCACTTTCTCTTTCCCTCGATTTAAATAATGGATTTTAACCCAATATTTGAAGACACATTTCACCCTTCTTAATGGGTATCTAAATCTACTTTTAAAATTGAATTCTAAGAAATCAAGAAAAGTGCAACTTTTTAGGCCTTGGTTTGACCAAGTTTGATTGAGGTCCAAAATAACTCGAAATCCTTAAAAAGCATACATGCAAGATTATGTCTCAAATGGGTACCTAAATCCACTTACAAATTTCAATTTTGAGAAAGTCAGCAAAAGTGCATATATTATACCTTGGTATGACCAACCTTGATTAAGTTCCGAAATAAATCAAAATCTCGCAAAAAAATGCATGCATACTTATGTCTCAAATGGGTATCTAAATCTATTTTTAAATTTCAATTCTAAGAAATTGGGGAAAAGTGCAACCTTTTAGGCCTTGGTTTGACTAAGTTTAACTAAGGTCTAAAATAAATCAGAATCCCCCCAAAAATATGCATGCATGCTTGTCTTTCAAATGGTTATCTAAATCCACTTTCAAATTTCAATTCAGAGAAAGTTGACAAAAGTGCATCGTTTAGAATGTGGGTTAACCAACCTTGACTACATGCCAAAATAGCTCAAAATCTCACAAAAATAGGTGTGCATGCTTATCTCTCAAATGGGTGTCTAAATCTACTTTTAAATTTGAATTCTGAGAAATTAAGAAAAATTCCAACATTTTAGGCCTTGGTTTGACCAAGTTTGGTTAAGGTACAAAATAGCTTGGAATCCCCAAAATATCTACATGCACACTTATCTATCAATTGGGTACCTAAATCCACTATCGAATTTCAATTTCAAGAAAGTTATAAAATGCAAATCTCTTCACTAGTACAAAATGGGTGATAAGTTACTAAAAAATGACTAAAAATCGGAGATAAATAACTAAAATTTGTCACGTGACCATTGGTGATTGATTGTTTTTAATTGATCATTTATTTAGTCATTGATTATTGCTAATTGGATATTTAATTGGACATTGATTTATGTAGATAGGGCACGGGGGAATCAAACCACCAACCTCCTACCTGTAAAGAAGGTTCTCTTGCAACTATTTTAGCCAAAACTAAAATAAATCATAAACATGTGGTTGATCTTGCACATCAACAACAAATTAACTTATCTAGGGTTCCCACCATTCTACTACTAATATAGGAATTTAGTTGTATATCAATATACTAAGTTATGGTTGAAGGTTTTCAAACACTTGTTGTGAAGCTACACAACCCCACTTAGAAAATATATCACCATATAATCCTCTCTTTCACTTTCCCCATGCCTCAACATGTTTCTACTATGCTTCTCCATTCATGACTTTCATTCATAGCTACATTTCAAAATTTCAAATGCAACTCAATAAATTGTTCCTCTTAACTTCATATAATACGACAATTTTAAATGGCATGATTGTATGCATGTAACACAGATGCCAAAATGTGTCCCTTAAACATTACAAGAAATAAGTTTATGTTAAAAAATTTATGTTTTCCCCCTTGGATACCAAATCCAAAGAATTCCATTACAACTACTACTAAAAATTCTTCCCCTCTCAATTTCAGAAGCTACACATTGGACTTGTAAGGTTCAACAATTATTTTACGGAAAATGTTAATCTTCTTATCAATCTTATGATATATGGCAACCATAAACGCTCAGAAAGGAAAAGGTTATTTATACAGTTCCACAAATCAATTAATAAATAGTCATAAAATATTCTAAAAGTTAATATTGGTGAAAATGTAAGTTTGTAAGCATTATTTTAATTCAAGGAAACCTTTTAGGAATTTAAGATCACTAAGACCTAGTAATTTTAGAATAGTTATAACTTTCAAAGTTTTTCTGAGGAATTCCAAGTTGGAAAATCCTATCAATTTCATGGAATCACAATGAAGATCTAGAGACAACATCATTCACGATCCATCACAAGTGGCACTTTTGAGTTTGGAAGCCAACACATCATGTGACTATGCCAGTTGTAAGTACTTCAAGTGCTAAGTCTTGTAGGTCAATAAAGTTGTATCTATCAAATCAATAAATCACAATAATGAGTCCAACATAATTAACCACACACTTTACCTAATACCCTTGAGAATAAATAATGTTAGAGATTACTGAGTTATATTTTGATGATTGCAAAATGCAAATAAGATAGTCGTAAAGGACGTCTTTGCTAACCTAGCATCAATCTATGCAAAATTCCTTGTCTAGCAGTACTTGTTCTAGAAACCAATGATTGACGTAATACAATGTAATTTGTGAAAAAATAGTACATTATCTAAAGACTTATGACCAATTCCACCAACTCTTACAAAATTCTTTCTGTCATCATTTTATTTATTCATAGTAAGGTTTGTGCCAATTACTTACCCCTTCCTATGTCTTTACTAGTTAACATATATTGACATATTTGACTCTTACACCTTCATTTGATAAATTTACTTCTCACATAATGGATAATATTGAAATCTTGTGACTCATACATGTTTATTATTCAATCCCATGCTTCCTTCAAAGATCTAGAATCACTCACATGAAGAACCACAATGTGTTTTAAATTTTAGATTATACATGCAAGAGCCTCACCATCTTCAACTGTAAGAACATCTTCAACTACAATCTTGGATGCTACACACAAACAATTTCAAATTGGATGTGTTTTAAAATATCAAACCTTGCGCTTTGATACAAAAATCATGCATTGCATACAATTACACAACAAAATGCAAAATCACATTCACATGAATGATGAGATAACATTGACATAGAGAATAGAGTATACCAATGATGTTGAGTGTAATCAATTATTACAATATGTATAAAGCACACATATGTACATTACGCACTACTTACAAAACTATTCTTGGAATCTAAATGGACAATGCATCTGGCTCTACAACTTCCATTGGTCACTTAACCTTACAGAGTCTACGCAAGTTCAATTACTATTACATATGCCTTTGCAAATTTCCATCGCCACATCCACATATGCACCAACATTTCCATAACCATGAGCTAGTCCATGTACATGTTAGTTGCAATCTGGAACTCACCTTTGTAGAACCTACAAACTCACGTTTTAACTATATGAAAACCTTCCATTTGCAGGTACCTATGAATTTCCTATTGGATAACCTACAACCTTCAAGCACCTATTGTAGACCCACAACCTTCTTTGCGATGTCTGCAAACATACTTTCTTGAACAATGAATGCTCACAAAGATTTCTTGTGGAACCTACAAACCTTGCTTTCAAAAAAGTGTACATATTTAAACTGCACAATTTACAACACTTCAAAATTCATTCATATTATCTCTGCTACTTTCATGTCCCCTTGTTTCTCACATTGGTCCTACATAATGTCTATGTTGAACACAATTGAAGAGATTTAGAATGACTAGGATACAATGTTCCAGCCCAATGTTTTTTTTGTGTAATATGTATATTTTAATTTAATATAGACATTAGATGTCTAGTGGAAAATGTTTGGTAAGAGTTTCATGAGCATTTGTTTCAGTGCTCATAGATTGTCTCCCCATTGTTTTGATAGGACCAGCTAGAAATTGTTTAATTTTCTAACTTAACTTTAATAGGTAATAAAAGTGTGGTGCATATGGAAACATCAAAATAATTAAGATTCCAGAAGCATATAAAGATGGCGAAGGAATTAAGATTCCAGGAGCATATTCTCAAACTAACATTTGCATGCCATTTAGACATGTTCATATGGATGTGAGATCAAGTTTTTTCATGATGGATGCTTTAAATCAGAGTAACATTGGAAGATAAGAGAAATTAAAGCCTTATACATGAAAATGGGAAATGTTATAGTTCATAGACACGTCACACAATGAACAACACCATAATAACACCAACATTTCATGTGGTAAAATCCCAAAGGGGAAACATCCACACAGACAAAGTATTGAAGCTCATTAATGAAGAAAGAGAGATTACAAGACAGTCTCATTACATTATCCCAACCATGCACTATATACTTCATGAAATTAGTTACATGAGTAAACTATTGCCGGTTATGCCCATTATGAGAAACTTCCCGTAAACATCTGTAATGAGAAACCTCCCATAAACACATTATTTTAGTTGTCATTTAAGAATCTCCACCTTGACAACAAAATTTACAAATACTTTTCCCAAGACTATTTATCACATTTTTTCAAACCAAGAGAAGCTACACACCAACGTAACTTCTCTAACAATATTAGTTTGTGAACATATCTGCACAATTTTCTTTAGTATGGACCTTTTTCAGATCTACTCCACCTTCACTAATGGCTTGTCTTACAAAATGATATTTTACATCAATATGTTTANTATCCAAATGAATGGCACTTTGACTGTCACAAAAGGCATGCACACTGTTCTTGAACCTTCCAATTTCTCTAAGCAGACCTCTCAACCAAATTGTTTCTTTGCAAGCATGTGAGGAAGCAATGTATTCAGCCTCTGTAGTGGATAAAACAACTATTTCTTGAAGCTTTGACATCCAACTTATAGCTGCACCTGCAAGAGTAAAGACATAGCCTGAAGTAGACCTTCTCTTGTCCAAATTACCTACGAAATATGAATCAACAAAACCACATATAGAATCATTGTTATTATTAAAGGTGATACAATAGTCACTTGTGCCTCTTAAGAACCGAAGCACCCATTTCACTACATTCCAATTTTCTTTTCTTGGATTTTCCATGTACTTACTAACAACACCTACTGCATGTGGAATATCAGGTCTAGTACACACCATTGCATACATCAAACATCTTATTGTATTGACATATCGTACACGAGACATATAATCCTTTTCTTCAACACTACTAGGACATGAAATTGAAGAAAGTTTATAATGGGAAGACAAAGGGACGTTCATGGGATTTTCATTATTCATTTTGAATCTTTCAAGTATTTTCTCGACGTACTTCTCATGTGAAAAACTGAGCTTACCATTTTTTCTGTCTTTGTGTATCTCAATATCCAAGATTTGTTTTGCAGCTCCAAGATCCTTCATATCAAAATTCCTAGCCATCTGATCCTTCAACCTGTTAATCTTGTCCATGCTTTTGCTCACAATAAGAATATCATCAACATACAATACTAAAATAATGAATATATCATTCAACTTTTTGAAGTATAAACAATGATCATAATCACTTCTAATATAACCTTGGCTCACCATGAAAGAATCAAAATTCGTGTACCATTACCTGGGTGACTATTTCAGGCCATACAATGATTTCTTGAGCTTACAAACTAATCTACCTTTTTGATGTTGTACAAAAGCTTCTGGTTGTTCCATACAAATCTCCTCATCTAAATCTCCATGTAAGAATTTTTTTAACATCTAGTTGCTCTAATTCCAAATCAATCAATGCAACTAATGCTAACACAATACGAATAGATACAAGCTTGACAACTGGTAAAAAAATATCATTATAGTCTATACCTTCCATCTGAGAGTACCCTTTTGCGATCAATCTAGATTTGTATCTTTCAACCTTACCATCAACTCCTTTATTCAATTTGAAGACCCATTTACATCTAAGCATTTTTCTATCTTTGGGGAGTTTAACCAATTCCCATGTCCTGTTTTTCTCCAGAGAACACATTTATTCTTTCATTGCCACCTTCCACTTAGCATTGTCAATACAATCAATGGCTTCCTGAAAACAAGAAGGTTCTCCATCATTACTAAATAAAACAGACGAAACAAAATCAGTATACCTCTTAGGAGTGTTTCTCTCCCTTAATGATATTCTTGGTGTAGGTTGTGGGGTTTCGACAAGTTCTTGAATTTCTTCAACTTCTATGACTTCTCTCTCACCAAAAATTTCTTCTTGTTTCTTTGAGTCATTAGAATATTGGTTCTCCAACTGAAGTAGTTTTTTTTATATTACCTGTTCCTGTTCCACTTCAACTCTTACAATTTCGGATTTAATCAGAGAAGATTCATAAAAAATTACATCTCCACTAATGACAATTTTGTGGGCAGTAGGATCCCACAATTTATATCATTTCATTACATCATCATAACCAACAAATATGCACTTCTTTGATCTAGGGTCTAACTTAGAACATTGGTTTTTAGGAGTAAGTGAACAAGATTCATAACCAAATATTTTCAAATTCAAATAATCATAAGAGTGACCAATCCATACCTCTTCCGAAATTTTACAATCTATTTCCATTAATGGTGATCGAATTATTAGATAGCAAGAAGTAGAAATTGCTTCTGCCCAAAAATATTGCCCCAAATTAGTATTACTGAACATGCTCCTTGCTCTTTCTATAAGAGTCTTGTTCATGCGTTCTGCAATGCCATGTTGTTGAGAAGTGTATACATTTGTTTTGTGCCTGACGATCTCTTCATCTTTGCAATATTTTTCAAAATCCAAAGAAGTAAATTCTCCTTCATTATCCATCCTTAAACACTTGATTGTCCTACCAGTTCTTTTTTCAACCGTAACTCTAAATTGTTTAAATGTATTAAACATGTCAGCTTTTCTTTTTAGGACATAGACCCAAACCTTTCTAGAAAAGTCATCTACAAATAATACATAATATTTTTCTCCCCCATAGGATATGGTAGGAGACGGACCCCACAAATCAGAATGAACGTAGTCAAGAACACATTTACTAACATGACTACTCGCTTTAAACTTTTGTCTACACTACTTTCCATATATACAATGTTTATTTATTTATTTTTCAACAGCAACCAAGCTATCCTCTTCAAGCGACCCCGACAGACTTGTCTTCACACGACACAGTTTTCAGTCAACAACCAGACACTTCTTCCTTCACATGGGTGCGCTCTCCAAGATCCAGCTTCAGTAATTGGTCTTTCGTTTACCTAACATGACTCTGATACCACTTGTTATAATTCAGAGACACAACACACAATAAACAACACCATAATAACGCCAGCATTTCATTTGGTAAAACCCCAAAGGAGAAACATCCACGTAGACAAAGTATTGAATCTCATTAATGAAGAAGGAGAGATTACAAGATAGTCTCAACCTCAGAGACAACTCTCTGCATTACGTATCCCAACCATGCACTATATACCTCATGAAATTAGTTACATGAGTAAATTGTTGTCGGTTATGCCCGCTATGAGAAACTTCCCATAAACATCCGTAATGAGAAACCTCTCGTAAACACATTAGTTTAGCTTTCATTTAACAGGAAAATGATGTGATGAAATTGGTAAATGAGGTAACTTTAAAGAACAAACTTATGCAAAATAATTCCATGTTGAACTGTGATGTTAATCATGAACTCCTAGCTATTGTTTTTAGTACTGGAGGATAAACATGAAATGTGTACCATGAACTCAATGATGGCATTATTCCCCTCTACATCACATCACAACATCTAGAAAGAAATTTTTTTCTTGTTAATGTTGATTGTCACAATGGGTGGCTAACCAAGTATGATGAAGTGCTGAATAAATTGACCAAATACATGGTTATCAAATTCCATAATGAAACGATAACTCACTGCTTTCCTGAAGTCATAGTGGGCGTATTTATGCATGACGAAATGACAAATGATCCCTCTCTAATTCCAAACAATGAAACTATTCTTGAATTTAGAGCATTACTTGATAAGCCTTACAGACCAGGATATCTACTACTCCCTGAGACAAATTCAGGCAGGACTAATAGGCCATTCTTGTTATTCTCATTCGTGATGGAAGTAGAGTAATACTGAACCTTAAACATGTTGTGAAATTGACTAAGAAGACATGATTCAATGTCACATTATGGAAGCCAATTCCAACTACCGACCCAAAGGCAACATATAGACTCCTGGATTCAAGCCATGTTTTAATGGGGGTACATGGAGCAACATTAACTCATTTCCTTTTTATGCATCCAAGCTCTATGTTCATTCAAATCGTTCCTCTTTGGATTGATTGGGATTCTTCCAACTACTATGGTGATCCTGCACAAAAGATGGGACTTCAGTACATTGTATATAATATAGGTATAAATGAAAGGACTATAAGTGCTAAATACATAGAGAATGGCATAGTATTGACAAATCCAACAGAAACAGTCAGGTAAGGGTGGTCATCAACAAAAGAGATATACTTAGAAACACAAGATGTCTGTATTGATTTTCCTTGGTTCAAGAACACTCTTATGGATGCTAAGAGAAGAGAAATTAGGTTCATTTAGAAAGAGTACAGTAAAGGGAATAAAGGGCATAAAGGATGACATATCTTTCAAAAGCAGTAAATCTGAATGCAATCAATGAGAAATCATTTTTGAGGTTTTATGGGTAGCATCAATCATTTTGAGGGCAAAGGCTCATGAATATAACCTTTGGTCTCTGGATGTTTGGAAATTTTTATACCACTGAGGTTTCCATGGGACATTTCCTAACCTTAGCTATATAAATCATTGAGATCTGAATGCATGATTAACATGTCCATAAGATGATTTCTATTAGTTGTTGAACATACAATGTTAATTGCTATTGGTTTCTTAGCAGGTTGAATCATAATGTGAAATGGGAAGTATAGAGAATTGGTGTCTTCGTAAGGGATCAACATGAATCCAATCCTAGATTATTCAATATTTAGTGGCATTAAACTTTATTGTGCAAATTTATGCCAGTGTACAGACAAAAGTCATAATTCAATTTTTTCAACATTACAGCTATGTAGGTAGTTTTCTTAAACAATAGATTTGCATGTTAGACTACACTTGAATTTTATTTTAGGATCCCATTCAAGGGTAGCTCATATGCAGATTAAACAAATGTTGAATCTGCTGAGATCTAGTTTGAGCAATTGAAAGAGGGTGTCCTTGTTGAGAAAAGGAATAGGAAAAATATTTACCAAGGTGAATAAGAGACAAAGTTTCCTCATATTTTTCTACTTGTTAGTATTTATTTCGGAAACATGTGTAGCATGCTGCCAATCAATACTTGAAAGGCCTAGAGATTATTCATTAGAACTTTCAATCATGCCAAATCTGTGTTCTCTTATCATTCTTAGCATAGAATTGAAATTCAGTTTTTGTAATGGATTCTACTTATGTTTCTATTTTCCATTTTGATTTCACTGTACTTGGAATCTAGTTAACAATGTTTTTTACATGATAGCTAGGTCAAGTCTCCGGGTTTTCATTTTATTATATCTTTTCGAACAAATTTGTTTGTTGAACCTTGAAGAAAAATGTGAATGCCATATGATCTTAAGTAGCATGTGCATGGAATATTTGTAGTTTGGATACCATCAATACAAGGTATTCTAGATTTAATGACTTTTCGTGTTTAAGATATAATAATGAATACAATTCTCTATTTATAGCTTCTATTCACATCATTTGAAGTTTGCATACATCTTGCACATATCCTTTTTTGTATATCATTTTTCATTATTGCTTCTTTTTATTTCTTTTTGTTGAGAAACATAAGTGTTTTTAATATCAGAAGAAATTCTTTTATCCCACAAAAATAATTCCCATCTTATGTCTCACAATTTACCACTTTGTTGTTAGACCATGACCTGACATCCATAACAAATTGACATAAAATGGATAAAACCACATTGAAAGCCAAATAAATCCACATTGAAATCCATATTCATCTAAACCCAATTCTTAGCCTTTCTCAGAAAAAAATGTCCTAATAAAAGTTGGAATGCAAATTGTCCATTGTAGGCCATATGTCAGACATCTTTTGGTTCATATATAAATATAAATTATAAAGTGTAGACATGGAAAAAATATTCTAGAGACTCACACTTTTTCGATTGATTAGCAACGACTAATTCAACTTGAATTGGTAGATGTAGTGGGCTATGGGAATCATAGGTGTTTGAACTTTACATGAACATGGAAACTTATGTTTGATCAAATTATGTAAAAAAATTACATGGCATCTCACCATATAATAAGAACCTCATTTGGAGATTAATTAATCAAACTTCTAAACTATCCCTTAAGAAATATCTACTTCTACATAGATCAATTAGTAGAACATACTCAAATCGTTCATGGAAAGAATACTTGAGTTTCCATTGTGTCAATTTTATGATGATTATGTTGTAAACAATGCAATCCACTTATTTACAATTGTGTAGGTTTTATGGGTTCTGCATGACAAGAGGTTTAGGGTTTTGTAACAAAGAGGCTTGTGGATTTCACAATAGAAAGGTCTACATATATCAAAAGCATAATTTTGCAGGTGTCATAAAAAAAGCTTGCATATTGTGGCTGACCCACAAGAAAAAGCTTGTAGAAGATGTTGGTTCACATGAAGTTGAAGAAGTTTGCAGATGCAAATGTCAAGAAATTAGACATTGCAGAAGCTTGTTGATGTGGAATGAGAAAGGTCAAGTAACTTCAAGAAGTAAGGGTTGATTCTATTTCCCGTCAAATTTCATGAACATGTTTGTAATTGACATGTAAATGTGTAAATATGCATTCTTCACATAATGTAATGCAAGAGTGATGTGTAAGCGTATTGTTGGTATCCTAGTTATCTCAATAAAATACAAAAATTGTAGCAGGTTATCCTTCCTGATATACACTTTATTCTCCACGAATGGTCGTATGTCACTATGGTTTGAATTGTAATGCTTGAATTTTTTATATGGTATCATAATAGGAAGTTTCATAACAGATTCATTGAGCGAGACCTTCTTCCCTTTTAATAGGTGTCATTTATGTTAAGATTTAAGTTAGAATGATGATCCTTCATCCAAGTAGTTGTCTTATTTTAAATCTTATTCAGTAAATTAAAACGTCCAATCTACATCCAAGAAGTTATGTCTTCGGTTTAAACTTATACTTTTCTACACAAGCGTGAATGGTTCAACTACACCATTTTGAAACTTCTTCCAATGACTACTGAGACCAAAGAAGGGGATATCGTCTAACAAAATGCAACTCCAGCCAAGATAATAAGCACATTCTTTGATTATTTTAAATTTCTGAAAATCTAAAAGTAATCTCATTTTTATTGATTAACTACTTGTATAAAAAAAACAAAAATAAAGGGACATACACGCCACAGGTCAACTTGATATGCAAGGAAATTTACCTATTTTTTAAATAGTTGTCTTTCATTTGTCTATTGCTCGGTCAAATCATTTAAGCTTTTTGTTGTTATAGAGCTAACCTGATAAGCGACTGACTATTTGGACCTCTCAATTTGATGCAAAGTTGTTTGTAATTCATCCTTCTGAGTTGGATATGTGCAAAGTTCCCATTCATCTTCAAATTTCTATCATTTAAAAGGGAACACTTTTTTAGGCATTTTGGGCCCTACTTTCCATAGCCAATTTTTGGCATTGAAGATTTTGCAATAATGTTTCCACCTCAACCAATTTAGCATACAATATCTATAACTTCCCCCACACCCGCCCCTAAGAAAAAGGAAAAATCTACATAAATGTAAATACTATTATCTTAGAGAAAATATGAAAATAAATGTCTTACTAAATAAATTTTATTCCACGGAATTTACAATTTATGCAACATTAACATAAATATATCCATAAAAATGATTATCTAAGAGAGTCCCAATTGTTTTCTCATGCAACTACAAATAAGAGAGAAGGAACAATCAAGAGCACATTCCCACATTTGAAGCTGGTTGGACTACCATCAACTCAACAACACCTCCCCATGAAGCCACCTATGGGGAAACCGCTCTCCTCCTAACCAACCCCTAGACTCAGAGCCCTCACTCGACAATACCAAGCGAACCACATATTAGAAACATAATCCTAGTATCCTCCCGAGAGCCTCCAAACCTCCATTTACTCCAAACACTAGGACCCATTAGGAAGATTAACAAAAATGGAAGAAGAACCTCCATTGCCTTCTTTCTCATTCTATTTAAGCTTTTGCAAGCTCCCCTAGGAGGGACACATGTCCACATCCAATAATCCCATGCAATAATGCACTAAAATAGATAAATAACTTGTATATATATATATATATATATATATATTTCCTTTTTTTACCGCTTATTTAACCTAATCCATGATTAATTAAGCTTAATTTGTTGAATTATATATATAAATTTTGTTTTTATGAATCTCATGTCATTAAAATATTAATATTATAACCCTACATAGTCTAATCCTATTGTGTAGGAATAAGACTCATTAGTGTGGCCATCACTAGTGTGTCCCATGTCTACACTATAACCTCGACATGCCCCATAGTACTAATGCAATATGTGACAGAGTGCATTACATACTCCTCTTCAAGGAACTTCATTCCGAAGTTATTGTTACAAGATTCCTAACCATAACACTTCTACTCCCTCCCTTACACACCCTCTCCCATAATCATACCATCTAATAAACTAGTATAAGGATCACCCATCATGGTGTGATCGTAGCAGGCATTAGAAGTCTCATCATAGATACGAGAAGTTGCAAGTATGCTCCTTGTTCTTTTATGACTTTTGGCATCATGCGAAGGATTAAGGCCTTCTAGTCTTTGCTAGGCTATATACCCCCAAGAACTCATATGGAGACACCAGACATCTAGTCTAGTACGTTAACCTATGTACACCAAGAATCTTGAAAGATTGACCCAATTCCTTAACGAGCAATCAACCCCAGGAATCGAAATTCTTTCTCCATACACCTTCCCCTTGCCGAGATACCTCAATCCATGGGATTTCAACAATTTTATAAAGGAAAGGAGCTACCAGCTAGGTATTACTGAATGAGTTGGTTTCGTAGCCCACAATTCCCTTGTGGTTATGGGTTCCCACAATATTGTGGCTTCTAGAATGACCTGACCTTGAAGTCCCTAGAGTGACATTCTTGTAACACTTATTCTCATCATGCCATTATACAATTAGTCATGAATATAACATTTAGAGATCATATATTATACACATCATAATAAAATATGCATGCTACCACATGCCCTTATGAGAATATACCATCATCACAAGTATCGAGGAACCATATGTTATGACATGCTATAATGTAACATACTATCCTTAAAAATAACAATAAACTACATGCTTTCATATCCCATTATGTAAACATACATCAACATTCTGAATATGAGGAACCATGTGCCTCAAGATAAAATGATAACAACATCTCTACGAATGTGAAGGATCTACATCCTACTACATGACATCATGAATCATAATGTTATCTTATATTATTAATGTCATAAAACATATATCATAATGAATAAAAAATCATGTCGATAATGTCCTCTCAATCATCCCAATCCATAGTATGAAATAAAGCATTTATAATACTCATTCATTCATTAGTCATGGAATTTAAACAAAGACATAAAAATCGTCACCATGATCAATCAATACAAAGCATGTCATGATCAACATAATTTCATCAACACAATCAATTCAATCTATGGTATATAATGGAACAACATAATAACATGATCATGATCATTTAATCCATATTATATGCGAGAATAACATAATAACATCAATCATATCAATTTATTTCACAGTGTATAATGTGTAGTATAAAAACATTATCATGATCAACTAATCCTTAATACTAGAAAATAAAATTCTCCCATGAAATTATAATTCTTTCGATCATAACAATAAGTGTCCCCGTTGTAAGCATGATCACATACAAGAAAATAAAATTGTTACCTGAAATCATCATGTCATACCATCGCACCATATATCAACGTATACATGTTCATAACCTTATGAAATAGGATGTGTAGAACAATAAGACATCGTGGAAATTCATATCATGATTAATCAACTCTAACCAGTTTCACTAGTATGTAAGAATAATCAATAATATATATTTTATATCCCACTTAATTCCATTGAATGATCATCAAGTATCTATTTAGTGTGTGGATATGCTTAAGTTTCCCTAATCTATGAGGTCTCTACAAAAGGTTCATTACGAATTATAATGAATGCCATGAACAATAATTGTGGAATAGGTTTAATCAAGGAATCAATAAGATGTAGAATTTTCATATATCAAAATAGTCTATTATCCTCAATCATCTATAGTTAGAGCAATGCATTCTCATTTGCATAATAAAATTCAGCAGCAAGTGGTTAATGGCATCTATCATAATGTTACTAGTGCCTCAATTGGATTAACTATGATACCCATTAGTATATTAAGATTTGGATTATACACATCCTTTTTTCTAAATACTTGATAAATACAAACTATAAATTAAAGTGTTGGTATATATTTGAAGGATATTTTAGTGTTGTTATATATATCATGGAATGAATAAATGTTGCAGTTCTGATATACAATATTAAGGGCTTTCTCAAAACATTCCAATAGGCATGGATTTGTGTTGAATATTGTAACTTCAAAGAATATTCTAAATGTATTTTACTGGTGTAAAGCAAGGGAGATGTTATTATTCCTCCGGCGGGGTGTTACTATTGTAATTGGTCATCATAGAGTCATGAGGTAAAGCCTCCATTGTAAGTTAGGTCAATAGTACCCTACTTAATATAATATAATATTGTGTAGAGTCATCCTAAGTGAATTCAACCCATTTAGTTAAGTGGGGCTGACTTGTTAGGTTAAAAGTCAAGTGACGAAAATAGTATAAATAAAGGAGATGTGTTCCTCATTTGAACACACTCACTTGTGTACAACGCATAGGAAAGAGAGAGAGAGATATATCTGTTGGAGGGTGGAGCACCTGTTTGGGATCTTTTCTTGTACTTTTTATATATATTATACAAAGGAATTTTTGTTGGGTTTTCCTCCCCATGAGGGTTTCCTAGGATAAATCTTTATGCTCTTTTGTGTGGTTGTGCTTGTCTATCTTTCAGTGATCCTTTTGTTTATGGTTATGTTTTTATGATGCTAAATGTTATAAGATCTTATATAACTATTAAAAACTTAACATGGTATCAGAGATACCATGAAATAAGTATTTGTTTAGCCAAAATAGTGCTACAACTACAACTATTGAAGATTAGGGTTTCATGCTTGAAAACCCTAAAAGACTAAAACTAGTAATTTTGGGATATTTGATATATCTCAAGATTGGAGAAGGCTCAAGAGACAAAATTTTTATAGGCCAAAGATAAAATCCTGATGTACCCTTTGTAAAAGTTTCAACATTTTCTATATTCTAGGAGATATGATTCCTCCAAATCAGGGTTCCAGCCTCTCCTAGGATTCAACCTTAAACATCTGACCTAGGGATAATTGTTATATCTCAGGATACGAAGGTCCAAATGAAATTTAGTAAGATGTACCAGATAGGGAATGGACTGTAATTTATGTGGTAAAATTTTCATACCCTGAAGGTGAAACAGTGACATGTGGAAGTCCATACAAGTTCTCTATTTCGAATAATCTTGAAATAAGTCACCTTGGTAAACTTCGCATAATTCTCAATTGGAGAAACCGATTCTGCTTTAACCTATGGTGCTGGAAAGAAGACAGAACAAGCTACCTCAGTTTGAAGTTTTAGACACAAAGGAGGAGTACTTTTGAAGATACCACAGAAACAATATCAGGAAATTCTACAGAAGAAATTGAAGAAAACTAGGGCATCAGATATTTTGTAGTTATAACCATAGTTTTGGGAAAATTAGTATATTTCTTATCTCTCCTTGAGGAGGCATGCATTTCTATCAAATCAGATCTAAAAGATACCTAATTTGAAAAATTAGGGTTTCTCTGTCAAACCCTAGGTCCACCAAAAGTAGCATTCTAGAAAAGCTTTCAAGCAAGCATCAGATTGAAGCAATCTCCTTGGTCAAAGGAGGAGTTGCAAATCCAGAAGGAGATGAAGACAAAGCACAAGAATGAGTCTTCCAAACAAACAAAGATAGCTATTTGAATTGTCTTTCCTTTATATGATGTGTATTATGCATGATAGAATGTTTGCATTGATGATGGTATACTACTAATATGCATGTTATGGGTAAGTATTCCATGGTGCTATACAACACTCCATTGCTACTTATCTAGAATGAAACCTCTTTGTTGACATATTAGATTAGTGCACAATCTCAATGGTGTCATGGAAGATATGGAAGTCATATGGAAAGTTTCCATGAGATATGGATGAATGTTGTATTGGCTAAAATAGTTGCATGATGCATCAGAATTTGTCTTTATGCATATGTCATCTGAAATGGTTCTAACCATGCAACTGGTGCATTTGACTTGTAGGAAAGGTTGTGTACAACCTCCTACAAGAAAAGGAGAATGAGACTTGTTCTGAAGAACAAGTGATGAAAATTCAAGATTCACTCCAATAAACATGAACCTGAAGTTCCTAGGGTCAGATACATCGTGAAGGAAATCCACCTCGAGAGATGAAGACCATATTGGGAATGAGAGATAATTCAAGATGAATAAAAGAATGGAGGGAATTACAAAACAAGTTAATAGGCCTCATATACACTCTAGTTATGTGACAGAGTTGGGTGACATCATTTATGCAAACCATTCCAACTATGAAAGAATCTATGATTAAAGAGTAACAGTTGATCATGGGGAATGATGTCTAGGATATGGTTCTGAGACTTGAGGGAAGTCTGTAGTTTCTTCCATATGGATATATAAGAAAAAGTGTACAAATAAAGGTTTGTGGTTTGTCTCAGAAATAATAGACTATGGCATGACATACTCTATTGACCAAACACACTTCTCAAGTAGAAGTATATATCGAGAAAAGAACCACCTGTACAGAATATGCTTTGTACAAGTTATAGATAAGCACATCTAGTTACATAAGGAGATTTAATATCACCTATATTGATGAATATCTTAACCTTTTCTACAAGGTTGAATATGGAAACCTATAGAAGACAACAAGCTCACAGTTGGGTGCAAGATGACCTTTTCGACAAAGTTCAAGATAAAGGGATATTGGTATCTAGTAACCTGATATGGATACATAGTAGCAGAGGATGCTACCTGTCACTCCAGTACAAATTTTTTTGATACATAGAGTACAAAATTCAAAGGGAATATGATGCCATGCTTCAGGGGGAGTGACTGTAGAATATCTCCAAGTTTGACATGGTTCGATAGGATCAACAACCTCCAGATGGACTAAACCTTTACCAAGAGTAAAGTGGGTTCCAACCTTCAAGGTTGAATGCAGAGGACTAGGATATGTCGATGACCTGAGAGAATAAACTCATGGTAGATGCAATGATGGAAGAATACCATAATGATGTTTGGGATATAGTACCCAAACCAAAAATCAAGAGTGTGGTATCTTCCATGTGGATATACAAGATAAAACATGATGCTAATGGAAGTCTTAAAAAATACAAGATTTGTGGCTAAAGGATTCTCTCACAGTAAGGGCATTGATTATCAAAATACATTTGCTCCAGAAGCAATGTACACTTGCATCAAAACTATCGTGGCACTTGCTTCCATGATGAAGTGGGGCTTACACTAGATGGATGTAAAGACAACCATCCTTAATGGTGTGATTGAGGAAGAAGTTTACATCGAACAACCACAAGGATATGAAGTAAAAAACAGAGAGACTCATGTATGCAAGTTGAAAAAGGCTATGTATGGACTAAAGAAATCTCCTAGATCGTAGTATGGAAGAATATATATCTTCTTGGAAAGCATGGACTTTACCAAAATTAAGGTTGATCCTAACCTTTACCTTAAGCTTATGGATGATGAACCTGTCATACTATTGCTATATGAAGATGATATATTTCTGACTGGAAATGAGAAACAGATGACAAGATTGCAAGAAGAAGCTAGATGAAGAATTCGAGATGAAAGATCTTGGATTGATGCTTTATTTCCTAGGGATGGAAGTGTGGTAGAGCCTATAAGGAATCTTTCCGGACCATGGAAAGTATGCAGTGGAAATCTTAAGAATATTTGAGATGTTGGATTCTAAATACATGGCCACACCCATGGATACCAACATGAAGTTGTTGTCTAATGAGATATCATAGTTAGTGGACATGACTCAGTACAAACATATTATTGAGCCATTGATGTATCTAGCGAATACAAGGCCAGATATATGCTTTGTTGTGAACACCTTGAGTCAGTATCTAGTTAAACCTACATGTGTTCACTTGATATGATGAGGTACCTAAAAGGTATGATAGACTTGGGACTTTACTGTGGTAGAGATCATGACTAAAGATTATATGGATATACAGATTCAGATTGGACAGAAAGTGTCGCAGACAGAAAGAGCACCTCAAGTGGATGTTATTTTCTGGGATCTACCATGATCTCATGATTTAGTAAGAAATAGTCCAGTGATGCTCTCAACACGGCTGAAGCAGAGTACATTGCAACTTGCTCCGCTATTTGGGAAGACATATGGCTTCGAAAAACGGATGTCATGTCTATTTGACATGGAGTTGGATACCACAGTGATTCTTTGTGGCAACCAAAGTTGCTTAAAGATGACAGAGAATCCTGTGGCATATGGTACTAAAGGGATATATAAGACTCTAGTATGTAAGTACCGATGAGGAAGTTGCTGATGTTGTGACCAATATTCCGTGATAATCTTGGTGTAGTTCAAAAATAATTTCTTCTCAAGGTGGAACACTGATGATGATACTACAGAATTTCCTCGCAAGGAGGAACAATGATTAGATATGGACCCTTCTCAGAAAGGAGAAACAGATCGAAGATATTGGCCCTTCTTGGAAAGGAGAAAAAGTTCGAAGATATGGACCCTTCTTAAAAAGGAGAAACAGGTCAAAGATACAGACTCTCTTCGAAAAAGGAAGAATGAGCCAAAGATATGGGCTCTCTTTGGAAATGAAGAACAAGTCAAAGATATAGAATCTCTTTGTAAATGAAGAACAAGTAGAAGATATGAACCTTCTTCAGAAAGGAGGAACAAGTCGAAGATATGGACTATCCTCAGAAAGGAAGAACAGGTTGAAGATATGAACCCTCCTTGGACAAAGGGGGAGCAGGTTGATAATATGGATCTTCCTGAAAAATGGGGAGTGATGATGAGACTGACATCGATGATGGGATGATAGTGATGCTCCACCGTGAAAGAGGCCAAGTGCACTTGAAGATGCTGACAAGGTCCAAAATTCAGTTGTGGATGAAAATATCCTCTCTTGAGGATGGAAGGTATAACACTCTGTTCATGAGAGTGGTCCTTACTAGGTAAGGATGGTCTTGTAGATATTACTCTTGCATGGAGAGTACCCACATTCACTTGTGGACAATAGTATCCTCTCTTGAGGATGGCAGGTATAACACTTTGTTCATGAGAGTGGTCCTTAATAGCTAAGGATGGCCCTGCAGATATTACTCTCGCATGGAGAGTACCCACATTTACTTGTGGATGATAGTATTCTCTCTTGAGGATGGCAAGTATAACACTCTGTTCATGAGAGTGGTCATTAATAGATAAGGATGGCCCTGCAGATGTTACTCTAGCATGGAGAATACCCACATTTAGTTGTGGATACCGTAGAATAAAACTCACTTAGCAGTGGTCCTAACCTTTGTGGTATGGATGTTCTACGATGAGTCCTCACAAACGACAGGACTGACATTTTGTATGCAGTCAAGATATACTCTATAGACAATACTCTTGTATGGAGAGTATGCCTACATTCATAAGTAGATACCATAGAATAACACTCTCTTGGGAGTGGTCCTAAACTTCGTGTTATGGATTCTCTATGATGATTCCTCACGAACGCCATAGTATAACACTCACTTGGGAGTGGTCCTAACTTGTGTGGTATGGATGTTCTATGATGGGCCGACATTTTGTATGCGGTTGAGATCTACTCTGCAGACAATACTCTTGCTTGGAAGAGTATTCCTATAGGTAAGTGTAGATATCGTAGTATAACACTCACTTGTGAGTGATCCTAACCTATGTGGTATGGATGGTCTGCGATGAGTCCTCACAGATGGTAGGGATGGCACTAGGTGCGGTCGAGATCTACATTTAGTTGTAGACCATTTAGATGATCGATTTCATGGATCATGCTAATGGAGGATTGTATCATCTTTGGACTTAGGTCCTAAAGTGATCAGCATTTATCATCCCACAAATAGATCATGTGTTCTGCAGGTAGCGTGGTGGTGAAGGATTAAGTATATTGAAGTACAATAGTGAAGGATCAAGTAGATCAAAGTACATCAGTGAAGGATCAAAGTGCTACTACAAAGGATCAAAAGGATCGAAGTGCTATTGTAAAGGATCAAAATAATCGAAGTGCTGCTGCAAAAGGATCGAGAAGATTGGAGTGTTGCTGCAAAGGATAAGAAGATTGAAGTGTTGCTGCAAAGGATTAGAATATCGAAGTGCTGCTGCAAAGGATCAGAAGATCAAAGTGCTGCTGCAATGGATTAAGCAGATCAAATTGTTGCTGCAAAAGATTGAGAATATCGAAGTGCTGCTACAAAGGATCAGAAGATCGAAGTGCTGCTGCAAAGGATCAGAAGATCGAAGTGTTGCTCCAAAGGATCAGAAGATCGAAGTGCTTCTACGAAGGATCAAAAGATTGAAGCGTTGTTGCAAAAGGATCAAGTGACCGTGTGATGCAAAGGATGAAGGAATTGAAGAGTAACTATTCCAGTTACTGATGAATGTTGAAAACTTCCTATGATGTATAGGTGTATAACCTCCATGATGCTGCAGATATTGTCTCTCTTCCCTCCTATAGTCTATGATGATGTTTTCAGTAAAATAACCTCCTCGTTAAGGGGGAGTGTTGAATATTGTAACTTCAAAGGATATTCTAAATGTATTTTACTGATGTAACCCAAGGGAGGTGTTATTTTTCCTTCGGCTAGGTGTTGTTATTGTAATTGGTCATCATAGATTCATGAGGTAAATCCTCCATTGTAAGTTGGTTCAATAGTACCCTAATGAATATAATATAATATTGTATTGAGTCTTCCTAATTGAATTCGGACCACTTAGTTAAGTGGGGTCGACTTGTCAGGTTAAAATTCAAGTGACGAAAAGAGTATTAATAGAGGAGATGTATTCCTCATTTGAACACACTCACTTGTGTACAGTGCATAGGAGAGAGAGAGAGAGAGAGAGAGAGAGAGAGAGAGAGAGAGATTTGTTGGAGGGAGGAGCACCTGTTTGGGGTCTTTTCTTGTACTTTTTATATATCTTATATAGAGGAATTTTTTCTGGGTTTTCTTCCCATTAGGATTTCCTAAGATAAATCTTTGTGTTCTTTTGTGTGTATGTGCTTGTCTATATTTCAGTGATCATTTTTCTATGGTTCTGCTATTATGATGCGAAATGTTATAAGATTTGATATAACCATTAAAAATTAACAATATGATGCGACTTACTATTCCTGTATTGAGGAGTAAGTGTGTCTACAACTATAGAACATCAAACCATAGGTGTGGGATCAAAGATGTTAGTTTTATGTATAAATTTAAGAACTTTAGATCTAGTTTTATAAATTCCTTACAATATGTGAAGATAAGGAATATACATTGACATTTCCTTGTTATAAGCGTAGAAAGACTTCCTAGTATGTTTTTTTGTTAGAAAGTCCATCATTGGGGGCCAGTGCAATTAATCCATTGGCTACAAACCACAACCTAGGGTATCCAATCATACAAAATCACTCGGGGATTGCACCCATCCTGGTCCACACCAACCCTTAACATGACTATATTTTTGTGTCTCCTCCCAACTAAGTCACCCCTAAGGGTATTGAATTACTCGAGTCCCCTGGCAAATGAAATACACACCTAACCAAGTGAGCTAGGAGGAATTGACAGGCTCCCTAGTATGTTATAAGCATAACACTTCATAAATTACAATGTTAAGATGGAGTTATTGGATACACAATTAAAACTAGCTACATAACTTATTTTATGAACAAACATGTTATACTATAGAATGAGAACCCACATGAGCTCTCATTTTTTTGAAGGTCACATTTAGTAGTTTTTACCTTAGTTTTGGAAAGTGATGCTACCAATAGCACTTTTTTTTAGGCTTAAATTTACAATTTTTTTGAAACTTCACCCAATGCCCTTACAATCAAAACCATAGATCGACCTTCAAATTGAAAAGTGATGCTACAAGTAGCAATTGACCCATAATTGAGGGATAAAATTACAACGTGATTGACAAAAATGATAAAATCAATCGAAGACTCGAAAATGTATAATACCAATAACACCCATTTTCATGTTGAGTTAGGTTTGCCCTTAAAAAAAATTAAAATTATTTTTAAATAAAATAAATAAAATGATAATAAAATACACAAATGCTAGAAAAATGAAAATAAAAATGGTTTAAAAGAACATATCCAGGGATCAAATTTGAAGGGTAGGGTCCCATTTCACTTTGAAGGGTTGTGAGAAATTGAACCCTTCAATGTTGACACGTGATTCTTTTCATTTGAAACTATAAGTGTACAACAAAATTTTATTATTTATTAAAAATAGTGCATAAGAAAAAAATGACAATAAGAAGAAATCCTGAGTGATTCAACATTTACATGGAATTAGTGAGGTAAACCATGTACTCTTCCGGGCCCTGGAGCATATAGTTTATTGAACTTAGATAAGGGACAATTTTGTCATTGGTCAAGTGTGATTGGGCCTACCTAAAAGAAAAACCCTAGAATGTAATACCTAATGCTTTCACGGAGAAACTTTTTTATTAACCCTAAATTCAGCAATTATTTTTAGAATTGAATCATGTCCTCCCCACATGCTCAAATCAAAGTGATCAAACAAAGGCCCCAATTTTAGGAGGATTATGGATAGTCCCTCCAATGTATATCGAGTTTATACCCCAATTTGAAGTGATCAAACAAAATCCCCAATTTTAGGTAGATTATGGATAGTCCCTCCAATCTATATCGTGTTTATCATCCCTATCGAAAAGGTTAAGTATTTATTAGCCCACTATAAGGAAGAACTTTAAATTCTCCAACAAATATCACTACAAGTTGGGTGTCTAGTTTCTACCAAAGTCAATAAGGAAGACGAATCATAAACACAAGTTTGGAAGGTTTGTGACAACGAGGATGTTGAAATCATGTTCTTCGCCAGATCATTGCACTCCCAGTCCCTCATTCATGAATGTTCGTCGAGGGATTCCCTTATTTAGATATATTGGTAGAAAATTTGTACTTCTTGTTTCCATTATTAGAAGGATGACAGGAAAACGAAGGGGTCGGAGTCTACAATACTTACAGTGTCGGTTGTTAAATATTTTATCCTTTCAACTATTGGATTTCATTACGGAAATTGGAACAATTTAAACACTTATATTCAAATATTGTTCTTTCTTTCAACCTAATGTTTACAACTCACGGAAGATAAATAACATTGATAGATTTGGAACTCAAATACGAGGCTCTTTCTTCTTGCTCCTCTGCCCAAACAAAGTTGTGGTCCTAGACTATGAAAAGTATACATTATTTTGGTTCTGATTTCATTTAAATACTGGGTTTTTTAAGGTTACATCTATTCAGTATTCGAGACTTAGTCTAGAAGAAACGTAATCGCATAACACATTACAAATTTCAGATGGAGAAATTTTAAACCCTTATATTTATGGAACCAGAAGGAACTCCAACAAGAAACACATTTAACTTTTATCCACATATAAAATGTTACACAAGTGTAAAATGATATAAATACCTGTAAATTCACGACAACCAAGTCGACAAATTAGCACTACATAATCTTCTGGAGGAAATAGAAATTAGGGAGACACTGAAGCATAGAATTGGAGAGTTGAGAGTCTGAGTCCTGACCTTCGACTATCCTATACTCGTAAACCCAAAATAATGTTTTTTTTCATAGACTTCACCAATCTCTTTAAGTTCGGGGAAGCTCAATCCAACCTACCCAACGTTCTACCTTTGCTTCTCTTGCTTCTACCTGTGAAAAAGGTGAAACCTTCAAGTTTCCCACCGCAAAAGACAACAAGGAATTAGAGTGTGCAACCGTTTCCTTCTACAGAAAGACGATTGGAAGCAATTCCATCTCAATTCCATAGTATCTCGGTGCTCGTGAGTTAGTTTACCTTGCCCGAGGTAGGAGAATGCATGTTTGTGTATTTCACATGATTACAAAAAAATCATTTTATAATTGCTACTACATAACATAGATATATCTATGCAGGTGAGGGAAAACTGGGTATTGTTTGATTGAGGTTTCTAGAGACTTATAGAGATCATTCTTCATTATGAGGGTGCTCAGGGCATAGATCAGAGAGCCCATGGGAGGAAGAAGAAGAAGAAGAAGAAGAGGACTCAAGTCAAAAGGTGAGGTGAGTGAGGAGGGGAGATGTAATAGAGATATTTGCAGGAGAAACCCACTGGTGCTATATGATGGGAACGAGCCTCTCTAAATCGTAGCCATTGTAGACATAGGAAACCCTCATAAACAACTCAGGCGCAAGAGTTACCGTGTAAGCATCCCGACAAATTAATTAATGATAATATTCAGTTAGGTATATGACAAATTCTTTCATTTCTTTTAGAGATGACTATATGCATATTGTACAACCATTCTCTTTGGCTAGCCCTCCATTCTAGTTTCCTTTGTCTCTAGTGCCTAACCCCCTTCCTCCGGTGAGACAAGTAGACTAAGCGACCTAGGTGGACCATGGGAAACTAGGAGTGCTGATTCAAATGATTCCAACCCGAGTAAATGAATGGAAATTGGAATAAATCCTAGAATCCTGGACTAACTAGTATAGGATATGATTCATGAGCACAAACAAAGGGCGGCGTGCTGCTAGCCTACTACCAAAGATCCTTCTTCCCAGTCTTGTGGTGGTCATAATAGAAATGTCTAGCATTGGGTGAAACCCTGGTCTAGAAACTTACATACCCTACATTGGACCAGGTTAGGTTCAAATCTAGCAAAGATTGCTCAATGCATTGTAAATTGCAACTTGTAAGTTGTAACCCAAAAAACAACACCACTATTTTTTCCTTACATAACCTTGACAGTGGAGGGTTATCAAATCAATTCACCATCCATAGATATGACTCATATGAGTATTTAATTTCACATCATATACTTAAAAACTCAAGTGGCTTGTAAGTTGTGAGATCACAGATGGAAAATCGAGTTAGCAGGTGGCATCATCTCATACCAAGATTTAATGAAGTTGGAAAATTAGTAATTCATTCTAATGCCATTAAATGCTTTGAAAGTGAACATCGAATCGTGAGTCACAATCCTAACTCACTTACTTGAACTTGGCACTAGGCAACCTAGTGGCCCACCGTGGTCTATGTCGATTGGGACTGAGATCCTCATCCATGATCCGACTATTCAAGGGTACTTGGGAAGACTCTGAGTCCCAAGTCTCCCACAGTCCACTGAATCCCTGGATAGGCAAATTTTGTAGCTACCCTTCTATTGCAAATTTACCGAGGCTTACTCAATTTCATTGTTGGAGTGTTGGAAATGAAACTAAATTTTTTTTGCATGGTAAAATTCCTTGTGGCCTTCTATGACGTTTAAAATGGCCCTTGAAGGGCTCTGAAGGCTTCAAATTTGAAGCCTAAACATATCCATTATAAAAATAAATAAATAAACTAAAAACTAAAACTAAATAAAAAAAGTTTAAAATATTTTGAAAAAACAACACATAAATTGAAAAAATTATAAATAAAATTAAATAAATTAAAAAACAAAAACACAAAAATTTACAAAACACCAAACATTACAAAATATATTAACAAACATTTAAAAAACAACAACAATACATGCATGTGTTAAATCCTATTCCAAGTGCATCTACACACAGTTGACATGATCAACTCGCCCTCACCGATAGATTAGGAGGGTAGGTAGAATATTTGCCTCGGTCCCTGATCTCCATCACAACAACCAATCAACAAGAAAGATAGAGCCAAAGCAGCAAGAGGAACACCCGATGGGAAAGAAGATTGAAACAAGACCAAAAATTCCCCGTTAAACTGGTTGATATACATAACTAGTTGACCGAGTCCCAGCTTCCCCTCGAGTCGTTCGATACCCTGTTTTATAAACAAAGTTGATGCCACCTTACCTTTTCCTAGTGATATATATAGTAGTTCATAATCTCATATATAAATAGGAGTTGTCTAGAAATGCGATGATTTTTCCCAGACGACGAAATCGTTGGGTCTCCTCCGACATTCCTCGATTCCTTCAGGCAGCTTGTTTAAACTCTATCTGGGCCTGGTCCATTCCATCATGCTCCAAAATATGACAACACCACATCAGTCTGTATAGGGTTGACTCGTCGAGTCGCCATATCATGTCCATGCATATGGGAAATCCTATGTATGCCATCTGTCCCTTTTTCTTACAACCAACTTTTTTAAATTTGAATTTTATATAAGCGGCAAATTTAATTTTGAATATGCCTATGATTTTACCAAAAAATTCCAAATCGAGGTGAAGTGAACATGAAAATTAAAATTCAAATGAGACGTCATGGTAAGCGTCCAAGCATATTCCTTCTACAATTTCTGAAAATTGAGGTCTTGGTTAAACAACAAAAATTGGTAAAATGCAGATATACAACTCCAAACTTGCTGCAAAGATGGATCTGTTTCAAAATTAATTGGAGTTCGGGAGCCCATGATAATGGTCAATCAAGAGCGCTCGGGCTCGGGCCAAATCTATGTTGTTAATATGCAAATCAGGTCGGGTTGCTGGTGGTCTTTTTATATATCGTGGTTATTTTGACTTAATTGAGATACCTATAGAGGAACAAGTAACGGATAATGAACCGTGCAGTGTTCATTTCTTGTATTGTCCGCAGACAAGATTTGTTCATGAACCGTGCAGTGTTCATTTCTTGTATTGTCCGCAGACAAGATTTGTTCAGGTGGGGGATAGACTATATTAAGTTTGTGAGAGAGATATTCTTACCTTCTTAGACTTTGGTTTTGTGACCTGAATACCCTAATATGGAGCGATACAACAATGGGATATGTTTTTAATTTTACTGTGGATGAGATAAGTAATTTTGTGAATGTGGAAAATAATGGTGTGGTTGTATCTTACAATGGCACATGTTTCAACATATTGAGATATAATTCATCAAAGACACATTGGATTATCGCTGGATGGATTCCACCGCCGTATCCTGATATTTCTACTTGGACTTGGTGGGTTGAATTCGACGAGGATGGTGAGAAGCAATTGTGGATATGCTGCTCAGAGAGCAAAGTATAACATAGAGTTTTGTTCCCATGCATAAATGGTGAGTGGCAGAATCAAAATATGAATTTGGGATGACATTGTGCTCCCAAGGGAATCAGTCCAATGTGAACTTCTTGACTGTACAACGCTGAATTATCCCCCTCTTCTTATTGAATCCAAAATGGTTATTGATTATATCTATATGGATTGAACATTATCATGGTCCATTAGAGGAAATTTGAGGTCTAAAATGGGCCTTCTAAGGAAAATAATAAAATAATAGTTATTAATTTTGGAGGAAGAATGAAAAAAACTACTTTTTTTTCGTATTTTCGACATATCTCCCTGTGTTTTAACTCAAATTCTGAGCGAGAGAGCTCATTGGATGTGGAATTTAATTCCGCATCCAAAGAGTACCCACATTGTATACTTTTAATGGACCCCGCTACCCCAAATACAAGAAATACCTAAAAAAGTGTGATGATGACATCATCATCACATTTTTTCAGGTATTTATTATTTTTGGGGTATCGAGGTCCATCAAAAGTATGCAGTGTGGATACTCGTTGGATGCAGAATTAAATATCGCATCCAACGAGCTTTCCTGCTTGAAATTCGAGTAAAAACACAG
Source organism: Pseudotsuga menziesii (assembly GCA_001517045.1). NCBI lineage: Eukaryota > Viridiplantae > Streptophyta > Pinopsida > Pinales > Pinaceae > Pseudotsuga > Pseudotsuga menziesii. The sequence goes on from LPNX010138470.1 coordinate 341,976, forward strand.
GGAGATATGTTGAAAATACAAACAAAAAAAGTAGTTTTCTTTTATGACAAATATGTCAATTCAACCATTATGGTTGACTCATTTTATTGAAATTCTATTGATTCTTGAATTCCAACTCACAAAATTTATTGTTGGTGCATTTTCTTATAATGCCCATTTTAGACCCCAAATTTCCTCTAATGTCTCAAAATCCAATTAATTTTGAAAGAGATCTATCTTTGCAGCAATTTTGGAGTTTTCTACCTGCATTACCTATTTTTGTTGTTTAACCAAGACCTCAATTTTCAGAAATTGCAGAAGAAATATTCCTCGATGCTTACCATGATGTCTCATTTGGATTTTAATTTTCATGATGGATTCACCTTGGTTTGGAAATGTTTTGTAAAATCACAGGAATATTCAAAATTAAATTTGTTGCTTATATAAAATTCAAATTTCAAAAAGTTGGTTGTATGAAGAAGGGGAGGATGGCATACATAGGATTTCCTATATGCATGGACATGATATGGCAACTCAAAGAGAGAACCCTATATGAATTGATGTGATGTTCTTATAATTTGGAGCATGATGGGACAGACCAGGCCCAAACAAAGTTTAAACAAGTTTCCGGAGGGAATCGAGGAATGTCGTAGGAGACCTGACGATTTCGCCCTCTAGGTGAAATCATCGTATTTCTAGACAACTCCTATATAAATATAATGAATGCACCTACTACTTTGGAAAATAATACCATTCCTCATTTGGATTGAATTTTCTTTGTAATAATAGCAATCTTATTATGAACCTAGACATGTATTGACCTGTTTTCGAGGCTACAAGTTGTTACTTTTTCTTTCACCTAGCCCAAGATATACTACTACAAATTGTGGTGACCCACCATGCATGCCCAGTAGTTCGACGTGAACAATGGTTCTTGATACACCGTCCCCAAGCGGTTAATTTTTTTTTCTTGACTTCTCCACTTCTTGTAAGAATCAATTTATTATGTATTGTTCGATGCCTTTTTTGTTTTGGAACCGATGAACGATCCTTACTTAAGATAGCACTTATTTTGAGAAGTCACTAAATCTCGATCTACTGTTGGGTGCTAAAAATGCCCCTTTTTCCCAATCCTATTTAGCCCCTTTTCATTGATTTTACCTCTTATTTATAACCAAGTCATTATCTTCCCAAAGAACAAGCATGGATTCGAACAAGTATAATTTAATCTTATTTTGTCACATTAATGCTTAGAAATGCTTGTGATTATGGATTTCATTCTTCGTAATACTAACTTGTGATGGATTTATGAAGAGTAAGTTATCAGGGAATCTAGTACCATCAACTTGCTGATACACGCGGACCCCGAAGTACTTGGTAGCAACTGCGCATCTCCAGGGGTCAGTTTGGATCATGGCTGAAACAACACATGTCATCCTCCCCGACGACCAGATGAGACTTGTTTAAGCAGGGGATCAGTTCTAGTAAAGGAATAATTGATTATGAAACATGATTTACTTTAATGTAATGATATATGTAACTATTTATATAAACTATATTGTATATTCAGCAGCCTGAAGATTGGAGATATTCATGCTTTCCTGAATTAATGAACATTAGAGGAAATTTGGGGTCTAAAATGGGCCTTATAAGAAAATGCACCAACAATAAATTTTGTGAGTTGGAATTCGAGAACCAATAGAATTTCAATAAAATGAGTTAACCATAATGGTTGAATTGACATATTTGTCATAAAAGAAAACTATTTTTTTTGTTCGTATTTTCGACATATCTCCCTATGTTTTTACTCAAATTTCAAGAGGGAGATCTCATTGGATGTGGAATTTAATTCCACATCCAACGAGTATCCACACTACATACTTTTGATGGACCCCGCTACCAAAAAAAAAAGAAATACCTGAAAAAATGTGATGATGATGTCATCATCACGTTTTTTCAGGTATTTCTTGTTTTTGGGGTAGGGGGGTCCGTCAAAAGTATGTTGTGTGGGTACTCATTGGATGCGAAATTGAATTCCGCATCCAAGGAGCTCTCCCGCTTAGAATTTGAGTAAAAACACAGGGAGACATGTCGAAAATACAAACACAAAAAGTAGTTTTTTTCATTCTTCCTCCAAAATTAATAACTAATATTTTATTATTTTAACTATTATTTTATTATTTTCCTAAGGAGGCCCATTTTAGACCTAAAATTTCCTCTAATGCTTGAACTGATTTGTATCAGTATATATGGGAGGATGAAATGATATAGAAAGTTAGGCTTAATTTGGAAAGAACGGTCAGAAGGTGTAAAGAACTTTGTAATTGAAATCCATTGTTAATGAAAGAAAGAACATTTCCTGATTACTGTGTTTTGAGAGCCTATAGCGGCATCTCTGTTAGAAGGATAGGGCCCACCTTCTCACAAAGGTGTCGATATTAGTTAGTTGTTGTTTCCTTTAACATTTTCATCTCTTTGTGGTGTGGAATTGCAATTTAGATTACTTTCAGATTGCTGCAACAATGGTTATTAGATAATTTCATCATTATAATTTTCCTTTGGTTTGTTGCAACAGTGTGGTGTGAACAGTTGGTTGTGTAGAGTATTTTTCTTTCCCATGCAAGTGTGCTAACTAGTATCGTTGTTACATTCACGCTCATCTCTTGTGTATTATTGTTATTTATCTTTCCTAGAATTTGCTAAATTATATAGATCAATATTTTTTATGAACATAATATTTTGGTGATGGTTTGTATTTGTTTTAATTTGGTATTTTAGGATTTAACTTCTTACAAAAGTAATTCTAGTTAACTCATTCTTAAATCAGTTGTTATAGGACTGATGTTGTAGGAATTAGGAATCATTTGAATACTTAGATTGATAATTAAGATTGGATTTCATAGGGAGTTGAGTTGGCTAAGCAGTTGGTAGGATGAATGATCTTTATTTCATTAGTTAGCTATTGAAGTGTTTATGCATATATTTTGCTTAGTTATCTTTAAAATAACCAGAATTTCCTGGGTTGAAAATTTATATTGAGCACTTTGCTTGTTTACTGAAATTAATGAGCATATAGAGTGACCAACATCTACAAACCTATGGACAAAATAAAGTAATTCAAGTTATGGACGTGCTATCGGGATGGTTATAGGGGGTACAATATATAAGAACTATTGAATATGTGGGAATTTGCAGCTTTGAGAGATGGAGGATATTATATTCTCCGTTATCCAAAGGTCATTTAACTTAACCAAAAAGTTGGTTTTCCATTTCACTCCAAACAACAACAACAATACAAACTATGTTATAGTAACTAGCACAACCATTTAACTTGTGCAGGCTGGTGAACACCGATAGGTCACAAGTTAAGTGCCACTAATAAGTTATTAGTTACTTGTTCTCGCCTTCCAGTTAAATGGGTTATCTGTCACAAATTACCGGTTATCCACACATCATCTAAGAGTTATCCATGAATCAACTAATAGTGATCCATGCATCAACAACCAGTTATTTTGTATATTTCTTCTTAGTATAATTTTTTTATTTTGAATTTGGAATGAATTCCATAGAATCAATCCAGACAATACACTTGCACTTATCTGATACTAGTGCAATCTAGAAAAAACATAGGTGCTTGTCCACCCCAAAATCTCAAACTAATAATAAAATTTGACTCAATTCACATATAACTCCAAGGAAAATATTTAGGAGTTTACCCATTAACTCTTAACGCATCAACTAAGCATAGTTTTACATTAGTTTATGGTATATAAACTTACATGATATGGTTGATAATGTTAGGTTGGTTGGCTTATATTATAATGTAATGTTAATTATAACATTACATTATAATATAATGTTATAATGTAATATTTTTGTTATAATCTAATGTTATATTTAACATTATAATGTAATATTTAAACTTTTTACTTTTATTTTTATTTTGTTTTTGGTTGTTTTAAATTAATGACTTAATTTATTTTTTGGTTTTTGTTTTTGTTTTTTTTAAAATAGGTTTAAAAAAAATTAAAATTTATAAGTATGTGTTTACTATTTTATTTTTTTTTCAATTTTCTTAAAGCATTTTTGTAATTTTTGATTTGTTTTTTTGTGTTGTTAAGAATTTAAAATTTTTGGGCAAAATTAACTTGACAAAGGAAAGGGGTGTTATTGGTAACACACTTTTTCGAATCACAAGTCGATTTTGGTTTTGTGTTATAATGGCATCGACTATTAAGCAAACACATCAAACAAGTTGTAATTTATGCTATCAAATGGGGGTTTATTGCATTTGCACCATGTTGTATAGCCTAGGGTTACCAAAAAGATGTAAGTTTAGCCTCGAAAAGAAAAGTACTGCTACTACATCACCTGGGGTTATAATTTTATCATTGAAAAAAAATGGTGTTACTGCAACGTTCAAGGATACCAAATAGTTGTAAATTTAACCCTGAAAAAGATGGTGCTACTGATAGCATCACTTTTTGATTTGGAGTCGTTTTTTCGGTGTTTTTGATGCAAAAATATGAGTTTTTATGGATAGAGATCTTGTTCTTTATATATAGTTATAGTTCTATAGTACATCATGTTAATAGTATACTAATGTGAAGGGTACTCAACATTGTAACACTAGCAATTTGTACTTGTAGTTGGTCTAATAGTGTACTACTAGTTGCAAAAAAATGTCTACAATTTATATGAGGCTTAGTTCATGACTACTAACAAGAAGGGATATTTCCAACCACGACTTCTACTAAGAGATTTTGGTATAATCGTAGTTCAACCATACGCTCAGACATAAGAAAAATCTATAAGTGATGCATTTTAATACACTGTTATGCAAATAGGTTCTCCTTGAAAAGTTTAGCAACAAATACTAGATTACAGTCCAATAGAAAATATCAATTCAAATTTATGGTTTCTGGATATGTTGGGTTTATGTTTAGGTTTCTCTTTTATTCTTTGCTACTCTACTTGAAATAACTGTCATCTCCTAGTTCACTTTGCGTATGAATCAATTTTACAAATAATATAAAAAAATGGTGACTAACGAAATTTTTATGAATTTAAAATAAAAAATAATCACATGTTTGGGCATGCATGACATACAACCACAACATTGAGGATACTTTAGGACACATATAAGATAAAGCTGTAACAGTGATTTTATAATGTCCAATCGTCAAAATGTTTTTCAATCTAACCACTTAAATATTATAATTCTATGATATTTTAGTCCAGTACTAACAAGGATTTTAGGTTAGGTCACCACGGGAATTGTATCTTTAGCTCAAAGGAAATATTTGAGTTCTGCAGGTTCAGTACAAATGGGAAATAAGGATAATAGGGCCGGTTTTTTATCTTCTATAGAAAGAGAGATGGATAAGACTTTTGTTTCTTGCATCTTAGGGAATAAATGCATTCAACACATATATTAATTTTGAAATTAAATAGAGATGCACAACTTTGGTTTAACTACCTCACCATTGATGTGATAGCAACCTCCCTCTTTGGTACAAACATAACCGGTATCATCGGTATCACACCTCTACTTTATTGTTAGTAGTAATCTTAGTGACAATGATGTAGTCCATAGTTAGTATTAGAGTATAGCATGTAACTTTTTTTCCACAGAAAAAACACCATAAGTATGTAAAATTGTCTATCACTGTCTATCATATCCTTGAACCAAGGCATCTCCAAAAATCACATATTTTTTATGACAAAAAATATACCATATAGATCCATACTCCAGATCTATACCATCACCAAAAATTCAGCACCAAACCTTACCTAAAATGGAAAAATAGTCTCAGTAATTTCAGAAAAATGATGCTCAATAATGTGCCAGAAACCTTCCTGCACAGTTGTACCATATTTTTCTAATTTATAGGCCAAAGTTTCTTTCCTTGTAGATATGCTTAAACTCCACTAATTCCAGTAACTCATAAATTCTGATAACTTCATTTAGCATAGGGGATAGCTGTAAATTATGAATTTTGTATTGACCAATTACCCAGTTTATAATAATCAATAAATCACCAAAAACCTGTAACTTTGTTATATGTTTATCTAGTGTCAGCTTGAGTAATAATTTTAAACCAAGAAGTTCAGTAAAGTTATTAGTACCACTCCCAAGTCTAGCCTTAAAAGTGACAAAATGCTCCTTAGAAAAATAAATTAGACCACCCACTCCACAGGTTCTCGGATCTCCAAGGGCAGATCCATCAAAATACCCCCATGGAAAAGATTTATCAATGGATTCCTCAACCATCAATTTGGTTTTTATGACAATAATGTCTTGTGGAATAGATCTTAGAACTCCCAAACCTTGTACAAAAACTTGAAGAGGAAAAGGAAGATGATCCTCAAAACAAATCGGATTTCTTGCCTTCCAAATAAACCATAAAACAATTAAAGGAAAAGATTTAATATCCTTCAAGTCCTCTTTTGAACACCAGATCTTAAGACAATGTTCCATCGAGTCGCCCAACCATAAATTTTTCAGTTGAAGCTTAGATTCAATTTCAATCCAAACACATTTAGTATAAGAACATTCCATCCCCAATTGAACATTAGACTCACCAGCCTCCTTGCATAAGTATCATCTACTAGGTCGTTCCCTACCTTGTATGAATAGATTATCCCATGTTAAGGGCTTATTAGAAGTAAAAACCAACTAAAAATTTTAGACTTGAGTGGACATTTAAATTTCCAGTCCATTTTCCTCCACCAGGAAATCTCAACATCAGTCCTATCCTTTATCAATTGTAAATAACCATATTTAGGAGAGTATTTCCCAGTTTTTTACTGTATCCAAACCAACTCATCCACAACAACATATAGCCTAATATTACTAGCCTTAAGAATAACAATGTAACCATTCCAAATCAAAGCATCATGTATATCCACTATTCCATTATTTTTAGAATAAAGTCATCCTTGCTCCAGCAACATAGACGTACCAGGACAACCATGATGATGTAAATTTTCAATCAAATGTGGAGGTAAAAGATGTCTCCATTTATAGCCAAACCAAGTATCAGCACTAATACACACATCAACCCCATTTCCAACCTTCCATATAATACCATCACAAATTAAATTGAGAGACCATAAAACCGCTTTCCAACGAATTGAATTATTCATGTGTTGTTTAGAAGAACTTTTGATCCAATCATATAAAGATAAAGGATGGATATATTTCTGAATAGAAATCTGTACCCATAGACCAGATCCATCAACAATATTCCAAGCACTCTTGGTAGCAAGAGCTTTTGAGAAATATGTAGGAATTTTTAAACCCTATCCACCAAGAAACAACTTTGTGACAAGCCAACGTCTTCCAAGAAGTCCAAGATTAACCAGAATGATCAAGATTGACAGACCATAAGGACTTAAAACAAATTTTCCTAATCTTTTCAATAATACTCAAAGGGATCCAGAAATGCATCCAATATATCGGAATAGGCTCAAGAACATATTTTACCAAAATCAACTTAGCACCTTTAGACAACCTACCAATTTTTTATCTGGTTCTCAACTTTAGCAACCAACCAGTCCCAATCCTTAACGAAATATCTACAAGTTTTCAGATAAAAACCAAGATACTTCAATCTTGTCTCAAAGTTACCCAATGGAAATGAGAAAACATACCTAAGATTAATTAACTCAAATTCATCCAACCTAGAATGAAGTAATGTAGTTTTATCATCATTAATCAAAATCCCAGATGCCTTACGGAAACAACACAAAACATCATTCAGAGTCAATAAATACTGATCAGATCCATCAGTGACCATAAAAATATCATCTAAAAAAAGAACATGAGTTAAATAAATATCGTTTCCAAAAGGAAGTCCAATAAATTCCCCTTTGTCCTTAGCATCAAGAATAGCTCTGCCAAGGCCTTCAACTAGTATAAGAAATAACAACAGCGCTAAAGGACATCCTTTCTGAAGTCAACAACTAGGTCTAAATAAAGAGGAAGTGACACCATTAATAATAATGGAAAAGGATGCAGAAAATAGACTTCACATCACCCAGGAGATAAAAGGCACAACAAAACCCATTTGAGAAAGGATGACCCAAAGATAGGTCCAAGTCACCCGGTCATAAGCCTTAGAGAGATCAATTTTTAAAACCACTTCCTTCAAATGCTTGCTCTGAAGAGAATGCAACTCTTCCTAAATAACCCCCACAACATCGTGAATCTTCCTCCCCAGAAGAAATCCAAATTGCTCACCAGAATATAATTACATAAAACCTTATTAATACGTGTAGAAATAGCATGTAACTGCACAAATGGATGCTAGCAAAAGAGACTTCCCACCTCTAAAATATTTTTTTAGAAGCATTATCTAAGCATATTCTTAGCCATAGGATAATACATACAAAAATTCTTAATACTATGTACATAATAAGCTATTGAGGTAATCCAAGTTGCTTTTGTTCCATGAGTTTAGCAATATATAATATTTCAACAAAAAATAACTTACTAGAGTTTTCTTAATTTTTTTTAATTTGTTCTGTTAAAGTATTGGGTTTATGTGGGATTTTTGTAGCCTTGCACTTAGCTACAACTTCCATATTTCTAGGCTGGAAATAAAATAAAATAATTCTAGTTGTAACTTACTAGTTTAGGGACTTGAAATTCCGTTGCAAGCATTTCGTTGACAACTGAAACCTACTAGATCACTCTTAGAACTGGTCAACACTACAAAGATACTCCCTTCATTTCTCAGCATACTCATAAATAATCATTTAAAAAAAAGACTTCAGAGGGAAATCACCCTCTTACTCAGTCCATGGAAAATATAAGACAATACAACTATGAGGGAGATTCCTTCAACACTTCTCATATAAAATGAAACTATGAGGAACACACCTTTACCACTTCTCATAACATTTAAACAATTAAAAAGATGCACAATCAAACAAGATTGGATATAAATAATCTACTAGCAATGCAACTAACCAATGAGGGAAAACAAACATTGGTCAAATATCAAAAACACTGATAGTTAAAAAAAGACAATAATTCGAGGTGCATGTGCATCAGTCTCATCTTGAAAGTCAAAATGAGAAAATTTAGAGAGTAAATTTCTGAAATCCCATCTATAGGCACACATTTTGTTGATAATCATACTAAATCCCCATAGATTAAAACCAACAAAATGATTATTGTCACCCTGCAGACATTAACTCCTCAACCAATCTCATTTAGAACATTATTTTAGTCAAATTCCTTACAAAGTTCATATATTTTAAAACTAAAGATGTCGCTCTGCTAAAAATTAAAAATAAACACTAGGATTTGGGTTCTTTCATTCTGATTGAACCAGAAAATCGATCATGGGATGGAAACATCTCTAGACTACCTGAAACCTTTGAGAATGCATATTTTTCTTTGTTTCTAGATTATACATTAAAACAAAGGGGATTTCTAGTGAATTTTACAACCTCTCATATTAAGCATCTATCATAAATTTTAAAAAAATAGCCAATAACTCTCCTAAACACCGGAAAAGGGAAAACTAGGACGATGTAATAAATTTAACTTAAATAGGGCCAATTCCCAGGTTCATAATGAACTTTAGGTCCCTAAATTTTGACCCCATCCTGGCTCTATTACATGACTATAAACACCCCCCACCCCCCAACCCCTAAAAAAAAGTCTATAGAAATGTAAATACTATCATCTTAGAGAAAACGTGTTCACAAAAACGAAAATAAATGTCTTACAAATTAAATTTTATTCCATGGAATTTACAATTTATGCAAGATTAACAAGAAATATAGCCATAAAAATGATTATCTATGAGATTCCCAATTTTTTTCTTATGCAAACACAAATACGCCAAACAATAGAGAGAGAATGGACAATCAAGAGAACATACATGGGTCGAAGACTTAACTTACAGTTGCACATTTGAAGTTGACTAGACAACCATCAAGTCAACAACACCTCCTCATGAAATTGCTAGTGGGGAAACCACTCTCCTCCTAAACAACCCCTTAGTCATAGACTGAGAGCCACCAATCCCTCACTCAACATTATTAATCCAGCCACATATCAAAAACAAAATCCTAGTATCCTCCCCAAAGCCTCCAAATCACCATTTACTCCAAACACCAGGACCAGTGAGGAAGATGAACAAGGATGGAAGAAGAAGTCCCTTCCCCTTTTCCTTCATTCTAGTTAAGCTCTTGAAAGCTCCCCTAGGAGGGACACATGTCCATTTTCAATAATCCCATGCAATAATCCACTAGAATGGATAAATAGCTCTGACACACACACACACACACACACATATAGTTCTTATTAATTCTGGGCCATTAAAATATTAATATTATAACCCTATATAGTCTAATACTAATGTGTAGGGATAGGACCCACTAGTGTGGCCATCAACAATATGTCCCATGCCTACATTATAACCTCGAAATTCCCCCTAGTACTAATGAAATAAGTGGCAGAGGACATTACAAAACCTGTGGCTCTACTTCCTTTGCAAGAGATAATACAGATGCATGTAATTCTTTCTCATTAGATACTTTCTTATAGTCTACTAGTATGCTCAATTTGTCACTTAGATTATTGACCTCGTTATATGCATAGATCTCTTTTTATTCTTGCAACTTCACTTTTATATCATCATATTGAGATTAAAGAAATTGTTCAATCTTTGTGGCTCTAGTTGTTGCAAATTGTGCAGTAGTCTCTTGCATTAACAATTTTCTCTTTGTATCTTCTAGCCTAGTTCGAGCACTATACAATTTATCTTTTGCATCATTTGAAATACTATGAAAATCCTTATCCAAATTCTCAACCTCAAAACTCCTCTCTGTTGTACTATTTGCAATGTCTTCATTGATGCATTCTTTTTATTCTGCAACAATTAAGTTTTCTTTCAATTCTTGTTCCTTCTGCTATTAAGCCAATAGTGCAATGTCAAGGCCCTTGAATCTTTCCAAATAATCTTCTGACATATTTGCATGTTTCAAATAATATTTTGAATTCTTAATTTCTTCCCCATCCTTGGCCACATTTTCTTCTCTTCTATTAAACATTTCGTGTGTTTGCTCATATTGGTCAAGTTTTTGATGAAGTCCAAAAACCTCTTTTTGAAGCGAACTGATCATTTTCTCCATTTCTTTTTACCAAGACTCAGATATTATCCTAAATTAATATATCTCCAAAGCCCTCTTCAAATTCTAAATAGAATACTTTTCAGTCTGTCTAACCAATTTCTCATATGCTTCTCTTTCTTTTTCAACCTAAGATAATGTTTCCTCCCAAAAATGTATTTTGTCTTTATTTTTGTTTGCATGCTTTAATTTCCTTTATAGTTCCATAGATATGTTTTGAGCAAGTGTAAGCTTTTCTACAATGTCAATAAATTTATCATCTAATTTTGAAACTCCATCTACCTTTGGAATTGCTTCAAGAAATTCTTCCCTCATCAAAAAATAAATTACAATATGCAGGTGAATAACCAGAATTTTTTTTAGGTTTATCAAGAATAAAGAATAGTCAATGCAAATCAAAATAGAAAACAAGAAATATGCAAGGATGGAAATTCTTAAGTTCTAGTTTAATCAAAGGCAGGGTAATACATAATTGGTTTATTTAGTGAAATGTGTCTGGGTATATATTCATAAATCCTTGATTAATAAAATAGATGTCAGTCCAGAATTGATTCACTAGGAGAAACTTTCTATTGTAAAAATAAGTGCAGATTACAAAACATAAATTATATGAAAGAAATATCAAGGCTCTTTGGAAAAGAAACATCCTTCCCTATAGCCAAATGGATGTACACTCTAAATGAATTAAATTAGATAAACATCATGAAAAATTATGAAAATTATCAAACAAATAGAGTCTGAAACATCATCAGTAAACTTATCAGTTTTAATGGAATTTTCAAATGTCTCATTTGGAGAAACCTGCTCAATATCTGACTCTTTTGCATTTTTTGTTTCCATAGGATTCAAATTCTTTGTTCTTTAGGCACTTCAAATCACACTATCAGGTAATGATTTATTTTTTGGATCCCTTCCCTTGACCTTTTCTTTTGATTTCTTCAAATTTCATATACTACTTGAGATTATCCATGGAAGTGAAACATTCCCTCTTGTAATTCATTTCTCTCCAATAAGATGAATTTTTGCATGGTATAAAAAACAATTGTTGATCTAAAATCCTAGAAGACGACAAGACAACACAAGTAGTACATAGACATGATATAATATTTAGTAAAAAGTGCACAAGAACTTCACTGCATACCAAGAATATAAATAAATTATAACAACATATATGTGGACTTTTAATTACCAACATTCTTATCCATGTGGAATAGAACAAATCTCATTAAAAAAAAACATCTAAACTTATAGTATTCAATCAACATCATTGCATACTTAAAAAAACATTCGTTCAAATATTGTCAGTCAAATACATTAAGCTTAGTAGATCAACAAACGATGACACATCAGTGAAATAGACTATCTCTAAACCATGTACACATTCAATATCATACATAAATGTTCCCAATTTGTACCTTATAATTATTTTGCTTCTTTCATTGGAACCTCTTTGGTTCTAACCATGAATCATAAAATAATTCCAACTACATAGCCCAAATTTGGCATGGAAGTGGTAAGGAAAATAAAATTCCCAACCAACTTCCTATACAATGTTCCATCTGTGGGATTTAATATTCACAAGTTGAAAAATTCATCCTTCACTCAATAGTTGTTTCCACCAAACTAGAATAAGACATATTATACTTTTTGAGTATCTATTGTGCATATTTAATGTGGGATATGACAATCCAATTATCATTCTCTCATGCTTCTACTCCTAAGCAATAATGAATAGCCTTTTGTAATTCACATTCCAGTTTTCCCATTACCTTCCCACAAATAAATTCTTAGAATTCAAGATAAACTATCACAAGCTCTTGGAAACAATAGAAAATCATTGATAGAAGATCACTTCGACAATTCAAAGCTAAGAATAAAAATTATTTGTACATGAATTTCTTTTGAAATGGAGGAAGTTGATTACCTTAGTAGTTATGTAGGGAGAAGGTAAGGTGGCGATGAGCACACTCCATTTTGGAACCCCACTTTTCTATGGCATGACACTTGCAGAGAAAACATAGTCACAAAAAATGTTTCAGTAGAAAAAAAAATATATTCCATGCAAATATGAAAAATCTTTCATTACATTCCCTTACCTTGGATGATAAATCCAATGATCAAATTGGACGATTTGATTTCTCAGTAAACAACTCTCAGTGGAAATAGGTAGAGTGTGAATTTCCCATCGTGGTCATGAAACCAAGGGTAATGGAGTTTTCATTAAAAAATGTCATGTTTTCATTTATTTTCCCCTATTTCCCTTCCCAATCTATTTTATAATTTACTCATTTTTCTCGCTCATTCACTTTTCCCTCTTTTATCTTTTTATTTTATTTAGTTTCCCTCTATTCATTATATTTGTTTTATTTATATTCTTGTTTTTTTTAATTTGTTAATACTGATATTAATATATAAATATATTAACTATATAAAAACATATAATAACTATATAATATGTTAATATATTAAATATGAGCGAAAAAAGGGAATGTTAATAGTGATATAGGGAATAAGGTTTTTTAATAATTTCCTTATTTTAAATGGGAAAGGGAAAGTGAAGGTGTTAGGCATTATGAGGGCATAAAAAATATTATTATTATTATTATTCAAGGAGATAGTAACTGAGGTATTTTTACAAAAAAAAGTAGGATGCTTTCTTCTTTTCAAAATAAAGGATATTGATGATTTTTTGCAGAGGAGGGACCCAAGGTGGACTTTATAACTTTTTGAACTCAAGCGTGAGCAGAATCATGACAAATGGATACATGTGGATAATTAATGGAGGTTGTGAAATTCACAATTTTTAGTTAACATAATGCAAAATACATGAACTTGCCGAAATCTTAGCAGTCTGTCGAGAGGATCAGATGACAACAATTTTGTTCAAAGAAAACATGAACACAACCAGTATTATGAGTTAAACAAAATGAAACCATCTTCATGAAATGATGATGTCCAGAGGGAAAGACGAAAAATATCAAGGTATCGACTCAAATGGAGAAATATGAAAACAAAAATGGTGAAATAAGATATCAGCATGATAAGCATATTGAACTGATCTTACAAAAAGTTCGATAGGTTTTACTATGGTGTCATTTTTCAACACTTCAATGTTGAGCATCAACACTATATTGCTAATTAAATGAAACATGATAAATGACATGGAGCATTCTTCCCTTTCTGGTCATTAATGCAAACTAATTAGTCATTGCAAAGTAATTAGGTCTATTACATCAATTACAATATTGACATATCTAGAGACGTATAAATACACGTTATATATAATTATAAAATCTATATTATATATGTGTGTGTGTGTGTGTGTGTGTGTGTGTGCTTTTAATTTGTGTGTGACATATAAGGAAAGAGGACGTCTAAAAATTTTACGATTTGGATTGGATGAATATTTTTGGTCGGAATCTGACGATTTTTTTTATTTTGCAAAACCAAAATTTGATAGTGTTTTAATCATGATTTTGATGGTATAAATGGATTCAACGCCCCCAGAAATACCTAGGGCACCTAAAATTATAGAACTTGATAGCTGTAACTTGGATTTCAAAAAATTTCCGATCAAAATTTTCAAAATCGTGCCGAAAAAGTTTGCCTATTACGATCCAAATTGTCAAATTTTTAGATTACATGATAAGAAAATATTTGATAGTTAGGACATATTATATAGTTATTAACTTAGACTGTCTAGTTGTATTTTTTATGCTATGACTAAATTAGTCATATTTGTTTTATTCCATGACCAAATTAGTCGTTTATTTTAGTCATTTTTAGTTGTAATCACTTAAAGTTTCTCGAATTTGGTCATATTTCACTTAAAAACACTATGGTGACCAACTTTTTGGGTTGTTTAGTTATTTATTTCGCATGGTGACCAACGTTTTTTGTCGCTTGGTCATTTATCACCCATTTTTCTACTAATGCTTAGGATTTAGCTTAACCAACCTTGACTGAGGGCCAAAATACCTAAAAATATCATAAAAATATGAGTGCATGCTAATCTCTCAAATGGGTATCTAGATCTAATTTTAAATGTGAATTGTAATAAATTGAGAAAAACTGCAACTTTGTTGTCCTTGGTTTGACCAAGGTTGATGGAGGTCCAATATAGTTCAAAATCCCACTTAAATGTGCATGCACCCTTATCTCTCAAATGGGTACCTAGATGCATTTTCAAATTCCAATTTCAAGAAAGTTGACAAAAATAGAGCTTGGTTTGACCACCCTTGACAAGTTGACATATGCCAAAAAAACTTGAAATCTTGAAAAAATGTGCATGCATGTTTATCTTTCAAATTGGTTTATAAATATAATTTCAAATACCAATAATGAGAAAGTAAAAAAATACCACCTTTTAAGCCTTGGTTAGATCAATCTTTGACGGTGGGCTAAAATAACTCGAAATATTGCACAAATATATGTTCACACTTATCTCTCAAACGGGTATCTAAATCTACATTCAAATTTCAATGATGAGAAAGTGGGAAAAAGTGAAACTTTATGGGCCTTGGTTTGACCAAACATGATATAAGGCCAAAGTAGTTTGGAATACCACACAAATGTCCATGCATGCATATATTTGAAATGTGTATCTAAATCTAATTTTAAATTTCAATTCCGAGGAAGTGGGAAACATGCAACTATTTATAAATTTGGTTTGACCAACCTTAATTTAGGGAAACAATAGCTCGAATCCTGAGACAAATATCCCTGCACGCTTATCTCTAAAATGGGAATGTAAAATGTAGCTTCAATTTTACATTACAACATTAATAGAAAATATGAGATATATGACTAAGAAAACTACCACAAATTGCATATAAATGACTATGTTTAGTCACATGAATATTAGTCATTTATTGCTATCCACTTATAATGTGACTAAATACACAACTAAATTTTTTTAGACATTTTGTTGTTGTTCTTATTGGTGAGTTTGGTAGTATATTTAGTAGTTTTTTTACTCATTGATTACTATTATCAGGTCATTTATTTATTCATTGATTTCCATTAACTAGTTATTTATTTAGTCATGATATCCATTTATTGTCATACACATGTAGTATATTTAATCATTTTAATCTTTAATTTCCATCAACTGGTAGTATATTTAGCAGAGATGATTTTAGGGGTGAATTATAGCCCATAGGATATTTTGAAGGAGTGACCAAAAAAAGGTGGGAGAATTTTTTTTTAACAGAAACTAAAAAGGTTTTTTATAAAACAAGCTGTGCACAGCCATTCAGTACAAAGAAAATAGCGGGAACAGAGAGATCTTATAGTTCAAAAATGCTGCACACAAAACTGATCCAAAGAGATGTCCAAAAAACTCCACATGGAGAATTTGCAAAACAACTAGTGCCTGGGGTAGTGTATACCCTTATAAACTGGCTGCAAAGCAAAAGACAGTAAAACATATTAACATATTTAAAAGAGAACCGATTAAGGATTGCCTCTGAGCTTCATGGGCTGGACCATAGACTCCTCCTCCATGGGGTGTGCTGCAGCCGCATGGGTTTAATTTACCTTGCTACCCTGATTCATGTTGATCAGACACTGGATGTATTCCTGAATTCTATCAACCTTACCCATTATCTCCCTGATATTTCTCTCGTTGTCATCGATCCTTGCACCATGATTGCTAATTTGTAGAGAGGTATAACTCACCACTTCCCCCATGCTCTTGACCTCCTGTGATATTTCCTTATTATCCATTATGCCTATCGCTATCATCTCATAAAGACACTTGAGATTCTTCTTTACATCCATAATTCCAGCATTTTCGTTAGCCTTAGACATTCTTCCGATTTCTAGAGAGAGATCGATACAGGTGAAGTTTCTATGCAAAGCACGGACTGAGCCTGCTAATAGGAAAGCCTGATTCTCAGCAGAGAGGCCACTAAGGATATACTTGAGCACTTTAAGCTCCTACTGAAGGGAGGCACCCTCCTTGCTTCGACAGGATAAGGTGCCCACAGCACCTTCCTTCCACCCTGAACAATGACAGCCCAAAATCGTGCTTTTCTCCGCAGTGAGAGACTGAGCTTTGGATGGGAGACTAGAGCTAGAATCAATTTTATAAAACCATAGCGAAGAGCCTGTAAGGGTGCTACAGGAGCAAGAGGAGAAAGCTGCGAGGACAAGCATTTCCTTCACGAAAGTCCTAGTGAGAGGGAGAGCTTCCCATGGAATTTCCTGCTGCCACCCTTCACCTAGACCTGTAATTACATCCAAGAGAATGCGCTCTAGAGGAATCTCATGTTAGACAGAGCCGAGAGAGGGAGAGAAATGAGCTTCCAGGCTACTTCGAGGAGAAGACATAGCGAGATGATAAAAAAGACTTGGAGCATGTGAGGAGGGGGGGGAATTAACCATGGGGTGGTGAGCCATAAATCCAACATTACCCGAGAGAGGATGCAGGCAGAGAAAGATCCACACGGTGGGGGTAAGGGATATGGTAGGACAACGCAATAAATGAGGAGACCCTTCAGGATGAAGCATGAGGTGGGAGCTAGCTATGGGAGGATGGCGCAAGGTGGTGAGAGGAAGGGTGAGGGGAGGCATAAGGGAGGGGGGTAAGAAGAAAACAAGGGAAAGGAGTAAGGTGAAGATGGAGGGATAAGGGGAGGGGGAGAAGATAGGAAAAGGGGTGGAGGGATAAGGTGAAAGATGGGGAAGATCCTCTATAATTCATTTAGGGATAATAAGAGCCACTTCCAGGAGTGAAGAGGGGGAGGACCATTGGCCTTTTGAGAGGAATGAGTAAGCCCGACAAACCATTATGGGATGGATTTGGTGTAAGGGGTGTTTCCATTAAGACTGTAATGACATTGAGATAGGGAGGCCCCCATGTTTTCCAAGGCATCCGCTGCAGAGTTATTGTGGCGAAGAATGTGGAATATCTCATAGGATTTAGTCATGAGAGGCTTTTCTTTGTCATACAGACGACGACAATTAATTGAACCAGAGGAGTAACCATTAATCAACTTGAAAATAACATGTCGAGAGTCTCCAAATATCATTAACTTGTGGAGGTATTTACTGACTAAGGATTGTAGTCCCTATAGGAGTGCCAACCACTCGGCCTCGTTGTTGGTCCTATGTCCAAGGCCCCAAGCGAAGGTTTGTTCAACATGTCCGCTGGGATCCAAGAAGATCACAGTGGTTGACTCCTGAGTGGAAGATCTCTACATTTGTTCAAGGTTCTTTCTATCTGCATATTTTTACATGTTATTTTCTTCTTTAAATTATTTGTTGGTATGTACTGGGGCACCCTTAGGTGCACCCCCTGGCACTTGTACTAACTAATCTTGCATAATCCTGATCTATATTCGATTTAAAAAAAAAAAAGGTACTGACTATCCTCCATGAACTCTTACGGATTCTGACCCAACCTGCAAATAGTGCGGGTCTAGCTATCCATTTAGCATCATCGCTAATAAGGTTGGGATGATTCATGATTCGTATGGGTCTCACCGATATACAACGTGTTTTTTTTAGTGCTGATAGATTATCTAACGTCTACATCTTTCTAATTTTATGTTTTCTATTTCGATATTTTTTTCTTCTATTGAGGGAGTGGTGGTTTATTTGATTGAATTTTAAAGCAGGGTTTCACTTTTATCTACGATCTATGATCTGAGATGGAATTTGTATTATGTTTCTAGGGTGTTAGTTTCAAAAGAAGCTATAACATCTACCCTTATTATTTATTACCTTTTATTTTCAACGTCAATATGGTTTGATCCTTTTGATCATTTCAGTATAGGGAGTTGTCACTATGGCAGGCCTGGTAGCTATATTGTATAATCGTGACCTCTATATATTTTTATTAGCATCATATTGCTCTTCCTCGAGTTCCTTCCTCTACCTCGAGTGCCTTCTTCTAGATCTAGCCCTGGATCTTGATAGGCATCTTTCTAGCTATATTGATAGATCATCTAGCTTCAAGTGAGGTGCAAAATCACATTGCAAGAGGGTTTCCTTCATGTTCTCTAGTTCTAATTGGTTGCAAACATAGCTATGCATTCCTACCTGCTAATCTCGATTGTGATAATTGTTTGATCACTACTCTGGATGTGGATCTACTCACTATGCCATGGATTTTCCTATTGAAGTTTAATATTTTAAAAGTGAACCAGCCTTATGTGTTAACCCCCTCTTTATACTTTTTATAGGACCAGTTGTCTACCCATGGGTTCCCCTCTCTCCAGAAGCCTCTTTTGCTTGAGAATGAGGAATTACATGAAGGGAAAATACATATGGGGTATTTCACTTTGATCTACGATCTAGGATCTGAGATGGAATTTGTATTATGTTTCTAGGGTGCTAGTTTCAAATGAAGCTATAACATCTACCCTTATTGTTTATTACCTTTTCTTTTCAACGTCAGTATGGTTTGATCCTTTTGATCATTTTAGCATAGGGAACTATCACTATGGTAGCCTTGGTAGCTAGACTATGTAATTGTGACCTCTATATATTTTGATTAGTATCATATTTCTCTTCCTCTTTAGATGGATTAGTTGGTATGGGGGTTCCATGTTTCCTATAAATACATTTGAAAAATACCCCATATTGCGGGGCATCTAAAAACATAGGAAGTTCAAGTTTTGGAAATGTGTGGATACTAAGTACAATAAGGGATAATTTTTGTTATTAGATTTCCTATTTCAATTACACTATTGATTGTAGATGGATTGCCTATGTATGGAGGTTTTATTGGCAGACAGTAATTTCTTATGGTTTTCAAGTATGCGTGTTTATATTAAATACATCTTAGGAAAGAGATGATAGATTGGCATGTGAACTTTATGGATGAAGTTACAAAGATCTTGTCACTAATCTGTCACTTACGATATTTTTGTCAAAACATTAATCTTCTTAATGCTGACATTAGCAGATCATCGGTTTACAAATCATTTGATTCATAGTTATGTCTCTTAGGGGTAAAGAAAATGAATTATAGTTTGGAAATACCATCATAGTGTAAGTGCACCTATTTCTACCCATCACAAGGACTTGATTATGTGTCCAAATATCACATGTCAGGAGTAGTTTCTATTATTGATGGTGAAGGAGATTTTGTTAGACAAGTAGATGGGTAGGCTCATTTGTCCCTTTGATGAAAAAATTGGATGAACGACCTCCTTTTTGTGTCATGTTGATCTCATTTAAAAGTGACAAATCATCTAGCTGGTAGTTGATAGCTCTTGAAACTGCATCTCCTCACCCTCCCTTGTCTATTGCACCATTGGTTTCAGTGAAAATATTGTACAGGTTTTGCTGAAGAACCAAAGTAGTTGTGTGTTATTCACGCGCCTATGTAGAAGGGTTGACACCTACATATCCTTGTGTTGAGGGGAAACACAAATAGGTTTGTTCTTAGAGGGATATAGCATAATTTTCTTTGTGGTTGAGGTAAGTTGAGCATTAATTTGAAACAATTGAGTCTCAGAGCTTGACAATGGACCTCCTTTTTGCAGTGTGACCCTATGGAGTAGGTTTTTAGAGTGACTATTATAAGTTCAGAGCCATCTAATTCAAACCAAAGTTCCAAACCGACTAGTTCTAAGCAGGTTTTGGCCAAAATTGATCCAGAATGATGGGAGATGAACTGGCTAGTTGACCAAATCTGTCCTAAACGGACCAGTTCAAGATTGGTTCCTGACAGAACTGGTCAGTTGATTAGTTTAGGAATTGAGTTCTCCATCCCCACAAGACTTTCTGAGTAGCAACACAATCAACCTAAAGAAACAAAAGGAAAAAAAAACCTGCAAACCCTCCTAAAACCCTAGATACAACTTTAACACTTTCATCTTAGCCATGCCATCTATTTGACCTCCTTATTGGAATTGTATTGATATTTCAATATAAATTCTTGAAGTTAGTGTAGTAATGTTATCTTAAATTTTAACCTTAAAATTTAATGTAGGACCCCCATTTTAAGATGTTTGGGGATGGAATCAACTCATCAAATCCACATGGAGAACATAAAAAAATATGGTACATTTTAATCTTTCAACACACTTCAACAAATTTTTACCATCTTAACATATCCGCACAACAGACCCTTGTACCCATTCCTCCACCCCTTGAGCTAGGAACTGGGGCATTCTAATGTTTGAAACCTAGGAAGGAAATAGGCTTGTAAATGGTGCCAAATAATTGAAACATATAAACTACTCAGTGATGCCAAGTTGTCAACTGATTGAAACCTAGTTTATAGTATGGCTAATGGTGCCAACTGATTGAAAACTATAGTATTCCCAGTTGTTCCAACTGATTGAAACTTTTAATATGCCTAATGCTTCCAACTGAATTTAAAACACCAAATAATACCAATTATCGAATCCATTCCACAAGAGAAAGCAAATTCAAATTTTTTAGACTCGTCCAATTCGATCTAATTGCTTTCCCTCTCCAAAAGAAATGGATTTACACTTATCTGAGGTCTGTTTTTTAGGTATATTCAGCAACAACATGCATTTAGTGTAGGGAGAAACAAGTTGATTACAACATTACATTGCACTTATTTTTTGGGTGAGCTACATTAGATAAATTTTTGAGAAGTTTCTTATCTGATTTCCGAGGAGTCCATAGTCTTGAGGTTTGAGAGAGAGTAAAAAATTTTCAAGCTAGTGAAAAGTGAGCTCTGATTTTTTCACTGAGGTGAGGTAAATTCGTAGGTAAAAGGAGTAGCAATAGATGAAAAAAAGAAGTGGTACATTTCTCCATCCACAGGAGTAGGGAATCAAACCACATATGATTAGTGAAGAGAAGAAAACTTGGTTTCTAGTCCTTTCTCCAGTTTGGTCTGTTATTGGCTGAGATTGAACTCAATGCAACTTACTGAGACTGAATGAGACTTGGTACCTGGTCCACAGAGGTAGTGATTTAACCTATATATGATTGATGAAGTGAAGGAAACTTGGTTTCTAGTCCTTTCTCTAGTTTTCTTTGCTATTGATTGAGTTTAAACTCTAGGGATTGAGCCAATATATGATTGGTGAAGTGAAGGAAACTTGGTGTCTAGTGTTTTCTATAGTTTGCTTTGCTATTGACTAAGTTTGAACTCATCCTTACTCTTATGTCCATAAGGAATTTGAACCAACCTCCAAAGGCCCCTTCAAATAATAATTCTTCAACAAGCTATGTCCACAATGAAGTTGAACCAACAGAGTGATCTCTAGGTAGAAGCGCAACAAATTAAGTGAGTCCACATACTAGATTCTAAAGGATTTTTTTTAAGGAAACTTCCTCAATAAGTAATGTCCACAAAGAATTTGGAAACCCACATGCAATCAATATATGTCCACAAAGTAATCCAATCAAGTTCTAGAAGCTACCGAGAGCCAAACATCCAAGGGTATGGCCTCAAATGTGGATGATAGAACTAACTTCCAAGTAACACGGAATCTCCATATTAGTTTACCTCCAAATGATAGTCACGTGCTTTTGGCTTCATAAAGAAAAACCCAACAAAGAAAAAGGTACAAAATAAATACCCCATGATAGGGCACACCTCCAATAAATTATAAACAAGGGCTTCTTTTATGAAATGATACTCCTTTATATGAAACCTATCACCAATGAAACATATAAGAGCTTTACGAGAAATATCAAACAAGTCGTTGTCCTAAATTAGGGTACATTTTGAACATTTAGGGTAGAAACTCCAAGAGGGTACAACACCACTCTTCATAGGATTCTGTTACAGGCTGCCATTACAAATAACTAGCAACTACTACAAGAGAAGCATTCTTGATGCTGAGAATTCTTAAACTAGTGAATTTTCACCATTGTTTGCTGCTATTCTATGGTACAAAGATGGGGTTTAAGGTTGCTTTTGAATTTTTTTAACCTAAAATGTCCTCAAAAATTACCCATCTTAGGAGTTCGGGCTCCTTCATTGATTTTTTGGTGGCCAAACCTGCCCAGAATTGTCGTTCACTGTCAACAAGTGGTTGTCTGTTGTTGTTCCTCAAAATTTAACTATGTTATGTGGCCAAATTGAACACACTATATGCCTCTTTAACTGTGTTATCTTCCTATAACTGACCTTACATGTTCCTAGCCATTTTATCTAAGGTTTTTCATGAGCCCATGATTTCCAAAATGTACCCAGATCTACTCTTTCCACAACTTCTATCCTCAAAACTGTTGGTGGTATTAACTATTGAAGATAATTGTAGTTATTGGCTTGTTAGTTTCAGATTTTGGGTTTCTTTAGTTTTCATATTTGCCTGTATAATTCCAGATTTCAGATTTTTTTTCAAATTTCAGTTATAGCAGGCAAATTATGGGTTAACTCATATTAGCAGTATCATAGCTCCAACTCATAGAAGATTCATATCAAGTTCTCAATTACAATTTAGATTATATATCTGGTTTGTAATGGTGGTATTAAAGCCACTTTCTTTGCCTCATCACAAAAACCCTAACAATGGAAAACGTTTTTAGAGAGATAGTAATTTAGTCAATCCTCATTGATGAATATCTGATATTATAAGAAACTTATGGTAAAGAATCTCTTGGATATCTATTTTTTTGAATATGTTCCACTTTATGAAGAAGATCTAAAGATGTGGTTATTGAATTTAATGATCCTATAGAGGATACTATTGCTGCTAGTGTATTGATGCCTGTCACTTACAAGAACAACGAGGTTATGCTTTGCAGTGATGATTCTTATATTTCTTATTCACTTGAAATATAATTTAGATAATGCAAATTTTTGAGGTAGAAATTTGTAGTCTAGGTCTCTATCAAAGTCTAGGTATGAAATGAATAACAAAGGTTTAGAGGAAGATGAAGAATTGGTACCAACAGATAGGCTATTAGTGGTCAAATATATATCATGCTGGAAAACAGGTATAAAGAAGACTCTAAACCCATGGGAGGTGGCTTATCGCTAACATGTTGTCCAATGGAGAAATAAAAATATTTCAAGCATACATCTGCTACATCTAACCCTTTTCCAAGTGCATTTGACATGTATGCAACCCTAATAATTGGAGGTCTTAGCTTTGTGACTTAACTGTAGACTCCATGGTTCATTATGGCTTTCATACAAAAGAGCAATCTCTTTAGTGAACATCTAAAGCTACGATTGCTTTGGGACAAAGAAACTTGAGAAAGGACTATTATGAAGTTTATAAATAACCCACTTTGTTAGTGCTAAGATTACTTAGATTTAGAAGAATATTTTTTCTATTCTCACGATAGCACATGCTAACAATAATGATTATCATTAGATGTGATCACATTAATGACTATTTTTAGGCATCCTCACATTTATGTCCCTCTCTCTCATTGGATCATTTAGTGTTTAGTAACTCCCACTCATAAATATCAATCATCGAGGATA
The DNA here is from genome assembly GCA_001517045.1 of Pseudotsuga menziesii. Classification (NCBI taxonomy): domain Eukaryota; kingdom Viridiplantae; phylum Streptophyta; class Pinopsida; order Pinales; family Pinaceae; genus Pseudotsuga; species Pseudotsuga menziesii. Next base: position 366,487 of record LPNX010138470.1, read on the forward strand.
GTAACTCCTCTTTTCTTGGATTCCCCTAATATCTAAATTGGCTACAAAAAAAGATCTTAGGCATTTGAGAAGGGGATTTTGTGAAGTGTGTTATTTATATTTTCAGGCATTCTGGAAAAGATTGTTTGGGACAAGATAAGAACCCATACTACCTTGGATTTGGCCTGAATTGGCATCCATACATTTTCAGGGAAGTTTCCATTCAACATACTTATTTTCTATTCAACATGTATGGTGATTTGCAATGAAGTATTAGCACAAGTGTATTCTATACATAATAAGAATATCCATTTGCTTGGGCCTAATGAAACATTGTAGCATTTGTTTTTTGTTGATTATAAATAATACTTAATTCTAATTATAAGGAAATCCTACACTACCAATCGGGCCACAACATGAGTGAGTATACCCAACTGGAAGAAAGAAATCATACACTACCAATATGCCCCTAGGTTTACTTAAAAAATGCGTCATGATCGAAGTAACATGTCCCAGTATAATGTGATAATTACATTGTAAATAAATTGTTCCTAAATGATAAAAAGGGTTCCCAATGCACAATCTCCATTCCGAACAAACTCCACCAGGTTGGACTCTACCATAAGTTTTGATTTTAGGCTACTGTAAATACAAGTCAGGCTGCTCAGAGGACACTCCCAACTACAACGAACCTTGGTTTCCTTCGAAAACTATGATTTGGACTGTATTTTTCCTTGTGTCATCTTACAACAGTGCAAACTGTGAATTTGATTTAACAAAGCTTCTAACTGTTCTTTGTTGTGTTCTTTAATATACCAGAGCTCCTTAAAGGTAGCACACTGCATGCCCATCGTAAACCCCATAGAGATGACCCCTTAAAAGTTAACTCATGACCAATCGGTATATATATATATATATGTTCATCCTCAAATCAACATAGGTCGGCACCTATAAAATCATAATCAATGATTTTTTTCTCTGAAAGATCACCCTTTAATTCGAATGTTGTGGGAGATGTCAAATTGTTGTACCATCATGTCTTTTACTTGCCTCCAAAACATGAATGTTACAAGCTGTAACTGAAGGGTTATCACTGGTTTTACCATCATTTTTCTTGAGAATACTGATAAGAGATGGGCAGAAATATTACCTTAGATCTACTGCAAATCTTTCACAAATTCCTCTTGATCGGAGTAAGAGAATTCTATTACTCTTCTTCAGTGGATGATATGCAATCAACAACAAGAATTCCCTTATATAAATTCTTTTGAATCCATGACCGATGGATTGAAATCCCTTTTTTCACAAAGGGTACTTAGGTTGCACAAATATGGGAGCACACCTCCTTTAATATCCCATCATAAGGACTGTAACATTGCTTCCTTACAGAATTAGAAACACACCCACTTTTGATATCTACTATTTGATGATGAGAACTTAGTTTTCAATGATTAAACAAACAACACAATTCCTTCCTCACTGTATGGTCTTTTATTTGCTTTCTTCACTTGAATAATCCTATCACAAAGAATATAAAAGGTAACACTGTGATGTATACATATTACTTGATTATTTTTACCACTCATATTTGGTGTTTGAAATGCTAATCTTATTTTCCTTGGAACTTATTCCTCCTTCCTCATCCTCAAAATAAATTCAATAGAAAAGGACTGAATCTAAGTGCTGGTACAAATGTTCAATGACCTTCTGGAAATCTGATTACATGTTTCTGTTCTGGGAATAAATACCATTATACAATTTAGATTTGGTCTTCCAATACAATATCCTGATCTTCTGTTTGTTGGTTTCAACACTTTTCCTAGTATCTGTATCTTGAGCCTTGTAAACATAGTTTTGTTCCTTGCCCTATAGTGGCCTACACGATGCCTCAATCAGTAGCATGTCAAAAACAATAGTCCTATTAAGTGCCCTATTTAATCTTCTCAGATTTATGATCCTCGTGCACTTTAATACGAAGAAAAGCTAATTTAGGGACAGCAAAATTGGGCATCATCTACAGATCTGCTTGGAAGTAAAAGGTCTAGCCATTTGACATAGTTATAGATTACTTGATTATTTTTACCACTCATATTTGGTGTTTGAAATTCTAAACTTATTTTCCTTGGATCTTATGCTTGCTTCCTCAGCCTCAAAATAAATTCAATAGCAAAGGACTGAATCTGAGTGCTGGTACAAATGTTCACTGACCTTCTGAAAATATGATTGCATGTTTATGTTCTAAGCAGAAATACAATTATACAGATCATATTTGATCTTCCAATACAATATCCTGATCTTCTGTATGTTGGTTTCAATACTTTTCCTAGTATCTATGTCTTGAGCCTTGTAAACGCTACTATGTTCCTTTCCCTACAACAGTCTACACAATGCCTCAGTAAGTAGCATGTCAAAAACAACGGTCATGTTCAGTGGCCTATTTAATCTTCTTGTATTTATTATCCTCGTGCACTTTAATACAAAGAAAATCTAATTCAAGTACAGTAAAATTGGGCATCATATTCATATCTTCTTGGAAGTAAAAAGTATGGCCATTTGACATAGTTGTAGCCCCATAAATGTTAAAAAATTATCTCAAGCAATATTTCTCACACTGAGCCCAAAACTATTTCCTTTATGATCATGATCAATGTCTATAATATTCATAGCATCTAGCTTTGTCCACAGCATCCCAACATACAAATCCTAGTGAACATACCATTGATACAATCTTGCTTCTATTCAAATTGAGGACATTAACATAAACAATATTAGGGAGGTCTATCACAGAACACGATTTAATCAAGAGTGACCATTCGTTCACTGCTACACCAACATGCACATGGTCTGTTGGTTGCACAAATAGCATGGATGCCATAAAATTCCCATGAGAGCAACCATGATAAATCCTCAGCCATGATAAATGCTTATAAGAAGTAGAACAAATCTGCACTGAACCCAGATTTCATTCTCTATCTGTTCCAACTTGGGTGAACTCAATATCTCCCCATGTATGTTGGAAACTTGAACTCAATCACTCACTATATTTTATTATAACAACTTGGCTTAATCTCTTCTGGTGAACCTGTCTCTCTCTTATATGGAGGTAACATGGGGGACTTCTCTCTTGTGTATGGGTGGCAATACCTATGCATGAACTCAGAAATATCTATTTCTTCATCAATGAATGAGTAGATGCACATCTCTTTTCAAGTTTTCAAGGGCCTGGTCACATTTTTTTCCTTGTAGGCTTGTTGTCTGCATGAAATAGTTCAGGTTCATTGTTCAGCTTTGGATTCAAGGTAAAATACTACAGGTATAATAATTTGGTTTTATATTGGGATGATTCTTAATAGGGGATCTATATTTAATTCAGCCAGCCCCTTTCCTATGATCCTAGTAGCAAAGCTCATTTCCCTTATGCATCACATTGCTGGCCAATGGAGACAGAGTGAGGGAACTCATTGGACATTTAACTCTATGGGAGAAAGTGCAGCAGTTGGTCATTGAGGTCTCATTCCTAGGCTCAAGATTCCAAAGTTTGAGTGGTGGTATGAGTGACATGTCTAATGTAGGTCACAGAAGATGAATTGGAGGCCCTATTTTTTGGAGCTACCTGTTTTCCTCAAGTCAAACTCACAACTACTTCCATCAATACTTCTATGTGGAAGGACATTGGCTGGGTTTATATCTGTCCATTTCCTCTTTGACATTAAAAGCATACATGCTTATTCTCGCCATGAACGCATTTTCTAGTTGCAAGTACTTTTGTTTTAATATGAGTAATAAGTATGTCTATTAATTTTTAAGGCTTCTAGTTTGAATAGTCATGGTTTATATTCATAGCATAGTCATGGAACCCTTGAATCATAATAATGAATGTAATTTTATGTATGGTGTGCAGTTATAAACAATGCAACTTTGAACGAGCATTCATTGTTGAAGACTGATTTTGTTTGTAGCTCGCCAAGAGTTTTTTCTTGTGGCCCCAGAAAAAGCATAAAAAGGTTGAAAGCCCTATGTCCATGGTAGTTACATCCCTTCCCAAAATATGTTTGTGGTAGTACAGAGTCTACATAGTTTCTCATATGTTTGGCTCTTTACTCCTACAAGTGAGTTTATTTAAACCTTCAAAGGTAGAACTCTCCTTCTATAGCATGATTCGACCCTTCTACTATCTCTCAAATCTATATATATGGAACTATCATCACCTCGAACCAAGTCACCCTTACTACTAGAAAAGAGGGAATACATCACAATAAAAGTCCAAAAGATTTGAATGCAAGCTAGGTATGACCTTTTTGTTGTTTGGATAGATTTCCTTTCCTTTTAGATGATTTTCCTTGTTTTGAATGAGTGTTTTGGAAAGTAAAGCTTATGTTTTTGCTTTCTGCTTGGTAGCATGGGAAATTTGAGATGAAGTTTGGATAGAAAATCTTAGCAAGTCAAATTGTGTTCCTTTGGAAAGTCAAACTAAGCAAGAATGACACCTAAATACACAAATTTGAATGAAGGTTTTGGCATAAGGCAATTTTATAACCTCATGCAAAATGAAACCTTCCAACACAATGCCATGTGTTAAAAGGGTTTTCAAATGCTTTCAAAAGTCAAGAAATCAGTATAAGACTTTCAAAAAGAAATTATGAACCTCCACAGTAATGGCCGTGTGTGTAAAAACATGGTTTGTAATCTGGTACTCCAAGTAGAAATTTGGATGTCCTTTGGCCCTTAGTCACCTCCTTTCAAGTTTGTTTGAAAGCCATAAATGAAGAACTATGGTGCAGAGCTTGGAGAATATGTTCCCTTATGATGGTTTTGTAATTATTCGTATTTGAGTGACCAATCTTGGGTAAACTACACCAAAAAACATTATTAAACAAATCAACAGCGTGAGAGTTGAGGGAGTGAATACCATGTTTGAGGAACTTGGCTTGGAATTCTTCCTCATCAATTGTCGTGTGAGTGCTCATGACCCTGACTGCTCGCTTGATGTCATTGGATGAGAAAAGATGGGAAGAGATGGGTGGAGGTGATATGGATAGGGGCCTATGTAGGGGAATCATAAAGGAAGATCATATGAGAGAACATGCATTACAGTTCTAAGTCTGGGCGGAGAGCAGTATGACTAGAGAAAGGGTGCACCAAAAGGTTTTGGGAGAACAACAAAGTGTTGCATAGAGCTTGTGTCTCCGCAAGGAAAGGAATGCCTTCTTTCTACAATAGAGGAGGAAAAGATAGGATCTCTGAAGGTGGGGAAAGAGGGGGGGGCATGTGTCAAAGTGAGCTGAGATGCTTGTGATGGAGTTTGTACTACTGGTTGAACAAATGGTTCATTGAGTAGAATCCAGGTGTGGGGGTGTGGGTGGACAACTAGATGGAATGGGGGTAAGAGTCAAGAACAATATCCCAAATAGATGTGGAGAGAAGGTCATATTTGGCCGAGGTTGTCATGAGGGATGAGAAATAGGGGAGAGGAGGAATGATCTGACGAAGGTGGGTGGTGTATGAGTTGGCATACTTTATATCAACAGAAATTTTCCCGTGTCATATAGAATGTACCCATAGCTTCTTTGTATAGGATTTTGTTTGTCAATTCCTTCAAGTTTTACTATGATTGTAATGAAAATATTAGTAATATTTGTGAGATATTTTTAAAAGCAATATATCTAATTAAGTGGATAAATTAGTATTTGAATTATAATGCACATTTATCAAAATAGGAGTCCATATTGTTGATATTTGTTTGTCCACATGAGCTCACAACGGAGGGCTGATTGAGCTAGAGGAGCTACGATTTATTCTCTCTTAGAGATGAATATCCTCTCATGAATCTTTATCAGAAGATGATTGTTTGCATTCCATTAGTAAACTTGACTCTATGGTTCTTCTTTTTCTCTCTTTGTTTTTTTAGAATAGTTCATTATCCAAAACGTCCAAGATTGCATGTTTTTGTTTCCATCTGGTAAAATGTTCCCTAGCACCGAGTATTATGTTATACCATAAGGTGAATTGTTGTGGATTCTACACCTTTGTTGGGTGGTTTTTAGGCACTGGGTAGTGGATTTGAAGTATTTTTTGTTGGAAAGAAGAAGCTTGTCCATTCTATTCCTACGGAATTAAATAAATACCATAATGAAATTCTAGAAATGGATCAGGTATGTTTTGAAAAACTTGTAGTTTTGAAATTAAAAAGACAATATGATTGCATTAAATAAATTATATTTGTTTTTTTGTATTATATGAGAAAATTTATATTTAATGATTGAATTTGACTGCATATTCAGTGACTATTGAATGACACACTTCTTGGAAGTTATGTCTCTTTGTTTTTTGGGGATTGCCAAGCTTTCTGACAAATATCAAACCCTCTATCCTTTCTGTTTTGCATTAGCTTTTTCCTTCCATCATTTCTGAGTGCATCCCCAAGATTTGAAGACATTATTAGTTTTGATTTCAAGGTAGACATAATACTTTGTGTGGATTGAGTATGAGGAGATTGTAACATAAAACTATGTATTTTGATGGTGGAACATAATAAAATATCTAAATGTTTATTTTATTTGGATATTCTTCTTGATATCATCAATGATATATGATGCTAGAAATGAGAAAGATTTAAGATATAAAGCTTCTGAGTGCATCCTAAAATTTGCAGACATCATTAGTTTTAATGTCAAGGTAGATTCAACATCTTCTCCAGGTTGAGAGTGAAGAGATTTTAAAGTCGAACCAAAAATTTTAGCATCGTAACTTACTAACATGGATAGATATTTATATTATCTGGATATTCTTCTTTATATCATTGACTGCATGATGCTAGAACATATAAATATTCAAGAGATAAATATTCTTGTGGCTACTCATTAGTTTTTCCTATGTCAGTTTTGAATGTTGGTGGTTATTACTTTTCACTTTTCACTTTTAAGTGCTTGATTGAATGGTTAAAGCTAATTTTTTTTTAACTCGGTGGGAGATTGTAAGGGTACAATAGCTATGATTTTCACTACTTAATTTTGCATATAAGTTGTCCTTAAATGGTGTGTTGGTTTAGAAAGCATTTTGGCTTGTTAGGAGTTCTATAACTCTATGGAGGTTTTCATTTGCAGTAATGCATGTTGCTTTTATTTAGTGTTCATATTTATGATTGATTATATGGGTGCATTATTATTAAGGTTTGTTGGAAGTAGGTTCTTGGATGATGCATGGAATGTCATAGATATGGATTATCTTGGCATGTTATATATGATTGGGTACTAAATTATTTTAAATTTAAACTGTGTTTGGATTATGGTTTTATTGCATATACTAGGATTGAAAACATGAAACCATAATAGGAAAACATGAGGCTCACAACCTGACCGACAAAGACTTTATATATATAATGGCATGATGTATAAGACTATAAGTTTAGTGACCAATATATAAACCTATTTTCCATTCTAGATTTGTTGGAATAATCATAATGTGATACTTATTATGAGCTAAGCATGTTATAAGCATTGTGCTCATTGAAAAATCCTATCTTTCACATATGTTGTTATGGGGCTTCCATGAGTGTTTTTCTTATGATGATACAATGAAGTACATATTTTTAGGATATTTAGACACTTAGGAGTTAGTTAAGATCAAATTATGTAATATATTCGTTACATAAAGTGTGTTTCTTTAGTATGCATTAGTATGCATTTGTAAATATTCTAATCCGACGGTCATGATATGTTCTAGACATAAAGTGATCCGACAACTTCTCTTAGATCATACCTACCCTTGATATGTGGCTTAACAACTGATTGGTCCATGATATCTATTTAAAGAGCATGGAGGGCCATTGGCTAGTTGATCGATTATGAGAAGCTCATTTGTAACTTTCTTTCTTTTGCATAATAAATTGCTCCAAGTAGCTATTTGGCTAGGGCCGTGGACTGTTTCCCTCTCAAGGGTTTTAACCACGTAAAAAAATTGATGTGTTGATATTTGGTATGTTTGTGTGAGTGGGTGCTATAGGTTTTCGATCTTTTGGGAGTACCCTGTGTACCCGAACATGGTATTAGAGAATTTATGAAGAGTCGTTTTTGGTTATGATCTAGATTTTGAACTGGTGTCGTCGAAACTTTGAAAGGGTCTCTAGTTCTGTAATTTTTGTGCATTTATGGCCTATGGGAGGTGTTCCATTACATCTGGAGTGTCGTTTCCATTGGGAAATATTTTTCATTTCATCGAAAACCATTTTTGTTTACTCCAGAAATGCCCATTTCAGTAGATATGAAGGTATAATGTTATAGTGATAGTTTTTTTATTTTTGTTTAAAAAAAAATTATATCTCATATTTTATCAGGTATATTATTAGATTTTTTAGTCTTGGATTGTTTCCTTCCTTGCCTACATATGCTCTTTGTTGTGCACCTTGCGCGATCGTGATGAATCACAAACAAAAAGGGAAAGGATTTTTCTCGACTGTGTATGCTCTTTGTCATGCAGCGGGATCACGGTGAATCAGAAACAAAGAGAAAACATAGAATTTCTCGGTAAGCTAACGAGATTTAACCCCAAAAGCACATAAATGTTTTTTTTGTTTCGATTTGAGGTGTGATTTGTAGGAAAAGAAGCAAGCATGAAGACCGATAGAGAAGAGTAAAAAAAAAAAGACCCCCTTCTTCCTTCCCTTCTTTTACGTACCTTTTAATCTTAGCTCACTTGGTTCAAATTTGCATTATTCCTTAATAGGTCTTGAGTTCAAGTCTTATTAAGTTACTTTTTTAGTGCATGCAATTTCTAATTTTAAGTTACTTTATTGTAAAAGTGCATCTCACTTAAATTAAAATAAAATAAAAAGTGACTCACTTAAGTCTTTTTTGTTGCACTATTTAAAAGTAACTGCATCATTGTAAAAGTGAAAATCACTTATTTTACAAAAGTGATTCACTTGGGTCAAATTTCTTGTAAAGTGATTGTGAAAGGTTCATCTTGGGGAGAGGGGGGTTCTTTTGTTAGTTGGTCAATTTTAGATATTCCACGTCACTATTGGGGGCATCTTCAACTTTTTATTTGATCAAGCATAACTTCATCATACAGAATTAGTTTTCAGTGTCGTTTTTTTCAAACAGCCTAATTTTTTGAGCTCTTTGCATCCAGATAGTTGGTTTCTATTTTTTTAAAAGTATTTTACAATATGGAAACCCCTTGTGATATTCTACTTACCACTTCTAACTATTTTTCATGGAAATCTTGTATGGAGGATGTTCTATGAAGTAGGGGCGTTTTCATAATTACCTCAGGGAAATAAATAGAACCAACTGATGATGATAAGAAAATAAAATGGGCCAATAGATGTGTGAATCTCGTGTATTGATTGGGATGTCAATCTCTACTGATTTGTGATTCCACATATCTGGAATTAATGAACCTGATAAAGCTTGGGAAAAGTTGGAATCTGTGTTTGGTAAACACAATGAATTCAAGGTCATCAACTCGAAAATGAGTTGATTTCTTTAAATCCAAGTGATTTTTCATGCATTCAATATTATTTATCTAAGTATGAAACTCTTAGACTCTTATGTGAAGAATGGAAGATTAAGAGAGAAGACAAACAATGTATTTATCATATTCTTTCCAAACTTGGACCTGCATATTATGTTTTTGTATATACGTTTTACTCCATGAAAGAATCCTTGAATGCAACTAGCTATCAAGAGACAAGTCTTGAATCCTTTTGTGATTCCTTAATTAGAGAGCAATATAAGCTCATACATCTTGGAATAATTAGCAATGTAGATACATTTGGGAAAGTCTTATTGTCCCAACAGAAAAAAAGTCCAAGCATCTCAAGAAACAAAATTTTCGTAATAATGAGACAAACAAGGGTCCCAAAACCTCTCAGTCAGCTCCTTGTTTAAAAAATGACAAAGGATCCAAGCCAAAAGGAAAGAAGACGAAGCGTCATTGCAACTATTGTGGGAAATATAATCATGATGAATCTAAGTGTTTCAAGAAGGTGGAAGCCTTGGAAGCAGAAATGAAGAAGCACCAGATCAGCCTAGGTTCGTCTTTAGAATATACCTCTCATGGACATGCACTTTGTGCTTCTGATTACTCTTATACTTTATTTTCTTCTTCTACTTCAAATGAATGGCTCATTGATTCTGGAGCATCTTATCATATGGCTAAGGATCAAGCCATCTTTTCTACTATGCATGAATGTAACACCAAACAAATATTTGTTGGTGATGATATATTTTTAAGTGTTGTAGGATCTGGAATAGTTCCAATATAAAATGGTCATTTTAGTGATGTACTATGTGTTCCAATAATTTCCTACAATTTTTTGTCAGTATATCAAATCACTCATTTTGGTGAAGGTAAAACTGTAACGTTTACACCTCACCAAGTTGTAATCAAGGATTTTAAATATCCTTAACATGTCCTAGCTACTGAAATTGTTGATGATATTACCAGGTTGTAAAAATTTAACAAATTTGGTTCATCACCTTTTCCTTCAATTTTTGTTGCTCATAGTGATAACTTGAGCAAACTTTGGCATGAGCGATTTGGTCACTTAAATTATCACTCATTGCAACAACTATGTAAATATAATATAGTAATAAGTCTTCCGATGGTATCTTGCAGGGATGGTGTTTGTTTCGATTGTGTACTCAAAAAACATCATCGAGACAGTTTTGACAAACGTGCCTCTTGTCATGCCTCGATTCCCTTGGAGCTTGTGCATAGTGAAGTGTGTGGTCCTCTTCCATCTGCTTCCTTTTTTGGTTTCAAATATTTCTTAACTTCCATTGATGATTACTCCAGACTCACTTGGCTTTATTTCCTAAAAATTAAGAGCGAAGTATTTAACATGTTATTGGCCTACAAGGCCCTTGTTGAAAAACAATTTGGTCATCAAATCATTAAGTTAAGATTTGACAATGGAGGAGAATATGTTAACAAAAAGTTTAGTACTTTCTACACTAAACAAGGAATCCAACAACAACACATTGTTTCATATACACCACGACAAACCGCACTTTAAAAGAAATGGCTAATTGTATGATCCAATCTAAGGGACTAAGTCTTCAATTTTGGGATGAAGCCATAAATTGTGCAAATTACATAGTTAATTGCACCCCCACTAAAGCTTTACAAGGTATTACACTGGAAGAAACATGGATTAAAATTAAACCAAATGTAAGTCACTTCTGTGTGTTTGGTAGTGAAGCATGGGCTCACATTCCGAATGAAAAATGGAAAGCATTGCAGCCTAAAAGTGAAGAGTGCATATTTGTTGGATATTTTGAATATGTAAAAGGTTATAGACTTATTCAACCACATTCTCATGATATAATCATTAGAAGAGATGTTAAATTTAATGAAAATATCTTGGTTTGCGATCCTAGCTCGACGGTTGTGCCATCTTTGGCCTACGAGCCTGATTCAACGATTGTGCCTTCTTCTACTTCCAACTTCCTTAAAATATTTCCAACTCCAGTTTCTGATGATGACAATGAGGATAAAAATCTACCTCCTCTTTCTCATGTTCCTCCAGTTGCACTAACACAATTACTTCCTTGATGGGTCCATTCAACATGTGAAGAAGCTGGTGATCTTTTTGGTGATCCTAGAGATCAACATCGAACATGTTCTCAATTTTAGTGAGCCTCTTCTCTTTTGGCTCAAGTTTCATAGAATCATGATCCAAAATTTTTTGCAGAATATTTAGGAAATCTAGATTGGGATGCAGCTATGGATGAAGAATATCGTTCCTTAATGGCGAATGATACTTGGGATCTTGTACCTCTTACAAAAGGAAGAAAACTTATCATATGTAAATGGGTCTATAGAACTAAGTATGCATCAGATGGAAGTGCTGAATGACTTAAGGAAAGGATAGTTGCCAAAGGTTTCTACCAAGTTGAAGGGATTGACTACAATGAAACCTTTTCTCCTATCGCAAAAATGAACTTCATCCACCTTGTTCTTTCCCTTGCAGCCTCACATAACTGGGAAGTCCATCAAATGGATGTCAAGTCTGCATTCTTACATGGTGATTTACAAGAATAAATTTACATGGAAAAACATCCTGGATATGTTCAAAATAACTCTAGCCTTATCTGTCGCCTTAAGAAATCCTTATATGGCCTTAAGCAAGATCCTAGAGCTTGGTATGCCAAAATGGATAGATTTCTACTTCACACTGTTTTTTCTAGATGTCATTCTGACCCCAATGTCTATACCAAGAAAGAAGGAAACCATCTCATCATACTTGTTCTTTATGTTGATGATGTTATCCTTACTGGTAGTGACCCTAAGATTTTAACCCATCTGAAATCCAGTCTTAAGAAATTTTTTGAACTGTTAGACTTAGGACATTTGCATTATTTTCTTGTCCTCCAAGTCTTGCCAACTAAAGAAGAAATCTTTCTTTCCTAGTCTAAGTATGCTTGTGACCTTCTTCGTCGCTTTCACAAGGACGATTGTAAACCAGCCCCTTCTCCCTTCTAGTATGGAGCCAAACGTTTTACCACTTGTACTTTACCTGAAGTAGATGCCACCTTGTATCGTCAGCTTGTTGGTAGTCTCTTATAATTGACTCATTCCCATCCTGACCTTTCCTTTGTCATTGGTCATGTTTCCCATTATATGCAAACACCTCATGAAATCCACCGGAAAGCAGCAAAAATAATACTTCGATATATTCGAGGTACAATTCAGTTTGGGATTCATTATAGTATAGGGGGGAAACCTTTGTTGGTTGCATTGATTCAGATTGGGCCAACAATCCTGATGATCGGAAGTCTATTGCAGGTTATGTTTTCATTCTAGGATATGGACCTGTCACTTGGGATTGTAAGAAACAACAATCTCTTACTCTTTCTTAAGAAGAAGTAGAATATCGAGCCGCAATTAATGCCAGTCAGAAAGCTTTATGGATTAGGAAGTTCCTTTCATAGTTTGGATTCGAGCAACAGCATCCTACTCCACTTTGGTGCAACAATCAAAGTGTTATAAAGCTTTCCAAATATCTAGTTCTACATCAATGAAACAAACACATTGAGATACATATGCACTTCATCATAAATCTTGTTCATGATCACGTTCTTGAAGTGCTCTTTTTCCCTACAGATGATCAAGTTGTAGACATCTTCACCAAGTCTCTTACAGAAGCGAAGTTTTCTAAACTTCGATATTTGTTAGGAGTTCAGGAACTTGTCATTAAGGGGGAATAGGTTCTAATGCCTCCTTGCTTCTCCTAATAGTGTCACTTTTGTAAATCCTTCAATCCTATCCCAAGTTATTCTCAACAGGGGATGTTAGGATATTTAGACACTTAAGAGTTAGTTAACATCAACTTGTGTAATATGTCTGTTAGGTAAAGCGTGTTTCTTTAGTATGCATTAGTATGAATTTGTAAATATTGTAATCCAATGGTCATGATATGTTCCATACATAAAGTGATATAACGGTTCAACTTCTCTTAGATCATACTTACCCTTGATTCGTGGCTTAACACCCGATTGTTCCATGTTCTCTATTTAAAGAGCATGGAGGGTCATTGGCTATTTGATCGATTATGAGAAGCTCATTTGTAAGTTTCTTTCTTTTGCAATAAATTTCTCCAAGTATCTATGTGGTTGGGGCCATAGACTATTTCCCTCTTGATGGTTTTAACCACGTCAAAACATTGGTGTGTTGATCTGTGATCTATTTGTTTGAGTGGCTTCTCTATGTGTTCAATATTTTGGGAGCACCCTGTGTACCTGAACACATATTGATGACATCACTAGTATATGGCTGGAATGTGCAAATTCTCATGGGTAAAATAATGGATGTTAACTTCATTGACTGCTTAGGCATGCTTACTTATGAAGAAATTCATGTGGATTCCCATGCAGAATACTTTGTAGCTAGATCCTGATCCCATTAAAAAAAAATGTCCTATAGTTGATAAGGAGTGAATATCTTGAAACCCAATAATGGTGGAGTCTCCTTAGACAGGAGGTGTTGGTCAATGTGTTGTGTTTCTTTTCCTTACTATATTTCTTTACATGAGTGTATAGTGCATATTTGAGAATGAAAAGGTAGTAGTTGTGTCTAGTATTTTAAGTATCTATGTTCATGATCATCGTGTTAGTGATTTCTTAGGAATAATCACTTATGCAGCTATGTGTGTAGATTTCGATGCAAAACACCTTGTAGCCATATCTGATCCCTTCATTAAACTGATGGCTTATAGTTGATAAGGAGTGGAAATCTTGAAAAATCGGGCTCTCCTTAGACTGAAGCGGTCAGTTTATGTTCCATGCTTCTCTTCTATACATATATTGTCAAACATGGGGTGCTTTCTTTACTTGAGTACATAACTCATATTTGAGGGTGAAAAAGTAGCAAGTGTGTTTAGAGTCTACTTGAGTACATTATTCATGTCTTCATATTCATTGTCTTGTGCTGAATTTCTACATCATAAATACTTTATGACAATAGGGGTGGGCAAGTGGCAAATTCGCCAGTTTTTACAATTTTTTATAATGAAGTTAAATATTCGCCAATATTTTACAATATCTTATGGCTTAGTGAAATATTCGGCAAGTTTTTACAATATCTTATAACTTAGCAAAAGATTCACTGAGATTTTACAACATTATATAATAAAATGAAAGATTCACCATTTTATATATATATATACATATTATATTATTGATAAGCCTTTAAATTTTCCTATATATTGAAGAGATTCGCCCATTTTTTATACATATAAATCTAGGGGGGGTTCTTAAAATCATCCCTAATATTTCATTTTTTTATTCATTGATTTTTGTTCATTGGTAGTATATTTAATAGTTTTTTTAGTTATTGATTGTTCTTAACTGATCATTTATTTAGTCATGATAGTCATTTATTGTCATCAACAAATAATATATTTAGTGATTTAAGTATTTAAATGTCGTTAAATGGTAGTATATTTAGTCATTTTTATTCACTGATTTCTGTAGATAGGGCGTGAAGGAATTGAACCACCAACCTCTTTCCTGTAAGACATGTGATCTTCCATTAAGCTAACACCCTTAATATTAGGGGAAATTGTGAGACATAGACATATGTTTCTTAGTTACTGTATTTTATACATGCTACACCTAGTTCAAGAATTGAAATTGCATTGTATACTTGCTGAGTAGAATTCCAACAAGACCATTCATGTTCCAAGAATGGTGACATGACTTCATAAAACTATTATGAGTTAAATAGATCCAATTCCTTACTTTCTCCAAATGAACACCAAAATCTAATGGGAAAAATTGTAAATTATGTGACTCCAAAGGATAGTTTGCATGATCTAATCAGAAAACATGGTTTGACAATTTATTAAAATTCCAATGAAGTTTCATACTTGAAAAGACATTATTATAGATACAAAAGTAGGCCATCCAGTCATATGCACATAGTACATAATCAATAAAAAATACACAAAGTCAACATGTTTTGTGCCTCTTTTTCTAACTTTTTGTTGGGCCCAGAAATGACCCCTTTTTGACCACCTTTACCTACCTCTTTTTGCCTCATATTACTCCATTATGTACACCAAACATATGTTTTCCTTCACTTGATCCCTCAATTCATACAGGTATGGTTAATTATTGTCTTATCTTATTAATGCTTATGATTGTTGTAATCAGGGCTCTATATCTTGAATTATGCTAACATATGGTGGTTTTATAAAGATAATTCAAGATGTAAAGGACACAGGTGTAGCAGGATGAACATGCCAAGAGAGGGATGGACATTCTTTGCTGAAATAATCACCATATATTCCATCATTTCCCAAAGAACGCGGTCAAAGGCTACCATTACACGCAAGCTGTACAAAGGTGGTTGCAACAGGCTGCAACAGATTCGGATGCAACAGTGTGCCACTGCTTAAGGGTAGCTGCAATAGATGGAGTATCTTCTAGATTGATCATGACTGTCATTGCTGGCCTGAGTAACAACCTTCCCATATTTTTTTCTTCTATCTTGCCACCGCTGTAGCAGCATATCATAATTGGGGCAGCTTGAAGATCAGAGATCTTCATGGCTGCCCGATATCAGTGGGTAGAAGTTATGATTGTAAATGTATAAATACTGGGAACTATTTCAAGCTATGGGTTAGATATTAATTGATTTTATTTGTATAAGATGTGACAGAGGTTGTGTGTTCATCTCGCCATTTTAATACAAGGAGTTTGATTCTCAGATCTTGGCGTTTTAATGTGTTCCAACTCTAGCGTCTTTCTGCGAAGGCTGGGCCCACCTTCCTACAGAGATTGCTGAGTTAATTAGGTATTTTATTTATTCTGCTGTGTGGTGTGAATCTTATGATGAATTCATTTATTTACAGTAGCTGCAACAGCTATCGATTTATTATGCATTCCTTTGAATGACCAGTAATTGCATTCCTTATAAACTGTAGTGGTGTGGTGTGATAGTCGACTGTGTAAATTAACTTTCTCTTATGCAACTATGTGATAGTTGTAATAGCCTTGTTCATCCCTAGTTATTTCAATTGTTTTTTTCTTCAGATCTCTTTAGTTCATCTCTTTACAGTTATAATTGTGGAACTTAATTCCTGCACTTTGAATTCCTAGATTAAGTTGAATTAAGATAGTTGAGATGGATCTTTAGATGGCTGGGTAATTTAGGGTTTAAATTTCTGCAAAAGTAAATCTATATGTTTATTTTATGAACCTCTCATTTCTAAATTAAGGGTTGTAAGTAGGTAATTGTGATTCTGCTTTTTCAAGAAGGTAAATTACATTAAGTTGATTTGGGATGAGTTGGGTTGAATAGGAAAGTAGGATAATTCATTCACCGTATCAGCTACTTAGTGTTTAGGAATATACAGTGCACATTATCTTTGAAATAAAACACTTCCCTGGGTTGACAATTTATATTGAACACTCAGTATGTTGGCTTTAATTAACTTGCATATAGGGTGCCCAACATTTTGGCATCGTTGGCGGGGAAAGATAGTTATTAGACACCGTAGTAGTTGTATCCGGTAATTATATCTATTCATTTTTCTTCAGTTTTTAAGTTTGCATGTTTTGTGTTGTATGAATATGAGAAGGGTACAGCGTGAAATTCCTATAAATCCCAGAACCCCACATAATACTAACATTGCAAGTGGTTGAGGCCGTGGGAGAAATACAACATTGGGAAGAAGGACACTCATTGATGATCTGTTTGATAAGACCAATTCTTATATTGGAGCTTGCCATCAGGAAACACCTATTAGAAGAAGCCCAGTTACCCCTAGAGTGGCAACATCAGTTTCCATAGTGGAGAACATAGGAGAAGCTACAACACCCTTGGGTATCCCTGTGGAGGAAGAAAGAGTTAGTACTATGGGATCAGCTGACCAAGATTTGATATATCACATTAACATGAAGGTTGTGATAGAAGAGGAGTGGACACAGCTCCATAAAAAATTTAATGATCAGTGGAAGCATGAAGAGGATAAAACATAAGAAGGCATGAGAAAAAGACGCGATCCAGAAGATCACGAAGAAGCAGTGGGTGAAAATCAGCATCACGAGGGTAACTCCCTGCCTGAAGGGATGGTTGCTACAATCCAGTTCCCAATTCAATAGCTAGAGGGGATAGCTCCCAATTCAATAACCAGAGGGGATAGCCCCCATGAAAAATATATTGCCATCAGTGTTGCCTCGTTTTTATGGAAAAGTGGAAAAGGATTTGAATGAATTTATTTTTGAATTTGACATCCTCTGTCATAGCTATGACTATACCACCAATGCACAGAAGCTGAAACTTTTTCCTGCCACTCTAAAGGACAATGAATTGCGTTGGTTCATGAGTCTAGGTTGGGGAACTGTCACCACTTGGGACCGGATGAAACAGGTGTTCCTAGAGAAATATCAGGAGTATTGCAATACCAAAGATAAGAGAGAAGAACTGTTTAAAATGGTACAAAGGGATGATGAAATTCTAGAAGATTTTGTTGAAAGTATTTTATACAATGTGCAGAGAGCTGGACAGACTAATATGGGGTTATATGTGCTCAAAATAATCCTACTTCGTGGGATTAGGGATGACTACCTAGACATGTTGAACCTGTTAGGAAGGGGGGATATCTCAAAGGAGTCCTTTGACAAGATCATTGAACTATGCAAAAGGTATTCTAGGGGATCTTCCAGAAACAACAAATAGGACAAACGGGACAAATTAGAACGTGATGTCTTTGACAGAAAAAAAAATTCATCTAATGGAGGAGCCACCCGAGCAGAAATAGGAAATCTCCTAGAAAATTCCAAGGCAGAAATTATGAGCTCCATCTCCTCAAAAATAGATGTCCCGAGGGCAAAGCAGAAACAAGAAGTAGAAGATCTCACACTTGGTATATTCTACCCTAAATGTAGGAAGAACCATCCTCTAAAGGAGTGCCCACTAGACAAGGTAGAAATGTGTCAGCTGTGTGAGCTGAACCATGACATAAAATAATGCCCTTCACTACCTCAAGTGAAGTTAGTTTTGCAAGCATCAACTCCAGATGTGGAACCATCCTACTTTATTGCACAGAAAAAGCTCTGGCAGCCTCAAAATCAAGGTATGGATCCAGATTTGTTTCCATTTTTGAATAACATGAATAATTGGAATAATATGCAGCACATGAATACACAATTCCCTTCATCTTATTCTAACAATCAATGGTATCCCTCTCAACCTCCGATGCAAAATTTTAACTCCTGGAACTCTTGGACACAACCACCAAACCAACAAAATTCTCGATCTCTTGGATGGAGGAACTTCCATCCAGGTAACCAGTTTCCCCATAACCAAGCTCCTCAATAGCTTCCACATCAAATGTTTCCTCATCAACCGTACCCTCCTCAACAATATTCTCAACCTTATCAGCAATATCAGCAGTCGCAACTACAACTCTAGAATAATGTTGTCCCCAATGTGCCTATATGACTGCAGCTACCTACTCAACCTAAACCCAACCCAAATAATAAATCAATCCATTAGTTTGAGACTACCAACATGCCCGCTTAATCCATTAATCCAGTTCCCTGCAACGACATCCACTTACGATCAGGGAGGGTAGTGGAGCCTTTGGTCATCGAGGATGTTCCATCCTCTGTGCCTGAAGAAAGGATGAACCAATAGTATTTATCCAATACAGTTATCCCCATTATTGAGGATGCTAAACATCCTACCAAGATACCAGCTGAAACACAAGAAGACACATTTATCGACACACAGCCTACACAATTGATTAGGGAACCACCATACCCTGAAAGATTAATACTACCGAAGGAAGTGGGACAACCTCAATTTAACCTCTTAGGAGAGTTAAAAAATCTCTATGTCAAAATTCCACTCCTTCAGGCCCTTCACGATGTACCTATCTATGCCAGAACCGTTCGGGATCTGTCTACAAGGAAACCAGGAAGAAAACCTAGGGATCCTCCCACTGTTCATGTCATCAGGAAATTATCTGAATTAATAATGGGAAAAACCCTCTTGGCCAAATATGACGATTTTGGGAACCCCACTATCACTGTGCAGATTGGGAGCACGCAGATACCCAACATACTAGTAGATTTAGGCGTAGAAATTAACATCATGACCATTGAAACTGTAAGGAAACTCGGGCTCACTAATCTCAGGACTACTCCTACCTTAGAACTTGTATATAGATCCACTATTAAACCCAAAGGAATCTTAGATGACCTTGTTATCTCAGTTGATTCATGGGAATATCTTGTTGACTTCTTGGTTTTACAACCTAAGACATAGCTAGGAGGACACCCACTGATCCTGGGAAGGCCCTGGTTAGCTATAGTTGATGCTTACATCAGCTGTCGGTCTGGGTCTATGACCATATCATATGGAACTGAGATAAAGAACCTCACTCTCTATCCTCTAGCTCGGCTGATTCTAGAAGCTGAAACTCCATTATGGATGGAGCCAGAGGAAGAGGAGGGCGTTCAACCATTATTAACAAAAGGGAAGGCCTTGAATTTTAAAGATGAAACTGAAGATGATGCCATTAATAATTTCATCATTGAACCCACTTCTATCAATAAGAAAATTTATCAGATCCTAAATGCTACTCTAGGTGAATAAGAACAATAAAATCTCACAGAGGAGACATTAGTCAATGATACTCACATAGTTCCAGTGTTGAAAAATTCGAAAAGTTGTCCTGTCGAGGTAGAGTCTGGAAAAACCCTGAATATCAATCCTAGTCTTTCTCCAGATTAACAGGGCCTCCTAATCACTCTCTTAAAAAAACATAAGGGAGGATTTTCCTGGGGGTACACAGACATGAAGGGCATCCCTTATAATCCATGCACCCACCACATTTATATCAAAAGTGACTCCCGACCTGTGTGCCAACCTCAACAAAGAATGAGTCCCAATCTTAGGGACATATTGAAGGAAGAAATTAAAAAACTATTGGAATTGGGATTTATATATCCCATATCAGATAGTGAGTGGGTGTCTCCACTCGTGATAGTACCCAAGAAGAATAGTAAATGGAGAGTATGTGTGGACTATAGAGAGCTGAACAAGGCAACATAGAAAGATTACTTTCCCTTGCCTTTCATCGATGAAGTGCTTGAAACCTTATCTGGGAAGAAATTTTTCTCCTTTTTGGATGGGTTTAGCGGGTACAATAAAATCCAAATTGCTCCTGAAGACCAGGATAAAACTACCTTCACCTATCGCTGGGGAACTTTTGCATACAGGTTACTTCCCTTTGGCTTATGCAATGCACCAACAACATTTCAAAGAGATGTGATTGGCATCTTTTTAGAATCGGTTAATGATAGTATGGAAATTTTCATGGATGATTTTACTCCTTATGGCAAGGAATTTGAAGAAGCATTGAAAATTTTGGAAAAGGTTTTAACACGTTGCGAGAAGACCCAGCTATCTTTGAGCACTGAAAAGTGTCACATGATGATGAGTGAAGGGGTAGTGTTGGGGCATTTTATCTCTGCTGATGGCATCCAGGTAGACCCCTCTAAAATTAGGGTAATAAAAAATATACCTACTCCTGGAACTCAGAAAGAAGTGCATAGTTTCTCAGGGCATGTTGGTTATTACAGAAGATTTATAGAAAAATTTTCCAAACTTGCCTCTCCTTTGTTTTCACTATTAACGAAGGATGTGCAATTTATTTGGAATGAGGCATGCCAGACAGTGTTTGTTAACCTTAAGGAGAATCTGTCTATGGATCCCATCCTAAGGGGACCCAATTGGACAATTGGGCCCTGCCTTTCCACATTTCTTCAGATGCCTTTGATACTGCCATTGGAGTAGTTTTAGGACAGCAGGATGGTCAAGCACCTTATGCAGTTTATTATATTAGAAAAAACTTAGCCCCTGCTGAACTTAATTATACTGTTACCGAGAAGAAGTTTTTAGCCATTGTTTACTCCATTAACAAATTCAGACATTACATCACTAGATATCCTACCTTTGTGCACACCGACCACTCAGCCATCAAGTATCTAATGAATAAACCTGTTACAAATGCTCGAGTAACTAGATGGCTGTTATTATTACAGGAATTTGATGTCACTATTATAGATAGACCTGAAAAAGAAAATGTTTTCGCTGATTTCTTATCTCGTTTTACTAACAGTGATGATAATCTGCCTATTGAGGAATCTTTTCCATATGAACACTTATTTGCAGTTTCAGCTCATTCCCCGTGGTGTGCAGATGTCACTAACTACTTGGCTGCAGGGAAGCTTCTGGCACATTTGTCAAAAAGAGAAAAGAGGAAAATCATTCAACAAAGTCCCAGGTATTGTTGGATAGGTGGTCATCTCTTCTACATAGGACCTGATCTTGAGATCATAATATATGTAAGAGAAGATGAAATATTCCATATTTTGAAGGCCTGCCATGATGAGCCTTGTGGGGGACATTTTGCAGATAGGAGGACAGGTCATAAGGTGCTGAGAATGGGATACTATTGGCCGACACTTTTCAGGGATGCAAAAAAATATGTTTAGTCTTGTGATAGCTGCCAGAGGACGGGCCAACTTAACAGATTGGATCAAATGCCTCTTCAACCACAACTGGTGGTTGAACCTTTTGACAGATGGGCCTTAGATTTTGTTGTCCCTATCAACCCTCATTCCAGGAAGAAAACCTACATCCTATTTTGTACCGACTACATGACGAAATGGGTAGAAAATATGGCTTTGGTGAAAGCCAATGACTAGGTTGTGATCGATTTCCTGTATGGTAAAATATTTACCCATTTTGGAGTACCCAAGGAAGTGGTTACAGATGGAGGACCTCAGTTTGTGTTGCATCAATTTGAAGCTTTGCTATGGAAGTACCATATTCAGCATTGGATATCTTCACCATACCATCCCCAGGACAATGGCTAGGTGGAAAGCACTAACAAAGTTATTGAATCCATCCTTACCAAAACAGTCAGGAGCCATTGTAGAGACTAGGCTGATAGACTTCCGAAAGAATTGTGGGCAAATCGTACTACTTGACGAAATACTACAGGTTTCTCTCCTTATGACTTGGTGTATGGAAAAAGTGTTGTATTCCCCATTGAATTAGAAATCAAGACCTTGAATACAGCTATGGAGGTAAAATTAGATGTGACTGAATCCCAAAGGAGTAGATTGAATCAATTGAATGAACTTGATGAGAAATGTTTAGCTGTTGTGGATCAGATAGTATTAATTCATCAACAGAGGTCCAATTGGCATGACCGATTCATCAAAAAGAAAGTCTTCTATGAAGGAGATTCGGAATTATTATATGATTCAAGATTCAAAAGGGACTTCAAGGGTAAGTTACACACAAGATGGTTGGGCCTATACCTAGTAGATAGAGTATTTGAGAATGGTACAATCTGCCTGGTTATCATTGATGAGAATCGTAAAATAATGACCTTTTTCCCGTTTCGTGCAACTGCAACACCGTAAAGCCTTGCCTATTTTTTTGATTATCCACAGCTACAACATCATAACCTAATGCCTTTTTCCATCCTGTGACTCCGTTTCAATTTTGAAAATTTTTACCTTTTCCGACAGCTGCGAATCTGTTTCCATTTTGAACGTTTTTTACCTTTTTCGGCAGCTACGACTCCGTTTCACTCTTTCCCATTTGTATCTTTTCCAGTGGCTGCAACTCCACCAAAACTGGATGATTTTTCTATGATTCACGGCTGTGACTCCACCAAAACTGGCTGATTTTTCTATGATTCACAGCTGCGAATCCTCCAAACTAGTTGATTTTTCTATGGCTCGTGACTGCGACTCCCCCAATATTGGCAAAAATATTTGCAATTTTGGTCTACGACTCCTCCAGATCTAGCCAGAATTCCTACTGCCGACGATTCCAGCTTATCTCATAGCATTCATTATGTTTCCAGTAGGATTGACAGGATGGTTTTTGTCCACCGGGAGAAAACTTCATTACAGCATGCCTGCAATAATGATCAAATTTAAATGGCTGAACTTCACATGCTTTACTATCCTCAAAGGTCACCGTTCATTGCATATTTATGAAGGTATGGTTCTGATTATTTACTTGATTAAGCGTTAACTAGATTTGACAACATTAATCATGCCTTCCTTTTTGCACCCATTATTACACCCGCATACCGTTAACTGTCCACTCGTACGAATTAATGGCCATTTAAACTTATCTGATAACCGCCAACTTTCCTAATTTGGGATAAATTTTCCAAACATTTCCATGCTCTTAACTTTCCGAATTTACCCAACTCCACTCTCAACTGTTCACACATACTCTGTGCTTTAACCTCCATTATCAGGACCTGCAATTTGTGGGACTGATAAAGAATTCTAAAGTCAAACAAACATGGGTATCTCAGTTCGACATGAACCCCAAAATATGCGAGAACTGAGAAGAAATGCTGAGGTTTTCTCCATTTTTAAAGTTGTGCACTGGATTGAATTATTCCAACACTTGAATGGGTTTCATCGAGAGACAGCTCTACAATTTTCCTTAAATCTTACGAAAACCCACTCAAAGGTTAGGGGGTCATGTATAGAAGTCTCTGAAGCAATAGTGGTTGAAGTCACCACCCTTCCTTAGGTGGGAAGAGCCTATTTTGGTCGAAGAACCCCCAATGCTGCTGCAGTACAATATTTTTTGATAGAGGGGGAACAAATTTGTTAGTCAAGGAAAGGGATAGCGTTACAATCACTGCTTCGGCCATGGGATCAAGTAGGAGTCTTCCTCAAAAAATATATCACCTGTGAAGGTAGGTATCAGACTGTCTATTATTTTGAACTTCCTCTATTGTCCCATCTACGCCATAGGGGTTTATTGAATATTCCATTTTACCTATTTAACGACCTATATGGCGGGATTTGTTAGAACAGCCAAGCATCCAAACTCCTCCCTTTCCCACCATGTCCTAATCAAATTAATAATCTTAAGTGCCTTAGCTCAAAGGAACCAAACGTGGGAGCAATTTACAGGTCAAATTCAAATAAACCAGGAACCTGCCCTTTTGCCTGGCATAGCAATAGAGGCTAAAGAATAAGTACCTGTACTCTTGGGGCCTGTTCAAATCCAAGAGGAGCATGCCAATGTACAGTTGGGGGGATATGAGGAGAAGCAGGAGGACCGAATTCCATCCAATTTAGTTGGGGGGGGAGATGAGACTGGATTGGATGATCAGTCAGATGACCAAGCAAAGGAATTGGAGGAAAATGCAAGAGAAAATCCTATGGAAATATTAAATAATATGGAAGCTCTGATAGGAGAGGCTGAAGCTAGAGCAGCATTGGATGCTGCGACAGCTGAAGCCGAGGATGTTAGAGCCATGATAATAAAAGGAAATGTAGAGGAATTGACCATTGAATCTTCCCTTGAATGGGGGGAACTCTGATTGAAGAAGAATAGGAGAACGCTCACATAGAAGATATCCCTTCCACATCAGCTACAAATATGGAGATTCCTGGACCACGAAATAAAATAAGGAGATCAAAAGAAGAAATACAGGAATCACCACCAATAAGAAGAAAAATAACCAGGTCAGTTACAGCATCTGAAGCAGCACGGGAAAGATGGGAAACCCTAGAAGCACAAATTGAATTCCCCATTTTGAGACCCAAAGAAAATGATTCCCCACAGGAGCCGACTGCAAAAGAACCTCAAATTGAGGGACTTTCGTATGAAAATGGTCTATTAAAAGAAGAAGTACAGTCACTTCGGAAAGAACTATAAAATTGGAAGGAAGCATGCAGGAAGCAGGTAGAAAGGAAGATGCACACACTGGTTGAAGCTGTAGACCGATTAGAAGGATCACCTCCTGCTGAGGATGGTGAGGAGGAAGAAAGAGTGGTCTGCCTTGTGTGTGAATAAATCTTTAACTAGTCAGGCTACAAAGTCATAGTCCATCCTTCATGACACAACAAAATATACTAGCAGCTGTGGAAGAACAAGGACAAGAAGCACCTAAGATGGAGGTGAGGGATGCATAAATGATTCCTGATATAGAAAAGGGGGAAAATGAACGATTACAGTCACAACCAGCAGAAGAAGGACAGCCTGATTGGAAGGATGGTGAAGCTTCCCAAGAGAAACTTCAACAAAGGGAAGTAGTAGATAAATAGGGTGCTGATACACAAGAACCAGCATCCCCGAATATTCTTGTTGAAGTTGCCACCCATATTGGGGCAGAAGAACTAGAGGCTGAGAATATTCCTGATTTTAATGAAGAAGTCTATGATGGGACTCTTGAACCATCCCAGGACACATAATTAATAGAAATGGAATCCCAGTAGCAAGAAAATGATGAAGTTAACCAGGGTGTTGTCACACAAGAACCAACATCCCCATAAATTTATGTGGAGATTCTCAGGCAGCAAGAATAAATCAATCCCGAGATGGATATAACCCCTGATTTGGATTTAGGAGAGGATGAACAAATGCAATCATAGTCCTCGGGGGACACTGAAATTGTCAAAGAACAGCTCCATATTGCAGAGGACATGGAAGTAACTCAAGAAAAACCCCA
Organism: Pseudotsuga menziesii; assembly: GCA_001517045.1. Lineage (NCBI taxonomy): Eukaryota > Viridiplantae > Streptophyta > Pinopsida > Pinales > Pinaceae > Pseudotsuga > Pseudotsuga menziesii. Next base: position 392,492 of record LPNX010138470.1, read on the forward strand.
ACAACATGAAGAAATAGAGGGATAGGGCTCTATTACACAATAACCAGTGGCCTTACATCTCCCTATCAAAGCTACAAATGGAAATCAGGCATATGGGAAGATCAAAATTCAGGAAGAGGTTGCCACAAAAGAACCAACACCTTCATAATTAGCTGTTGAGGTTGTTGTAGGAGAACACCAAGGAGAGGATGTTGTTACACAAGAACCATCATCCCCAGAAGTTGTTTCAGAGGCACGTATGGTTGAAATTGCTGTAGGAGAAATTCAAAGAGAGGATGCCGTTACACAAAAACCAACATCCCCAGAAGTTGTTTCAGAGGCACCTATGGTTGAAATTGTTGTAGGAGAACTCCAAGGAGAGGATGTTGTAACACAAGAACCAACATCCCCAGAATTTATTTCAGAAGTACCCATGTAGGCAGTATAGGATGTTCAAATTGGAACATTAGATGATAAGGTATGGACTCAACTTCCTCAAAGTTTTGTCAATTTGGATTCTAATAATGAAGATCATACTGAAGATGAAGGAATACAAAGGCTGACAAAAGAGATCTCAATCCTAAGAATAGAAGTGAGGAAGTGGAGGAGTCAAGTGGAGAGGTTCCAAGAAGGGATGGTTTCCCTTGCTCAACATAGAAAAACTACTAGGGAATTAAAGGAAAGATGGGCAGAAGAACTCATGTTCCAGAAACTTCGTTGGGAAGAGATACAGAAGGAGCTGAAGGAGCTGAAAAATTTCAAATCCATGCAAGTGGAAAAAGATCAGCTGTATACTCTTTCTCAGGAATTGTTAGGTACCAGAGTACCATCCTCCTCCTACCCTATGTTTATATTTGAGCAGTTCATTTGGTTCAAACTAAAGGTTGTAAAAGAAGAAAGACCTTATGAAATAGCTACCTCATCCAAATTTTAGGAAACATTTCTGGCAAGTGATTTTATTGAGCATAACTTGATTTGTGAGCTTCATTTACATGAGTTGGATTGTCCCTTGGACCGCTATTTGAATCTTTCCCCATTCTTAGGTGATGTTCAGCTGCAGGATTTTGCTTCCTTTGTTAGCAATCATGATCAGTGGGAAAGATCCTTCCAATTTTTTTCTCATAATGAGTCCCACTTTAACCTTTGGGTTTGAAGTGAACCTCAAATTCCTCATTTTCTCCTTTCTCATCATCATCAGAGACTTGCATGTCCCATCCAAACTCAGTAGATGATGGAGATTCAAGAAACGTTTATCTCTACCCGTGTAGCTAGATTTCCAAGCATCAACAATTGGCTTTGGAAGGTAGCCAACATACATGACAGGCTGCCTCTTCAACCTTGAGAAATAGAGATCCCTACTATTATAGGAATTTTAAACATGCACTTTCTAGGGTTGAGGGATATGTTGGATGCATGAAGGAATGTGGAGTTAATTTGCTGGGACTCAAATTCAAATTTCCTCTCATCTGGTGGCCAACAAAACCATACAGGGAAGACTTCTCATTGACAAAAGCAAAAGAAAATAAGTGTTGGAGATATTGGGTTGTCTATAATGGATTTTTGGGAAAAAAGGGAATGCCTGAACTCCCATATAACTTTTCTTCCCTCCATGAACGAAGTACAGTGCCAGATTCATATTCAGACTAATGGAGGTTGTTGCATGGAGACATGCAATAGGACAGTTGGGGGGAGATGTTGGGCCCAGAAATGACCCCTTTTTGACCACCTTTACCTACCTCTTTTTGCCTCATCTTACTCTATTATGTACACCAAATAGATTTTTTCCTTCACTTGATCCCTCAATTCATATAGGTATGGTTAATTATTGTCTTATCTTATTAATGCTCATGATTGTTGTAATCAGGGCTCTTTATCTTGAATTATGCTAACATATGGTGGTTTTATAAAGATAATTCAATATGTAAAGAGTACAGGTGTAGCAGGCTGAACATGCCAAGAGAGGGATGGACATTCATTACTGAGATAATCGCCATCTATTCCATCATTTCCCAAAGAATGCGATCAAAGGATACCATTCCATGCAAGTTGTACAAAGGTGGCTGCAACAGATTCATATGCAACAGTGTGCTGCTGCTTAAGGGTAGCTGCAATAGAAGGAGTATCTTCTAGATTGATCATGATTTTCATTGCTGGCTCGAGTAACAGCCTTCCTATATTTTCTTCTTCTATCTTGCCATAGCTGTAGTAGCATATCATAATTGGGGCAGCCTGAAGATTAGAGATCTTCGTGGATGCCCGATATCAGTGGTTAGAAGTTATGATTGTAAATGTATAAATACTGGGAACTATTCTGAGCTAGGAGTTGGACATTAATTGATTTTATCTGTATAAGTTGTGACAGAGGTTGTGTGTTCATCTCGCCATTTTAATATGAGTTTGATTCTCAGATATGGATGTTTTAACGTGTGCCAAATCCAGTGTCTCTGTGCAAAGGTTGGGCTTGCCTTACTACAGAGATTGCTGAGTTAATTAGGTATTTTATTTATTATGCTATGTGGTGTTAATCTTATGATGAATTCATTTATTTATAGTAGCTGCAACAACTATTGATTTATTATGCGTTCCTTTGAATGACCAGTAATTGCATTCCTTGTAAACTACAGTGGTGTGGTGTGACAGTCAACTGTGTAGATTAAATTTCTCTTATGCAATTGTGTGATAGTTGTAACAACCTTGTTCATCCCTAGTTCTTTCAATTGATGTTTTCTTTAGATCTCTTTAGTTCATCTCTTTACAATTATAATTGTGGAACTTAATTCTTGCACTTTGAATTCCTAGATTAAGTTGAATTAAGATATTTGAGATGGATATTTAGATGGTTGGGTAATTTAGGATTTAAATTTCTGTAAAACTAAATCTAGATGTTTATTTTATGAGGCTCTCATTTCTAGATTAAGGGTTGTAAGTAGGTAATTGTGATTCTGCATTTTCAATAAGGTAAATTAGATTAAGTTGATCTTGGGATGAGTTGGGATGAATAGGAAAGTAGGATAATTCATTCACAGTATCAGCTACTTAGTGTTTAAGCATATACAGTGCACATTATATTTGAAATAAAACACTTCCCTGGGTTGACAATTTATATTGAACACTCTGTATGTTGGCTTTAATTAACTTGCATATAGGGTGCCCAACAATTTTGATTTAGAATTAAACAATAGTCAATCAATCTCAAAACTAAGTCAATAACTGTGTAGCTATGAGGCAATACCTTCATACACCTATGGGAAATTACTTCCATATGAAACCATGAATTTATACATGCAATGATTAAGAAAATAACACAAATTGTTGGGCTCCAAAAATTTCTAGCACACAAAATTGTCAAGTTGGAATGCTTGCTTGCTTTGAATTGAACATAGGAAGACAACAAATACTAGATCAAAGGGATCCTAAACATAATAATTTCTAACACATTTTGTAAACAATGAGAAATCAAGAAAGGATAATGAAACCCAAGTTATAAATCTCTTGCATGTTTTTAATAGTTTTATTTAACGAAAGATAGTAGTCTCCAAGAAACAATAAATAAATGCAAATTTAGTTACTTAACAAAGTAATCATGACTCCCTCACTAAAATGATGAAAGCAATGGCTGCACACAACACCAAAGGGTTTCAAGAATAATTTTCAATATAAAACATGCAGTAACACAATAATCACATATGAGCATGCATAGTCTTATCAATGAATTATATTTTCTCCAACAGTGTGAAACTTAAGAAGCCACCAACAGAAAATTGTTCCTGTTATACACACATTTATTGTCATCATCATATATTGAGAACAAAACATCAGAACTTTCCTCCATTACCCAAGTTATGAAGTTGAAATTGGACTTGGATCAGTGATTTCAAGCCTTTTCCCACCACCGCACTTACCTTTTGGACAAAGTGTGTTACGTTGATCTGTAATGCCTGTTTTCCATGCACAAAAAGTGGTGCCACCACCACATGCCATTATAAAATGAGTGGTGCACTATGGGTAATTCTCTTTCTTAATTTACAAAGAATAGTGCTTGAGTTTAAAAGCTAAAAAGAGAAGTTTCATGAAGCTTCTCGAACCTTGGATTCATGGAAACCTCATACCTAGACTCTTGGACCACCTGGAATCGAGATACCTCCTTGTAGGATATCCCTTGCACCTCATCCATAATAATCTCAACTATTCCTATCCTCCCATTGCTATAAATATTGGCTCATCCCCCGTGGGTAGAGGGGAGGAATATTATGCTACAAAATAAAAACTCTGGCCCAATCTAGCCAAGGAGAGTGGGCACTAGGTTGAAAAGTTTGAAGCTTTGGAGGCAAGATCTTGCTTGAGAATAGAATTCTCAATACTAAGGCTCTTGGTTGTAAGTTCTCTCTCTTATTCCATTAATGCAATGAAATTCTCTTTCCCATGTATGATATTGTTTATTGATCACTTGTTTCATTGTTGAATTCCCTAGTCATCAACATAGTGTTATAGATCGTACTTGGTACTTTGATCTTGTATGTGCTTTGTTGTGTGTTTCTTGCAGATGAATCTATGGATATCCAACATTCCAAAGGACTGGAACATCACATTGTATGACAAGTGAAAGAATCCATTCCAAGCATCTATCAATCTTAGGGGAGGTACTTCTCATTGTTGTTACTCGTTTGTTCTAGCTATAAAGACTTCAGGCTAGGGAAACAACTTTTATCGGTTGAAGGTGAGTATTTCCAATAATAAATTGGGCGACCATATTGGGGAGAGTGTTTAGAACTTCCATTCATTCTTAGGTCTTAGTTCTTGCTTTGATTCAAACTTCAATTTCTTCATTGATCGGATCTACTAGTTGTTTAGTTGGATTTGATTTGAGATTGATCAGATCTACTTAGATCTGTCGAGATATGCCTCATATGCTTTATTTCCTTGTTTTTTATTATCACTTGATGCCAGTAAATTAAAATTTAACATTTTATTTTTTGCCTTGTGTCTTGTTTTGGAATTTGCAAGCACCACCGCACCTGGCTAGTTTACTAAGAGAGGCATGTTGAGTATATAGTTGTCATTGTTGTCAAATGTGTTCACAAATGACAAAGCAATAGCCAATGGATATGATGGAAAGACAAACTCAGTAAAAGTCCAAGGTAGTGATGGAATGACATGGCATATTTGAGGATGTGGCATGACACATATGATGACATGGAATGTGATGGTGTCCTAGTGATGATGTCATAAAAGTTCATTTATAACAAATGCAATGGATGAAATGGACATTGATGATAAGACAACATGAATGACTGATCTGAAGACTTCCAAGACAGTGTTGACAATATGATGTAAACAATGGTTAATGAAACAAAGAACAAAGTTCGAGTGGAAGTAGATATGCAATATTAATGACAAAGCTGTTGTGTATATAAATATTCAAAACTGTTAGAAGCAGTTGTAGAGGAGTTTCACAAAGAAATTGTGTAGATCTACAAAGTCATGTTGACATCCATGTTATAGCTATTTTTTTGTTTCTAGATTACATTTTTTTTTAAAGCATTGCTTTTCATATTTATTTTAGTTTTGAGTTTGGTTTTGGGGTATTAGAATCATGAACATATTTTTATCTTGGTTTCATGTCATTTATTTTTAGAATTTACTTTATTTTGTTGATTTTATAGTTTTAATGGGTTTATTAGCTGTATATTTTTCTGAAAAGTCAAAAAATCTGTTATAAGGTTTGATCTAAGTCGAAATATATTGCTTAACCCTTGGTTTTGGAGCCATTTGTCAAAAATGTATGTCAGACAGATTCCTGTAGCGCAAAGGTGAGGGACCGTGAACTAGAGTGCTACAAGAAAATCAGGGCACTTTAAAAATTATAATATCAGCTCGTTGGTGTTCAAAATCGCAAATGAGGCTATAGAATGATATGTGTAAAGACCTTTTAATCATTATGAAAAGTGTGGGCTATATGGTAAGGATTATGCAGGTAAATCGCAGCTATCCTAAGACTCGAAGAGTGTAATTGCTTAAGGATTTAAGGACGGGAGAGCGTATTTCCAACATTACAAATCATTATGGAGACTGGTATGCAACAAGGTATAGAAAATTTTAACTGAATCATGATTTGTGTTAACAGAGGGTTAATATTGATACGGGAAATTGAGAAAGTGCAAGTTATGGTCCTGATTTTTCTCAGCCTCTAGTTTATTGTTGCAGTGAGATACTTTCAAGATAGTTTAACTATTTTCTAAAGGAAAGATATAGTTAGGGTTTAGTATAGAGAAATGAAGAGGAGTGGCAAGACCAACAGGTTCTAGCCTTCTGATATGGGTTGGGCTAAAAGCTTTCCAGGATGTGCAAAATTATTCCAGAAAGCTGGCTAGCATAATTACTTCGAAATAATTGATGGTTATCATTCTGAAGTGTCATATAAATTTTCCCAAGGGTTAGAGAAGGATATAGTTCTGTTCAATACCCTTAAAATTGAATTAACAAGCGAGTTGATATCTGAAGCAACAACAATTGTAGATGAGGGTGAATTTTGGTTTAAGAAGGTGCCATTTACCTTGAATTCAGAGGATTTCTTGTTGCCTGGTGTTGTAGCAGATTGGTGCAAGGGTGTGCATATACATAATTTCAAGACTGAATGGAGGGAGCCTATTAAGATTGTACAAAGTTATATAACTTGTGAAGGTATATTTACTTCTATTTTTAAGTATCACATCATATTTCTAAAACATCTAAGTCAGGAGTCGAAGATGAATCTCCCCTTTTTATTCCTAAAAAGCCTGTAGAAGATGTCAAGTAGGGTAAGGGGACATGAAGATCATACTAAATAGTCTATATTCCACCATGGATTAATTAAGTTGATCATTAGTACTGTGCTTCAGAGAAAAGGTAAGACTTGGGATTACTTTTTGTTCTGGTCAGACTTTCAGAGTGAAAAGGAGGACCAGTCAAAAAAGAGACAGATGAATAAATCACACAGCTTAGTCAAAAAATTGAAGGAGGAGGTCATTATTGAAGCAGTAGAAGAGACTACTCAAGTAGAATCTTTAGTATAGAAACTTGAAGAACCTGTAGATGGACAGAAAAAGAATATTGATGAAGATAACCAATTGGAAATTTCTGAAGATGTGGAGGAGGTACATGGATCAGTTTTAGGACAGAAAGAAGAAAACAAATCAATTGAGCTTGATCAGAATGTCAATGATATACAAGAAGACATGGCCGATGTTTCTGGCCCAGCCAAGATTGAAGTGGAGAACATACAGAATCTCAGTACAAAAAACAAAGGAAAGTCAAGGGTTGAAGTAAAGAGTGAAGGTGTATTGATTTCAAGTCTAAAGTTTCGTGGCAAGTCTTATGCTATGACAGGTGAGTCAAATTGGAGACCTAAAACAAGACCAAAGAACAAGTTAAGACTGAATATGAAAACGATTTTGAATCCAAAATTGGCTAAGGAGAAGATTACCATGATAGATTCAAATTCTTCATCTTAAGAAAATTTAAAGGAAGATAAAGACCTGTCTAAGAAAGTAGATAATAAAAGAGAAGATTCAGTGATTGAGAAGTCTTCTCCAGTGAAATACACATTTAAAGAATAGTCCAAAGATTTTAGTTTTAAAGAAGATAAATCTAAAAAGATTTCTGTAGCAGAAACAGAGCAGCATGAAGAGGATGATGAGGAAATTTTCAGGAAATTAAATATCCCTTGGTTATCCAAGTAAGTTTCTTCTTTCCAAGAAGGAAAGTTCATAGACTCGGAGAATGAAAATCTTCAGAAGATAGTTAAACAGTACAAGCATCGAATTGATTTTCTAAATGAAACAAATGAAGGTTTGGTCATGGAAAACAAGAGGTTAGGAGAAGATCTTGAAGATATTAACACTCACTATCAAGAGTTGATTGTGGTTTCAAAATAAGCATTAAAAAGGAAGAGTCAGACACAAAGCAAATTTGAAGAATTAAATTAGAAAATACAAGATTTAACTCAACATAATCAAGAACTGTCAATGAGGGTTGAAGACTTAGAAGTTGAGCAGCAAAGAACTAGAAGAAAATCACAAGCTCTAGAAGGAATAGCACTTTTGGCTGAAGCAGCCAAATATCTTTAAAAAGATCATTTTTGATAGGTGTCATTTAGTCAATTTTTGTAAAATATTAACAGTATATTTTGTAAAGCAATCATTTTGTAGTAGTTTCAAGAGCTGGGTCTAGAAGTTAGTTATATAGTTAAGTAATTTTTTTTGCAGTTCGAGGACTTGACCTAAAGTTAGTTAGGAAATTAAGCAAATGTTTTTGAGATGTAACAAGTAGATGGTAGGAGGGTTCTATGTTTTTGCAAGGGGAGGCTCAAAAGCTACTATGTCAAGCTAAGATCCAAGCTCTTATGTAATTTTCATGATTGATTATGATATATATCAATGATAAGCCCATATTATTTTCATTTGATGGTTTCATTTATGATTTGTGTAATCACTCAATGTGCAATTTCATTTCCTATCTAATGTCTTATTCATGAAGTGCTTGTAGGTTGTGGGTGAAACTCAGTTAGCTTTCTTTTTGTTTTCGGGTTTATTTGTTATATATGGTTCATCTCAGTCTCTGATTTTTATATTATTTAGTACTTGTTTTAGCTTGTTTTATGTTACCCTCTTGTTTATGAAAATTTTAGACCAAAAACAATACAAAAAGACAGTTTTAGTTTATTTTATTTTAGAGATTGTGTTGGCTTGTTCTTCTTGTAGTTTGGAACAATTTTTGGCATTAACATCTTTGGCGCCATTTCTGGGGACGAAGCTGAAGCATACATTCATCGATTTTTATCACTGAACTAGTTTTGAAAGGTGGACAAAACTAGCAAATCATTTAGACTACTTTTCACCAGACATTTTTCACAGTGGCTACTAGGAAGGCTTGGACAAGAGCGAGACCTGCTTCACCATTACACCTGGGTGTCTCAGATCAAGAGAAAATATTGAAAGAAACTAGGAAAATTAAGAAATCACAGTCATCCCTAGCTTTATGTGGCCCTAATCAATTTGACCTGTTGTCACCCTTCTCATTTTCCAAAGAAGAAAAACAAGATCCATCCTAGTTAACACCTTCTATACATGCTAGCATTTTTCAAATCTTTACTGATCCTCAATCCTTTAAAAAGGCAAAAAACCAATCTCCTGGAAAAATTCCATTGTTCCAGTTCAAAACCAACAAAATCCTTTTTCAGCCTAGTACCAATCAAGTAAACAAATCTTTGCCTACAACAAACCCTAGTAGTTTCACAATGGTAGCTCAGCAACCTCCATTAGATATGATGGATAGGATGGTGGCAGCTAGGTATGCTCCACTAGTCCTTCCTCAGCCCTTAAATGATCTCCCTAGAGGAGATTATCAAAAGTACTTGCCTAGGTTCAATGGGAAAGGTGAGACAACAGCTGAGGAAATCTGGGATGCATTTCTCAGTTATGCAGATAACCAAAACATTGAATCAAAAGATGTATGGATGAGAATGTTTGTGCAAAGCCTGGATGGGGAGGTTAGGAAGTGGTTCAGAGAGTTACCAACAAATTCGATTACCTTGATATAGGAACTTCAAGATGTTTTCATGAGGCAGTGGGGTGATACCAAGGATCATACATACTATATCATAGAATTTGGAGCCCTAAGGAGGAAAAAGGATGAGACCATAGCAGCCTTTTCTAAAACATTTAACAAGATGTATGGTAGAATTCCAGCAGAAATCAAACCTTCCAAAACTTCAGCAAAACTTACCTATGCAAATTCTTTTGATCATGAATTTTATTTACACCTAAGCAAAAGAATACCAATCAGTCTATTGAACATGCAAGAAGCAGCATTAGAGGGAGAATCAAATACTCTAGCTTCTAATAGATTGAAAGTTAATTCAGATCAACAAACTTATGACAGAAAAGGTAAAAAGGAGGCTGCTCTAGTAGTTTCAACATCGCAATTAGCTGATAGTAAAATTGATGAAATTGAAAAATTAATAAAAATTATGACAGCAAAATTAACCAAATTGGAATTGGAGAAGAATACAAACAGGCCTGCTCAAGAAGGGGAAAGAAACCCTAATAATCCTAATCAGTTTAGATGTCAGTTTGCACCTAGGTTTATTCCCAGAGAAAGAAGGAATAATGATATACAAAGGGAGAGAAGAGAAGCTGAAGATCAAAAGGTGCCACCACCACTTCAAAACAATGTCATTGATGAAGGAGAAGCAGAGGAGGATGAGTAGTATGAAGATACAAATTAGGACATAAATCATTTTGGGGAACTATTGACAGAAGGTTTTTTAACTGAAGAAGATTATTTAAATTCTGAACATTATGATGCAAATATTTTTCAGACGGAAAATGATTTAGGTTGTGATATAACAGCAAAAATATGCCATTCTGAACCCAAAAGGACTATTGGTTTAAGGTCAGGACCAAACCATGTTGTACAAAACCCTAGAAAGAAAGAAATTCTTCCTCCTAAGCAATCAAACAGTCAAACAAAGCAAAAAGGGAAAGATCAGGGTCATCCATAAAAGGTGATTGAAGTTGAAGAAGTAAATAAGAATCAACAGAATTTTAATTTTGAAAATGAGTTGTGAAAAATTAAAATTTCAATGCCATTCACTGAGCTAATAAAAAATCCTGGTTATAAGAGTTCAATTTTGAAAATGATGGGTTCAAAAACTAATCAAATACCATCATATATAGTAAACCTACAAGAAGAACATCCTATAATTTTCATTGGTTCTGCATTAGCTGACAAAACTGAAAAGGATTCAAGTTTATCTTCACCTTTCTATATAACATTGACCATCCATGATCAGATGATTCACAATTGTTTACTTGATTAAGGGGCTTCACACAATTTGATGCCTAAGGCAGTTATGGAGGCTTTAGGGTTAAGTATCACAAAACCCTATCAGGATTTATATGCTTTTGATTCAAGGGTTGTTAAATGTTTGGGATTAATTAAAGATATGATGGTAAATTTAACACAGTTACCCATGAAGAGTGTCATCATGGATGTTGTGGTGGTAGATATTGCTCCTAAATTTGGAATGTTACTTTCTAGGTCTTGGGATAAAAAGGTAGGGGGTACCTTGCAGATGGATTTGACATATGCAACAATTCCTATTTTTAGAGGTGAAAATAGGTGGTTGTATAGATAATTGCAGTTTGCTTATATTGTTACTGATGATAGGAATCCAACAAATCATCCTTTATATGCTGTAGAAAAGGATTTGGGCTCTTGCATGTTGCACTTCAGTGATGACAATACAGTTGCTATGTTACAGGTGGAGAAGGAAAAACCAGTCAAGCGATTTGTAGAACAAAAAGATGAGTTATGGCAAATGTATTTTGATGGCTCCTCATCCAAGGAGGGAGCAGGAGTAGGTATTCTGTTGATTTCCCCTGGTGGTGAATCAGTAAGTTTGACGTAAAAATTGGAGTTTATCACTACAAACAATACAACAGAGTATGAGGCATTGTTGTTGGGTTTAAATGCTGCAAAAGACCTGGGCATTCAGCAAATTTCTATTTATGGTGACTCCGAATTGGTTTTCCAGCAGGTAAGGGACAAGTATCAAGTAAAACAGGATTTGTTGAAGGTGTATAGGAATGAAGTTTGGAACATGATAGATAATTTCTTTATAGCATTTAATATTTCTTATACTCCTAGAGATCATAACTAGACAGCTGATTCACTTGCTCTAGCAGCTACTCATTTTAAAATTCCAAAAACAACTCATTTAAAGTATCCTATAGAAGTCAGGTACAGACCTTCAGTTCCTGATAATATCAAACAATGGAGAGTTTTTGAAGATGACTTGGAGATTAGGAGATTCTTAGAATTGACTAATGTGTTCTCTAATTCTTTAATTGATCAGAAGTAGGATGATGGAACTGAAAATGCAGAGGAGTATGTTGAGAATGAAATTGTTGGTCATAAAATTATTGAGCTGAAAGGTAATTTTATTCCCAAAGGTTTGGTTCCTATTGAGAGAATTTTTTCAAAAGATGACACTCCATGGAAACTAGCTATACAGTCATCAGAAGAAAATGTAATGGATTGTAATATTGGTATAAAGGAGTAGCCCAGGATAGTGAAGATTTCCAAGGCACTTTCAGTGGAGCAAAGAGAAAGGTACATTAAACTGTTGAAAGAATATGTTGATATTTTTGCTTGTTCATATGAAGATTTAAAAACTTATGACACTAGTATCATTCAACATAAAGTGCCTTTGAAGCCTAATGTAAAACCATTTAGACAAAAACTGAGGAGGATAAATCCTGCCTTATTTCCTATCATAGAAAAAGAGGTTAAAAAATTATTGGATGCAAAAATCATTTTTCCTCTTAGATACTCTTCATGGGTAGTAAACTTAGTTCTTGTAAGGAAAAAGAATGGAGAAATAAGGTTGTGTGTAGATTTTCGTAATCTGAATAGGTCCTCACTAAAAGATAATTACTCGTTACCAAAAAATGAGAAAATCTTGCAGAAGGTAGTGGGTGCTCAAAGGATTTCAATGGTGGATGGATTTTTTGAGTATAACCATATTGCAATGCACCTAGATGACCGAGAAAAGACAACCTTCACTACCCCTTGGGGTATTTTCATGTATGATAAAATGCCATTCAGATTGATAAATGTTGGAGCCACCTTTCAAAGTGCCATGGATATAGCCTTTGTTGGGGAGAAGGAGAAGTTTGTTGTAATCTACTTGGATGATATTACAGTATTCTCACAGTCTAATGAAGAACATCTAAAGCACCTCAAGCAAGCTTTCTTAAAATGCAGAAAGTATGGAATGTCATTAAATCCAAAAAAGTCTCATTTTGTTGTGCATGAGGGTAAGCTATTAGGATATTTGGTTTCAACTGATAGGATCAGAATTGTTCCAGAAATATTCAAGGCCATTCTGAAAATCAGTTTGCCTAGGAGTAAGAAGGATGTGCAATCTTTTATTGGGAAAATTAATTTTCTGCACTAGTTTATACAAAATTTTGCAGAAACTAATAAACAGATAACAGCTATGTTGAAGAAATATCAGGAAGTCAAATGGACAGCAGAGGCCAGGAATTCATTTGAGAATATAAAGCAAGCTCTTACAGAAGCACCAGTGTTAGTAAGCCCTGATTTTTCCAAATATTTTTTGACTTTTTCTTTTGCATCACAGGACCCAATAGCAACTGTTTTGTTACAGAAAAATGATGAAGGATTGGAACAGCCAAATGAATTTTTCAGCAAGACTCTCAGGGATTCAGAGTTAAAGTACGGTACCTTGGAGAAACAATCTTATTCACTGGTAAAAGATTTAAAGTTTTTCAGAATTTATGTCTTACATTCAAAAGTCATTGCTTATGTTCCCAACGCCGCCATTAAAGATATTTTGACTCAGCTTGATAGTAAAGGGAAATGATGAAAATGGATTGTGAAGATAATGGAGTATGATGTAGAAATCAAGCCTACCAAGCTGGTGAAAGGACAAGGTTTAGAAAATTTATTGGCTGATTCAAACTGTGAAGCTTTAGGCCTTCATTTGATGGCAGAAAATCCCATACAAGAAGAATTACAAGCTAAACAAGAGAAGGAAAAGATTATGGAGCAATATGCAAAATCTATATGGTATGTAGACATTGTTCATTTCTTATTGTATTTGTAAAGACCTGAACATCTAGACAAAAATCTAGTTAGTTCATTGAAATTAAAAGCTACTAAATACTATTTAGTAGATAAGCAGCTATATTGGAAGGATCGAGGAGGTGTTCTGCTTAGATGTTTAGACAAATCAGAATTTGAGGAAGTAATTTCAGAATCACATGAAGGAGCTTGTGGGGGACACAAATACTAGAAGGCTACTGCCTATAAAATCTGAGGTCTGGATATTATTGGCCTTCACTTTTTTTAGATGTGTATTAGCAGGTTAGAGCTTGTGTTCCTTGTCAAAAGTTTGCTGGTAAATAGAAGCTCATGTCTTTACATTAAAACCCATTGCAGTCAATGCCCTTCTTCAGAAATAGGGTTTAGACTTCATAGGTGAAATAAACCCTACATCTTTAGGACAACATAGATGGATTCTAACAGCTACATATTTTTTCACTAAATGGGTAGAAGCCATTCCAACCAGAAATGCCACCGATAAGGTGATAATCAGTTTTATTTAGGAAAATATCCTTAGCAGGTTTGGCTATCCAAATAAGTTACTAACTAATAATGCCGAAGATTTTAAATCTAAAAGTATGGTTTCATTTTGTGAACAAAATGGGATTGTCCTAAAGCATTCAACACCTTACTATCCTCAAGGGAATGGGTTGGTAGAATCCAGCAAAAAAAATCTTGTTCAAACCATCAAGAAGTTGTTGAGTCAAAATAAAAGGTCGTGGGATTCCATTTTAAATTATGCACTTTGGGCAGACAGGATAACAACTAAGAAAGAAATTGGAACTTCTCCCTTTCAATTGGTATATGGCACTGAGGTGGTTTTCCCAGTTTAGTTGGGTATTCCATTGATGAAATTCTTCCAAGATAGTCTAGAAGAACCAAGTGATATTCAAATAAGAGTTTATGCATTGATTTAATTACAAAAGGAGCGTGAAGTTGTGGAGGAAAAATATCAAATACATAGAAGGAAGATTAAGGAAGGTTTGATAAGAGGATAAAAGAGAATACTTTTTCTTATGGAGATATGGTACTGAGGTGGGATGCTAGAAAGGAACAGAAAGGTAAGCATGGTAAATTTGATAATTTGTGGTTTGGTCCTTTCATAGTTCTGAATATCCTAGAGAACAATACCTTGATATCGTAGACTTTGGAAGTTGAGGAATTACCCAATATAGTAAATGGAAGGTTCCTCAAACACTTTTACAACTATTGAAGGTAAGAAACTTGTCATTTCATTGTATATACTGGTGTGACTGTGTTAGAATAAAGACTCCATATCCCAATGGAAGTTTTGTAGAGTAGCAGATAGGTTCAGTTTAATGACATAAGGCACCGTTCTACAAGTTCTTGAAGCCTCACAAGGAGGACTTCATCCTGCAGCAGGAGCCAGATGTTATAGCTAGTTTTTGTTTCTAGATTACATGTTTTTTTTAAAGCATTTATTTTCATATTTCTTTTAGTTTTGAGTTTGGTTTTGGGGTATTAGAATCATGAACATATTTTTATCTTGATTTCATGTCATTTATTTCTAGAATTTACTTTATTTTGTTGATTTTATAGTTTTAATGGGTTTATTAGCTGTATATTTTTCTGAAAAGTAAAAAAAAATGTTATAAGGTTTGATCTAAGTCGAATTATATTGCTTAACCCTTGGTTTTGGAGCCATTTGTCAACAATGTATGTCAGACAGATTACTATAGCGCAAAGGAGAGGGACCATGAACTAGAGCGCTACAAGAAAATCGGGGCACTTTATAAATTATAATGTCATCTTGTTGGTGTTCAAAATCAAATGAGGGAGTTTTTCCATGTGTAAAAACAAAATGATACGTGTAAATACCTTATAATAATTATGACAAGTGTGGGATATATGGTAAGGATTATGTAGGTAAATCACAGTTATCCTAAGTCTGGAAGAGTGGAATTGCTTAAGTATTTATGATAGCGCATCCACAAAGTTTGTTCAGAGATGATGGTGAATTTAATGGATGTGTGAGAAGCTGAGAACATCATGGGTTCACCTTTTGCTTTTCTAAGTTTGACAAAATCATTAAATAACCTGGGTGTAATCGTGGTTGTCAAAGATGGAACTATGGAGAATTGTCTGATGTGAATGAGGACATGAGAGCGTATTTCCATAATTACAAATCATTATGGAGATAGGTATGCAACAAGATATAGAAAATGTTAACTAAATCATGATTTTCATTAATAGAGGGTTAATATTGATAAGGGAAATTGAGAAATTGCAAGTTATGGTCTAGATTTTTCTCAGCCTCTAGTTTATTGCTGCAATGAGATACTTTCGAGATAGTTTAACTATTTTCTGAAGTAAATATACAGTTAGGGTTTAGTACAGATAAATGAAGAGGAGTGGCAAGACCAATAGGGTCAAGCCTTCTGATATGGCCTGGGCTAAAATCTTTCCAAGATGTGCAAAATTATTCCAGAAAGCTGGCTGGTATAATTACTTCGAAAGAATTGATCGTTATCATTCTGAAGTGTCATATAAATTTTCCCAAGGGTTAGAGAAGGATACAGTTCTATTCAATACCCTTTAAATTGAATTAACAAGAGAGATTTAAAAGAAGATAAATACCTGTCTGAGCAAGTAGATAATAAAAGAGAAGATTAAGTGATTGAGAATTCTTCTCCAGTGAAAGACACAGTTAAAGAACAGTCCAAATATTTCAGTTTTAAAGAAGATAAATCTAAAAAGGTTCCTGTAGCAGAAACAAAGCAACATGAAGAGGATGATGAGGAAATTTTCAGGAAATTAAATATCCCTTGGTTATCTAAGAAAGTTTCTTCTTTCCAAGAAGGAAAGTTCATAGACTTAGAGAATGAAAATCTTCAGAAGACAGTTGAAAAGTACAAGCATCAAATTGATTTTCTGAATGAAACAAATGAAGGTTTGGTCATAGAAACACGAGGTTAAGAGAATATCTTGAATATATTAACACTCATTATCAGGAGTTGATTGTGGTTTCAAAAGAAGCATTAAAAAGGAAGAGGAATACACAAAGCAAATTTAAAGAATTAAATCAGAAAATCCAAGATTTAACTCAGCAGAATCAAGAACTGTCAATGAGGGTTGAAGAATTAGACGGTTGAGCAGCAAAGAACCAGAATAAAATCATAGGATCTAGAAGGAATAGCACTTCTGGCTGAAGCAGACAAAGATATTTAAAAAGATCATTTCTGACAGGTGTCATTTAGTCAATTTTTGTAAAATACTAATAGTATATTTTGTAAAGCAATCATTTTGTAGTAGTTTCGAGAGCTAGGTCTAGAAGTTAGTTATATAGTTAAGTAACTATTTTTTGTAGTTCGAGGACTTGACCTAAAGTTAGTTAGGAAATTAAGCAAATGTTTTTGAGATGTAACAAGTATAAAAGAAATGAATTAGATGGTAGGAGGGTTTGATTTTTTTGCAAGGGGAGGCCCAAAAGCTACTATGTCAAGCTAAGATCCAAACTCTTATGTAATTTTCATGAATGATTGTGATATATATCACTGATAAGCCCATATTATTTTCATTTGCTGGTTTCATTTATGATTTATTTAATCACTCGATGTGCAATTTCATTTCCTGTCTAAGGTCTTATTCATGAAGTGCTTGCAGGTTGTGGGTGAAACTTAGTTAGATTTCTATGTGTTTTTTGGTTTATTTGTTATATATGGTTCATCTTAGTCTTTGATTTTTATATGATTTAGTACCTTTTTTTGCTTGTTTTAGGTTACCCTCTTGTTTATGAAAATTTCAGACCAAAAACAATACAAAAAGACAGTTTTATTTTATTTTATTTTAGAGATTGTGTTGGTTTGTTCTTCTTGTAGTTTGGAACAATTTCTGGAACTAACAATCCGCATTAAATCTAAAATCGACCGTCAGGAAGCATCCCACATGAGATCCAATGACTAAGGATCATTTCTGCAACAATAAAGATCGAACGACTTATATTAGTCCTGCACTAGATTCGACGATTAAGGATTAATTTCAATAGTTAGGAGGAAAATCCAAAGTTTCAGAAAATATCAATATCGTACAACTAAGATTAGTCTCGCTAAAATAGATCGATGGTGCGGAAGAAAAAATGCGGAAATGGATTTGCGAAAATAACATTTAAATATTTGATGAACCCACAATCTGCAACCTGCAATCCGGAAGATCGAAGGTCAGGAAAGACTTCGAAAGAGATCGATGGTGCGGAAGAAATCTTGCAAAAAGAAGCTTGTAGAAAGGAGCTTGTGGAAATTTGAGATACAATTTGAGGAAATATTGCATCTTGCATCCCGCATCCGACATCCCGCAATCTAGAGATTGACGATCAAGAAGAAGCCTGATGAAGATCAATGGTGGAAAACCAACTTTCGCATTCGATAGTGTGGAAAGGAGTTTGTGGAAAGGAAAAAGTGGAAAGTTGACATCCCGCATCCCACAATCTATATCTTACCTCAAATCAACGGTCATTAAAATGCTCGACGAATATCAACGGTGGGGAATCATTGATGAGGAAACCGTGGTGCGGAAATACAATTTCGAAGGGGAAATCTATGTGCTATATTGACAAACTGGAGAGACTCAAAATTAGACCAATGGCCTGGATTGATTCTGGAGAAGGAGATTACGGAAGCACTAGAAAACGTTAAGCTGATCTATGGAAATGAATTCTGAGGTGCGTCCATAAATGGTAAAGAATAATGTCCAACATGAAACTCATAGATGGAAGGTGAATCGCATGTTTTGTGAGAGAAACGTGTACCGATGAGCCTGCGAAGAGGATAGCCCATAGAGAGCTCTCAGAGGAGGAAAAGAAGCTCACATGCTTGAGAAAAAGAGAATCCCAAAGGTCTGAAGATAGATTATTCTTGCTGATAGAGGAGAGGAAGTCCACATTAATAATCTTGCACATTGATCTAGGGACTAAACATTAGTCTCATCAAAGATTAATCAACAAATAACTCATGAAATGGTGTAATCGGTCTACAAAATGAGTAGTCGCTCTGTATAATTAGATGAAAGAATGATAATACAATACAATGTCATGCTACAAGCATGAATGAATGAGCAATTCGAATCCTCAAGGAGGTCATTCAAATTGAATGAGTGAGTCTAGCTTAACTGAATGTAAGCCATAATCAACACTCCAGTTAACCATTGATCAAAACCCTAATTGACTCAACTGAGCCCTAACTGAATTCAGAGTGCAATAAATGACTGAGTCTCAACTAAAAGAGATCAGACACATGTCATAGCAAGCCAACCATCAAGTACTAGCACTTCAATGACTCCAATGAACCCCGGTGAGGTTAATTAAAGTTGAACTGAACATCAAAAGTTTGTGGAGGCGCCCCTGTTGACTCCAGTTCATTAATTAATCATTAAATAATCAATTAAATGAAAGGAGGCACCTTCACTGCCCTGTTAATTGATTGTAACCATCAGTTAGCAATTAGGTGCATTAATATCACTTAGATCACCCCCGGAGTGCTCCAGTTAGCCTCCCCGAATGTAGGAGAAGGCTAAGTTAGCTTCCTTGAATAAAGGTAGGTGTGGATGTGATCTAGATAATGACATTTAATGCTCCACTGATGTTTTTTAAGCCAATAATACTTAGGATAGTGGTTTAACTAGGCCAAATTGACCAAAATGAGTGTGTAAGGTGGTAAATGTATCCAACACCCCCCCTTAAGCTATACTCAAGAGGATTTAGAAAACATAAATGCATAAAAATTATAGGGCCCTGGAAACTAATGCCATAGGTCACCTTGTACAATAAATTAACTACTTAATATAACCAAGGAAATGGGGAAAACCTCATGGGAAAAATACCCCCCTCAAACTAAGCAGTAAATCAAGAATTGGTTCTTCTATGCAGTAACATCCTGAGACTGTGCATGTGAACCTATGAATCCATACTAAATGAATATTTCTGGAGGAATATTCCACTTTGGAAGAAGAACAATGCACTCAACTGAATCAGAAATATAAATAGCTGCACGGTGAAAACTGGACCCATGTAGACTAGCTGAAATCATCTGAAGAGAGAGCAAAAGTTCTTGAAGATTAGAACCATGTGTGGAACACTCAAGAAATAGATATGTTGCAGAATTTAACAGCAAACCATGAGTGGTAAAATCATCCCCAATTCTTAGGAGCAAGTTTCCAAGCGGGTGCAGAATGCCTTCCTCTTTACTAGTTCTGTGAGGAGATGAGCATGTGACCAAAGGTAGAGAATCCCTGGGACTGTGGAGTGCGAATGATTGAGATCCATAATATGATATAGCTTCATAAATATCTAATGAATCACATAATAAAATATCAGAAACCTCATATGATGAAACTAACACCAAATCCCCATCAGCAGTTTTGAAGAGAAAGTGCGATACTTGATTTTTCACACCGGAATTGGTGAGAGCAGCTACAAGCATGACTGAAATCTATTGGATTTTAAAATATGAACCAAATAATATAATATTAGAAATTAAATCAGATCTAAATAATTTCACAACAGATCCAAAACTGTGAAATGAAATCAAATCCCCAGCAACAATTTTGTAGGAGACTTGCGGTACTTGTTTCTTCACACAGTTGATGAGAATAGCTACAAGCAGTAATGAAGGTTTATGAACCTGAAATTTTGAACCAAGAAATATCATATCATATCCAAATAACATCATCAGATCCAATCAGGTTCATATCAGATCCAAAATTATGGTCAACCGAGACGGTGGATGCACAGTTGTCTTTTTCTTCAAAATTCTGAATTTTGGTGCATGCAATCCTGCAGGATTTTGCTGGAAGATCTATATCATGGAGAGTGAATGTGTCACTCTTATAATCTGATATTTCTTCCAAAATATCCATTTTTTTTACATATTTTCACACCAGAAGCAACATTAGAGGGAGAAAAATCAAATTTCTCTTCACTTTCGGAAGCAATTACTGGTAGATTTTGCACAGAATTCAGAGGAAAATCACCGGTGAATGTTTGCATGGAAGTGCAGCAGTATTTTTCTTCAATATCAGAGATTCGAATGTCTTCTTCTATTTCAGAAATATGAGGAGATGATATATCAGAGGTCTCATGAACTTCCGGAGCATCAGGAGAAGGAGTCACTGCATGGAGACTTTCTTCAATTCAAATTGAATGTATAGAAGATTCTGTTTTATCTTCATCTTGAACAACTTCATCAGGGATAGTAGAGGCTAAGAATTTTCAGTAAAGAACTATTGTGGTGCTGGATGTGATCTCCAAAGTACTATTATGATCCTCATTGTGCTTGCCAAAGGTTCTGTCCAATATTGTCCAGAGATCCTTTGGGTATTCAGCAGAACCAATAAGGTAGCGCAAGCTAGGAGAAAGGGCCATACATATTGCTCCAAAGGCTCTATCACCGTCATTTATCCAGTCATTCTCATTCTTATAAGACTCTTTTCCAATTCCAATAGACACCTCATAGTGACCTCATCTCTTCAGAGATGCAACCATCTTCAACTTCCATTCTCAATAGCTTGTGAATGGGTTGAGAAGAGGGACTGATGAGTCCATTCAAAGTTGTACCTGTTAAAACCTGCAAATCACAACAAAAGGGGCACCGTAAGGTTAGATAGCCTGCACATTTTAGGATTTCATCACACCTAGCATAGTCAATCAATCAAGCTTGATCAACAAGTTCTTTACTTGGGGTATTAAGTGGTAAGCCTTGGCTTCTGGTGCAGTGCTGGATTTTTGATCCATTGCTCAATTTTCATGCAAAAATTTGTCAAAAAGCTTGTTTTTGAGAGATTTCGCTTCATCCCACTGTGAGCTATGATACCATATTAATCTTGCACATTGATCTAGGGACTAAACATCAGTCTCATCAAAGATTAATCAACAAATAACTCATGAAATGGTGTAATCGGTCTACAGAATGAGTAGTCGTTCTGTATAATCAGATGAAAGAATGATAATACAATACAATGTCATGCTACAAGCATGAATGAATGAGAAATTTGAATCCTCAAGGAGGTCATTCGAATTGAATGGGTGAGTCTAGCTTAACTAAATGTAAGCCATAGTCAACACTCCAGTTAACCACTGATCAAAACCCTAATTGACTCAACTGAGCCCTAATTGAAGTCGAAGTGCAATAAATGACTGAGTCACAACTGAAAGAGATCAGACACATGTCATACCAAGCCAAACATCAAGTGCTAGAGCTTCAATGACTCCAATGAACCCTGATGAGGTTAACTGAAGTTGAACTGAACATCAGAAGTTTGTGGAGGCGCCCATGTTGACTCCAGTTCATTAATTAATCATTAAATAATCAATTAAATGAAAGGAGGCACCTTCACTGCCCTGTTAACTGATTGTAACCATTAGTTAGCAATTAGGTGCATTAATATCACTTAGATCACCCTCGGAGTGCTAACCAGTTAGCCTCCCCGAATGTAGGAGAAGGCTAAGTTAGCCTCCTTGACTGAAGGTAGGCGTGGATGTGATCTAGTTGATGAAATTTAATGCTCCACTAATGTTAATTAAGCCAATAATACTTAGTATAGTGGTTTAACTAGGACAAATTGACCAAAATGAGTGTGTAAGGTGGTAAATGTCTCCAACACACATGCATTGGTTTGACAAATCCTACGATCAGAGAAGAAGGGAGCTCACAGATCAAAAGAAATAAAGAAGATTTTAATTAATTATTTAATTAAAAATAGTTAATCACAGATTGTTGAAAAGGTGTGACTATCATATTTGAAAGGGCATGGTTGTGAAAGGGTATGTTTCCAGAATAAAGAGATGCGTCCATAGGAAACATGAAGGTACTTATACATTGAGGTATGAGTGAGAGAAGGGTCTCGGCATCTACATCAGAAAATTAGAAATAGAGACCAGTGGGTGTGATAGAGAATGGAGGGAAAATCAATCTAGCATATTACAGAAAACATATTAGCATGGTAGGGTGGCTCTAGGGCAAGAAATAGGCCCGCAGGGGGTTGTTTCCTCCTTCCAGCAGAAGCTAGTAAATAGGGTCTAGAAGCATCCTGTCATTCTTAGTTGACAAAACAGGGTGTTGCATCATCCTTTCAGTAGAAGCTGATAAACCAGGGGGTTGTAGCCTCCTTCTAGTGGTAGCCGGTAAATAGGGTGTCGTATCATCCTTTCAGTAGCAGTTGATAAAATAGGGGGTCATAGCCTCCTTCCATTGGTAGCTGGTAAATAAGGTGTCGTATCATCCTTTCAGTAGTAGCTAATAAATCATGGGTTCATAGCCTCCTTCCAGTAGTTGCTGGTAAATAGGGTGTAATACCATCCTTGTCTGTAGTAGCAAGAAAAACTATTTGTAAATAAAAATTTTGTAGTAATAGGAAGTATTGGTGGTTTACCCTATTGGGATTCCACGTTAAAATTGTGTTCTCTGTATCCTTGTTGTTATGTGTATTTAATGATAGATTTAAAAAGTGGTTAAATTAGTAAAAAGATAACAATACTGAATCAATCCCTCCCCTCTCAGTATTGACCAATAAACCAACAATTGGTATCAGAGCGGATTCCTTCAACATAGTTTAACCACTGGAAGGTAGATCCTTTATAAAACCACAATGGATCAATAAGAAGGCTTGGCCACTAACATACCTCCACTATTTACAAGAGAAAACTATGTATACTAGAGTGTAAGAATGAGGTGCCATCTGATGTCCCTTGGATGGAAGTTTTGGACTGCAACTGAGAAGGAGGTTACTGTAGGAAACCAGTTCCCTACAGACACACTAGAATTGGGCCAATATGAAGGCAATGCCAAGCCCTAAATGCAATCTTGAATGGATTAACAAACACTATGTTTACTAAGCTTATGCAATGCACTTATGCCAAACAAGCCTGATATAAGTTGAAGATTATTTATGAAGGAGTACCTAAGGTCAAAGAATCCAAACTGTAGACATATAAAATTCAATTTGAAAGCCTCAAATGAGAGAAGAAGAGAATATTGGGGAATACCTTCTTCGTGTAGATGAGGTGGTTAATGTTATTAGAGGTCTTGGAGGAAAATTGAAAGAAAAATAAGTGGTAAGAAAGCTACTAAGAACATTACCAATGAGATATGACTCAAAGGTTTCCACCCTAGAGGAACAAGATGACCTTAAAATAGTGACAGTAGATGAGATGCATGGAATTCTCACTGTGTATGAGATGAGAACTGGACTAAATGAAACCTCAAAGAAAGAAGCATCATTTAAAGTCTCTTCCAAAAATCAATCAGGGAATCTAGATGATGAGGAAGCCCTCTTTGCAAGTAAACTTAAGAAAGGAATTGAGAAATACAAAGGTAAGCTACCTTTGAAATGTTTTAACTCTGGAAGGATTGGACATTTTTCCCATAAGTGTTCATACCCAAAACAAGAGTAGAGTGACCATGAAGAATCTTGTTGTCATAAGGGTAAGAAGATGTTTAAGAAAAAAAAAGAACTTCTATTCCAAGGAATAAAGTGAAGATGAGGAGATGAGTGAATATGAAGAAATCATATTTATAGGAACAACAAATTCAGATGAGGAATCATAAGTGTACATAGAAGCTCAATACATGACTGTTGTAGATGAAATTGAAAGATGTAGGAAAAGAAACAAAGTTTTGAAAGAGAAATTGTCTAAATAATAAGAAGAGACAAATCAGATTATTACTGATTTGAGAAACCAACTTCAAGAGGTCAAGAAGAGTGAGGAATACCTAGTAGTTTTGCTTAGGAAGAGAATTCAAGATTCTAAAAAACTTGAGAAATAAATTACTCAGCTTAGAGAAGGAGTTGATGAAAAATCCATTAAATCAAAGTTTGAGAACAACTCAAGGATTCTAGATGTCATTCTGAACAGCCAAAGATCATCTGGTGACAGATTTGGTTTAGGGTTCATTAAAGAAAAGAAGCCAGAGAGTCTCCCAATCACCAATCAAGAAGGAAGTAAGAAAAGCTATGTTGAAGTACTAAACACTCAAGCTAAAAAGGAAGGAAGCAAGAAGGCAGGCTTAATTTCTCAAGATAAAAATAGAAACAATATAGCACCCAAGAGACCAAATAGATATCTATAGATGTTTTTAGGTCACTTCTATTCTTGTAACAATCTTGGTCATAAATCCTTAAATTGCAGAACTGAAAAAGGTTTCTAAAGTGACAAGAAGAAGTCATAAAGTAATAGATCAAACGGAAATAATAATCTTTTTACACTACTCCAAAATTATGACATAGAATGTTATAAGTGTAATAACCATGGACATATGGCAAGAGATTGTAAACTGAAGACTCCTACAAGGAATATTGTTGCAAACAAATATCAGAACACCAAACGAAAGCTGTGGAGAAGAAAGGAATACTCCAAAGATGTAGAAGAAATAAATATTTCAAACATCAGTGAGGTCTCCAAAGATAACGATGAGCATAATAGAGGCATAAATAAGGATGACATCCTTTATGAGGAAAATCAAGATGGAGATATAAAATAATACACTGATAAAGATGAAGGTGATGAAAAAGGATGTAGTGATGACCATGGGATCCTTTTCTTAAAAAAAAAAGTCTCTTGTGATTTAAAGAAAACCCTGAAAAATGACATTAGAAGGGATCTTATACTCAGGGGGAGTTAAAGTCAGAAAATTCCAATTGGTATCTAAGAAAAAAATCAATTGGTGTCTAATGTTGAAGTATATTGAAATCTATCTTCTTCAAAGATGATGAGTGATCAAGGTTGGTGTATGGATGACAGAAGAGAAAGTATGAAGTGACGCAAGAACAAAAAATGTGAGAGTCATGATGACCTTGATTTATGCAATCAAATAGAAGATAAAGATGATTATGTTCACTTATTATTTTAAGTCATGACACATAAAAATTGTTGACAATAGAAGAAAAATCAAGTCTAAAAATAAAAATTCAATATATTGGTAAGGTAGCAGGATGAGTTCAACATTGACAAAGGAAAAGGTTGAGGTTATGAGTCTTTGTGTCTGAGATAGTAAGACCAGAGAAATTATGTAATAAAATGAAGTAATCTCTATGTTGAGGATACGAATTTATGGGTCTCTAGACAGTTGATGATATAGATCTAAAATCCAAAATAATCTAGCAGTATATGCTAGGCTTTTATATGAAGATATAAATGCACAGGATTAAGGAATTATGGTAAAAGCAGAATCCAGTTGAATTACAGGAAGAATAGACCATTAGATATGGAAGAAAGAACATAGTTTAAAAAAAACATGTATCCTAGACAGAAAATGGAAGAGTGTGAAAAAAATGATGAGTGTAAACTCTGTCACAAAAATGTTGACAAAGGAAAGGAAGTACAGTGACACGGAGATTCCATGGATCTATCAATTAAGATATCATCCAAGAACCTGTCGCAAGGAACAAAGTGTTAAGATAAATGATAATATATTGATTAAATAACACAGTTCAGTTAACAAAGGGGAGATATGATGATAGGCGTAGTTGTCAGAAAGTAGAAAGACAGGAAATCCTATATCAAAATAGGTACACCATTGGCATAACAGGTTATCCTTTGTCATTGTTGTCAAAAGTGGATAATGTTTAGAGGTTGTCGTCAATGCCAAAGGGGGATATTGTTGAGTATATAGTTGTCATTGATGTCAAAGGTGTTCACGAATGACAAAGGAATAACCAGTGGATACGATGTTAGGACAAACTCAGTGAAAGGCCAAAGTAGTGATGGCATGACATGGAATATTTGAGGATGTGGCATGAGTCATATGATGGCATGGAATATTATGGTGTCCTAATGATGATGTCATAAAAGTTCATTTATAAAAAATGCAATGGATGAAATGGACATGGATGATAATAAAACATGAATGACTGATCTGAAGACTGATATGATAGTGTCAACAGTATGCTGTAAACAATGGTTAATGAAGCAAAGAATAGAGGTCGAGTGGAAGTAGAGATACAGTATGAATGACAAAGTTGTTGTGTATATAAGTATTCAAAAATGTTAGAAACAGCCGCAGAGGATTTTCACAAAGAAATCGTGCAGATCCCCAAAGTCATGGTGATATACACATTCGATCTAAAATCGATCGTCGGGAAGAATACCGCACGAGACACTACAACAAAAAAT
The DNA here is from genome assembly GCA_001517045.1 of Pseudotsuga menziesii. NCBI lineage: Eukaryota > Viridiplantae > Streptophyta > Pinopsida > Pinales > Pinaceae > Pseudotsuga > Pseudotsuga menziesii. Next base: position 419,262 of record LPNX010138470.1, read on the forward strand.
GGATTTAGCATCTCTTTTTGCATCCTTTTTTGTGTCTAGACCATCTTTCAGTGTATTTTTCTTCATTTTTTTGGACAAAATGGTGCAATTTCATGGGTTGGTTCTATTTTAGGCATTTTTTGCATCCTTTTTCTAAATCTGGCGCAAGTTGCGGCGTAATTTGCACCTGCTTATGCTCCAGGTTTTGCATCAGGTTTTGAGCCTAGTTTTGCACCTAATTTTGTGCCTAGTTTGTACATCTAGTCTTGTTGTGCCCCCTTTTACGCCCATGTTTGCCTCAACTTTTATGCCCTTGTTTTCATCCAATTTTGCATCCATTTTTAGATCCACTTTTGCATCAAGTTTTGCTACTTTTTTTTGCATCCCTTCATGTGCCAAGTTTTGCATCAAATTTTACATCTTGTTTTGAGTCTATTTTTGCATCTCATTTTGTTTCAGCTATTTTTTCATCCACTTTTGCATCCATGTTTTCATCCCTTTTTGCATCCCATTTTGCATCAATGTTTACGTCTTTTTTTGCATCCACTTTTGTCGCGTCCCAATTCACACCCATTTTTGTGCTTACTTTTACACCCACTTTTGCTTCAACTTTTGCATCCACGTTTGCATCTTTTTTTGCATCCAATTTTACATCAGTTATTGCATCCCTTTATGCATCCATTTTTTCATCCACTTTTGCATAGGGTTTTGCATTGGGTGTTACGACTACTTTTGCATCTACTTTTGTTGCATCCACTTTTGCATCCAATTTTGTATCCAATTTTACATCCATGGTTGTATCCACTTTTGTGCCAATTTTTTCATCATGTTTTGCTTCCACGATTGTATCATTTTTTGCACCCACTTTTGCATCACCTTTTTCATCCATTTTTGGTGCACCCCATTATGCGCCCACTTTTGCACCTACTTTTGCGTCTACTTTTGTTGCATCCATGTTTTTATCCACTTTTGGATCTAGTTTTACACCAAGATGTTGAAGATGAAAATGAGGATAATGATTATGATATTGAGTATGGTTATGATGATGATGATAATATTGTTGATAATGAGGAGAACAATGACAATGATGATGATGATGATGATGACGATTATGATGATGATGATGATGATGATGATGATGATGATGGCAATGACGACATTGTCGATGATTATGATGGCAATGAAATGAATGATGATGATGGTGATGATGACAATGACAGTGATGATGAATACAATGAGAATGATGATGTTGATCATATTAAAAAATAAGTTGTTATTTGTCATGCATAAATCGTGTGTGTCCTCCATGACCCTTTTCCACTAATCACATATTTTGGGTAGATGTTATTTCTTATGCCAAAGGTAATGATGAATAACTGATGAAAATGTTAATAATCATGATGATGATGATTTCAAGGACAATGGCGATGATGATGACATGGATGATGATTATGCCGATGATGATGACTATTATGATAATCATGATGACAATGACAAAGATGACGATTATGATGATCATCATCATCATTTCCATCATCGTCATCATCAAAAACATCATCATTTTCATTGTCATCTAGTTCATCATCATCATCATTTAAAGCATATGGGATATGTTTACCATTTAAATCATGCATAACAAGTGGGATTATTCTAAAACACCCCACCAAAGTACAAAATTCAAACCACAAGGGAAACATAATATTGAAATTGTTCCAATTTTCTTTCTCCCAACAAAAGAAGTTGCATGATATGACTCAACAAGATCATATATACTTGTGAAATTCTCTAAAGTAAGGTCCTAAACAGAAAACACAGATCTCAGTGCTGAGGCTGGACAATATCATAACAAAAAGGAAAAACTGCAATGAAATAAAAGAATACCTGTGCAATAGAATATTCACACAAATGTCTGAGGCCTTCTAAAATATATTGATTAGCATCTCTCAGAAGGTCTTGCACAATATCTGTTGTCATCTCTATTGTACCAGTGTATATAAATCTGACACCAGTACCCCATCAGAATCATCAAACATTCTTGGATAAAACATATTTGAGTTCTAACATGTCATAATTTCTTTCATATTCAGCTTGAACTCTTTATAACAGGAATGAATCCTTTGTTGGTGCCATAAGAAACACATAGAAGAAACGATAAGAATTACCTCATCATTTGTTCAAAGAATGCCTAGGTTATATTTGGAATTTCAATATCCTTTGCCTATTCAATATACGATCTTTTTCATTAAATTGGAGGTACACTTCTTTCTTGAAACTATTTAGGACTCTTGATACATGATGCTTCCTTTATGTGCCCATTAAAAATTTCTATGTCTTTAATGTTTTCCTTCCTCAAGGCTTGTATCTATTTTCTTTATATTTTTTAGAATATTATACAAAGCTACAATTTTGGCATTGCCCTTTCTTTGGTTCCCAGCGAGGAAGATTATTTTAGGTTATCCTTTTATAGCATGGCTACCACTTTCCACTTCCAATCGGAGGAGATTGATATTGCCATGGATTACATGTACTTGAGGTTTCCCTTCTCAAGGCCTTGGTTCAATTTGAGGCATTCTTTCTAGTGCAAACCTAACAAGGGACTCATTTACCTTGCTCAACTTGAAAGATGTCGCTTCTTTCTGCACTTCTAGGATTTCTTGTCTAAGATGTGCCTCTTGGACATTATCATAATGGTACCAGGAGCTTGGGAACATTAATACAATTTTTCATGGGCATGGAATGGAGTTATTGGAGTTTCCTCATTGGGAGTTTGTACAAGCTTCCTACTAAGTTGAGAACGCTTCAACCCAAAATTTGGTAGGCTATCTAATAATTCAATGTGCCAAACTTCCTCACTAAAACATTAAATGCCAATAGATTATAGGACCAAAATCCTAAAATAATCCTATAATTAAACCCCTCTTCAATAATACACAAGCAAGTCACTCTTGGTGCCTTCTTTGGTTTGTTTGAGTGAACAACGCTACCTGTGACAGAGGTAGGACATGGATTCTAAGTTTTAAGCTTGAATCCATGGTTGTGACTTGAGAGAGGTGGCTTGAGGGCTGAGGTTAGTGAGAAAGGAGGATTTAGATGGGTTTATAAACCATCTCTTGATCTTGATTCAGTCTGCCCTTCTCTTAACCTCTACCAACTCAAATTTTTTGGCACATGTCACTAGCTAACTGTGGCTTATTCTCATAATCAAGCTGTAAGTTAAGGTTTCAATCCATCAATATGCACTTGGATGTTCTCTCTGCAGTAATACTACAACCCAATGATGTTTAGGGTTTGTATCCCATCAACGCATATTATAGGTTCTGTGTTCCACTCAACATCACAATGAACAACAAGAGTTCTTTGCTCTTTGCCTAAAATTCTCCTCAGTTCATTTGTGAAGAGGAATAACACTAGTTCTTCAACTCATGAATTTTGGGTTTCTTTACTAGACTCCCACTAAACATCCTCTAGGCTCGAATCCTCACTCATAAATTTATTCACCATGCCTCTAGGTCAAGATCATGGATGTAGGGGATTTCCTCTGTGCTTTGGACTCGGTTCAATTTGTACTTCATATCATGCCAAAATCCTTCAGATTGGCACTACAGTTTGTTTGGATATAATTTGTGTCTTTGACCTCTGACATTTCTATAGGTAATCGATTTCATCCAGGAACCCAACAACAATGCTTCACATACAATGAATTTGCATCAAATTATAGGTAGAAACTTGGGACAGTCGAATAATCCCCAACCTTTCACTCAGACTCCTCGACAAACTCCAACTATTCTTCAATCGGATTAGAGTTTAGACTTCTTACCATAGCTTGCTAAACTTGGGATTTGTCACACTTCATAACAAACATAAATGAATGAAAAATAGTCCCATTTAACTAACATTGAATTGCACAAAAGAAAACATTTTACTTAACAAAATCAATGCTCATAACAATCTGTGAAAGTCCATCCACTGGCTATGAAAGCATTTACAAAAACATTACAGAGTTCTGAAACATAATTGAAGTAAGGAAGATAGAGAGAGCTGATCTCATTCATAAACACATGAAATCAACAACTTTGCAGGAGAAAAATATTTATGTGTATCAGTGTCTCTTCCTCTCGATTAGTTCTTGAGTACATCGAAAATAATGCCAACCAACCAATACCCCAAACATAATCAGCATAGGTTTTTATATGTAAATGAAGAGGTAACTCCTTCCAATGACAAAGTGCTTCCCTTTTCCAAAATTGAGCAGGTCGATCGATCTCTACTCGAAAAATATCAGTATCTCTCCATCTTCTTCGACACTTGAATAAGTTGATTTCTATGAGGGCGCCGTATCCACATCTACCAAATGATTAGAGAAATATCCTCAATCTCACTCCTTGGAAATATGCAATAATAATAAACAAACTATAAATAAACTAAATCTAAAACAAAATCAAGTTAACAAAACTGAAAGAATAAAATTAAACTATAATCAAACTAAATTAAAATTAAAATCAAATTACGATATAAAAAAAAGAAAAAATAAACTAATAAAATATTCTGGCAAGTTAGGTAGTGATATCCTAGGAAATTTAATCAATAAAGAATAATGATCTCAATTCCTTCAATGTAGCGGTCTCTAATGACTCATTGGTATTCTTTTGAATGTTTCATTTGTAATGTTTTGATGGCATAAAATATGTCTCCTTGAAATAAATAGCCTGAGCCGGCTCTTGCTTGGTTAACACTACAAATGCACCAATGTGGTAGTCCATTCTGTGAATCCATGTGTATTCCTTTGACATGTTGAAGATCCATCTAATCTATGATGTTTTATTTTTTGGATCTGATCATTCTTTCCTTTGATATATCATTCTTTCCTTTGATCTAGTATGATTATAATTTGAACGCTGGTAGGTGCCAATGTAGAAAAATCTTCCCCTTTCATTACCATATGATAGACGCCCTTCTAAGATTACATTTCACTCAAGCTCACCGTGTTCAAAGCTTCAATGGCACAAGGTATGTTTCAATCTATGGCCATCCCAAATTTTTTCAATTTATTGTTTCTACATTTAATTGATATTCAAATGATAAAAATTTAGCCCGAGAACTCTGAAATTGCTTCAGAAATGGGTTTTTTTCGTTGAATTTGATCACCTTTTTTTAATTAAAATTTGTGCATAACCCGAGAACTATGAAATTGCTTCAAAAATTGCTCAAATACAAGCTAAAGATGTGATGCTAACTTGGAAAAAGGATTATCCAAGTAGTCTCGTGAAAAAACACTTGTAAAAAAGAGTATGGATAACCCCTCTATCCGTTTTTCATTGCTAAGGTTTTGGCTCGAGTTCTTAATTTCCAATTTGATGTACCTAATATTCTCCTCTTTCGAAATTGGTAGCAATGATCAAATTTGAAGGGTGGGTCTTAATTTCAATTGGAAGGGAATTTATTCTTGGAGCCCTTCAAAGATTAAGGGTAGTATAAATAATTGTATTTCAATTGACAAGTTTAAATTAACTAAACCCTTTCACCAAAAATAATGTAAAAAATAAAATTGTTCTTTCAAATTTTTTATAATTTTTAACAATTGAGCACCTCTTACTATTTACAGAAAAAAATGATATATTTTCAATAAAACTTATTTTGAACACATTAAGTTGTCACATGTGTATCATTAATTTTATAGTTTAGTAACATAACAACTATTCTATTGTATTTCTTCAAGTTGGAGCAAACTTCATTATACAAAAAAACTACTTAGACTATGTAATAACAATATTGGGGCATCCACGTGCAATCCAAGCTTGAGAGATGTAAGAATTATAAGGATTGCACACCTAAGAAAAAATAATACAAAACTCATAAAACATTAAAAAAAATTCCTACATACCAAGCAAGTTAGAAAAGCTCGCATAATTAGGGTCAGGGCATCAAATGTTTTTGTTCAACACTTATTGTGAAAGAATACATGTATGGGATGGAGGGGAAATGGAATCAAGCATAATTCAATTGAACCCTTGCAACTCACTACATGTCTGAGTCTCAACAATCTGCCTTTTAAATTGAACCAAAATACCAAAAGAAGTTTATTAATGGCTAGATTTGAGAAAGTTCTAGGTGTGAGTAATTAAGGGCTTGGGGCTCTAATTTTTTGTGTGTTTTGTACCAGTTGAGGATTCAATGAATCGATAGTCACATTGAGGAATTTAAGTTATTTAATGAAAACAATTAATGTGTATATCTCTATGCAATAGTTTTTCATGTTGATGGAGGCCACTACCCTCTTTATTGTCTTACCAAAGGCATGATAATGAGGAAGAAGACCTTAACTTATGGACCTCACCTTCAAAGAATTCCTTGAAATCACATTAGTGAGGAGTGATAAGAACATCACAACAATCCAAATCTCAGTTGATAGTGTTAATTAAATACTTATATGGTAAATTTAATATAAGACTTAATTATAGTTGTCTCTTACTCTTTGCATCCTCACACATTTAATATTTTATGGTTGTCTCTGTGCCTTGACCCAATTCGTATTATAAGGTGAGGATGGGCATGCATAATAATCCTTAGTTATGACTATGAGATGAGGATTTAAAGGGAAGAGGATGTAAAGACAAGTAATTTTTATATGTATTTTGGTGGCGATGAGGGCAAATGTTGTGAGAAACCACAAATGTTTGGAAGGACGGAAGGAGATTACATCATGATCATGCCACCCATCAAATTGAAGACTATTCTTGAGCCAACAATTGTTTATTTTATTTTATTTTATTAATAACCATTTTTTTTCCATATCGTGTACCCAATGACACCTCTCTATAGCAATGCATAAATCGAGCTCTGCACAGTTTGTGATCCTAACTACTTGCCATTATTTGTATTTGCATGACATTGGGTGTTGTTTATAGTTGTCGTGAGTCCATGATATTCATGAAAAAAATAAATTCTTGTAGAGGAGGACCCATCAACCGACCTTTTGAATTTTAGTTTGACGAAAAATGAGTGGACATTGGTAGCGAGGTTCACATATGTAGTAGGAACAAATTTTTGATCTCGTTTTGGGCCTAGTAGTAGTCTATTAGTTGTTATTTTTTATTATAGTCGTAGTTTCTGACACATTGTCACACTTTAGATTGAAGCCCTAAGTGACTCGGGAATCAGAGTTGCATCTCGATGGTTAGTGCCTTGTAGTCATCAATGATTAATGGTCATCCTACACAACTAATCACTCAATGCATGACATGAGTGAGTGAGTGATTATAATTTATCATATTTCCAATATTTTGAATAATGAGTTGAAATTTATAGCATAGGAATTTCAACAACTTGAGAAATTTATATAGATGGATAATTTCAAATCTTTCCCTTCTTTTAAAATGTTGATATAAATTACGACCTTCTTAATTGGAAGGGTAAAATTCAGATTTTAAATTTTTTTTGAAGAGAAATTTTAAGGGAAGGGCTAGAACCCTTTGGAAGGGTTCAATTTTGAACACTGATTGGTAGGTATTTTCTTCAGCCGCCTATGAAACTGTACCCATTTCATATTTTCAACATATTGAGCAAATAACTACGAGGGAGCGAGCAGGAAGGATGCAGAGCAGAAAGCAAGTAGACTTGTTGCAAGGTGCAACTGTGTTGTGTGTGATTGCGATTGGCGTGCTGGGTATCAGTAGCAGTTAAGGGGTGGCAGCCATGGGAACTCTTGTTGGATTGCATGAAGTGAAATATTTTCAGAACTCAATAGAGACGCTCGATCTTGGGCGCTTTGACGTTGATGAGAACAACAAACAATAGGTATATGACCTGATCTTTTATTATTATTATTTATTTTGATTAGGAGGGATTTCATTTGTTTTTTATTTGTGGGAATTCCATTTGTTAATCGATCTGTTCTCTCTATATGCATCTGTGTCTCCAGAATGGTGATATAGTATTTCGTCGAGTGGTGGGGACGTAGGAGTAAGTGGTGGCGGGGACTATGTATTATCTGACCATAGAGGCCGAGGACATCGATCATCCCAAGCTGTGCAAAGCAAAGTCTTGGGTCAAACCCTAGGAGAATTTCAAGTGTTTGGAGGAATTTAAATCCGTGGAGAAACCCTTTGTTTCTAGGGATGACCTTGGCGTCAAACAAGGTAAGTCCCATACCTCAATTATAAACTCAATTTTGATGGGATTAGGAGGGCAGGGTTTTTATCCATTTCAATTTACTTCAAGATTGAGTGCTTGGTTTTGATAATTTTATGGGTTTTTGATAATTGCTTGGTTTACAAAATGCAAATGAAGTGTAACGGGAGGGTAGATTTTAGCAAAGTCTTTCGGATATGGAAATGGACCATTGCAAATTGAGTTTGGATATTGAGGAGGTTCGAATTCAGTTACTATTCTCAAACTTTGTGCATTCAAGATATTTTTTACCTCTCTTGTCTCATAACATAACAAAAAATGCCTTTGACGAAAAATACCTTTGAATATGAACTACTCAAGCTATCGAGCAAGGGCATGTCAATAAAGATCTTATTACCAATTGTTCAACCCGAGAAATTTTTCACAAGAGCAATTTATTTAAAGTAATGGGAACAGTATACTTTATCGCAATAGTTTAAAGGGGCAACAGAGACTATAGTTAAGAAATCAAACCTACACTCATTACATTGGTTTCTGGTAGAGTTCCTGTCCAAATTGGGGGTCCTTTGGGTCTAAACTTTTGCTCAAGTAATGGTGGTCCATATTCTCTTTAAAGCAATTGAAGTGTTTCCTTGACGGTGCCTTGGTGATTCTAGGGGCTGATATTGGATTAATATAGTCCAAGTATCAATACAGCAAACCAAACCTAGTAATGCTATGTTTCTTTCTGAGAAGATTGACAATTAGAATAGATACCAGTCCTAGGTGTAACAAAAAATTCCTGTCAAATGTCAATCGAGAGTATGCTCATGAGTAATGGGGTGCACTAGGCCATATAAATGTTTCATGGCCTGCCATGTTAACAGATTCTACATTGATAGAATTCAGCCAGGATATATTATTTTTCCAAATTTCATAGATTTTCTCATTAACTAAACTTAGGCCAAATTTTGAACAAGACTAGGGTTATGCCAGAAAATTCATTTTAAAACTTACTAAGATGAATAGACCACGAGGGAGGGTGGTATTTTATCTTGGATGATATTTAACATCTTTTTCATCTTAACCAATCTTATTTATTCTGATGTAATACAACTGTATTGTCCTTTAATTGGACAGTTATTGCAAAAGCTAGATAGGCCAATTGATTCTAATATCCTATCTCATTCAGCATTGAGTGCTTTCTGCTTTTAGCACTCTACCTTTTCTCTATATTTTTTGTGTACCCATGCTTTACTTGTTATGTTTCCTTTCTAGATTCATTAGCTAGCTGATTAGCTGTCAGTTATGTGCTCTGATCTTCTGATTTTTCCATCGTTCCAGGAGTTGCTATTCCACTCCCACATCACACATTATGTTCGTGGATGTAATTTTCAAGTTTCCAGTCCCTTGATCCTATCTTATCTTATGTATTCTTCTTCCAAATGTTGCATACCTTTGACATTGGCCCAAATTTTGAACAATGTCGACTAGCGTTATGCCAAAGAATTCATTTTAAAACTTACTGAGATGAATAGATCACAAGGTTGGTATTTTATCCTGGATGTTCTTTAGCATCTTTTACATCTTAATCAATCTCATTATTTCTTATGTAATATAGCTTTATTTTTCTTTAGTTGGATAGTTATCACAAGACCATGATAGGTCAATTAATTCTAATATCCTACCTTGATCAGCATTGAGTGCTTTTTGCTTTTAGCATTCTTATCTTTTTGTGTACATGTACTTTACTTCTTATGCTTCCTTTTTTGCTTTGTTCGCAATTTGATTAGCTCTCAGTTACGAGTTATTTTATTTTTATTTTGGCATCATTGCAGGAGTTGATATTCCACTCCCACATTGCACTTTAAGTTCCTGGATGTACTTCTCAAGTTTTCAGTCCCATTGACCTATTTTTGTGGTCATTTGTTGAACACAATAAAATTATCTTATCTCATCATTTATATACTTGTTTATCTCTTTCTCACATCTGTAGGTTTCTGAGTTAGTTCTTGTACAAGTGCCCTGCACCTTCTTATGTATTCACAGTTAGATCTAATATGGGATCTCCTCTTGAAAATGATATAACATTTTCAGTTCTAGGTTACAGTGATACAGAGTGAATAAACACATATGATGAACTCTACACTATGTACTTAGTTGAATCCAAATATATTAGATCTTAGTTATATCTTAGTTGAATCCAAATATCTTGGTATCTCTCTTGTGCTCGATTTTTTAGTGAATCACACCAATGGGAAATTGTCTATCTAGAAAATGAACTTCACAAGTGGCATACAAGTTTCGACAATTGGGTGTTTCCCAAAATCCATATCTACAATCCTTGAATGGTTGGGCTATGAAGTTCATTATTGAATAACCCTAAGGATATTTGAAGGAAAGGGTATTTTTCTCCCCTCATATACTTGGTGCTCCTCCAGTAATTATTATATGAAAAGGCTGGTGTATTTCATTTGACACACTGCCAAAGAGGGTAGTTGTTCATTGCATAGGAAGTTTTGCAACAGACATGTAGACATTACTGGGTCACAAGGATGAAGAATAGTGCCAAAAGTGGAAAGATGAGATGGTCGTCAAATATCTTGAAAAAGGACTTTTCTTCTTACGAAGAAATGAGGCTAGGATCCTAGAGCCTCAACTTCCCCAAATGAAAAATATGAGTCAGATTATGCTATTGCAACCACTGATTGGACAATGTTAATAGATTCATTTACTAAAAAAGTGGAGGAAGCAATGAGAAAGCATCAAAATTTCATGCAGCAAGCTCATCATGCAACTATGAACACTTTGTAGACCAGATTGATATTTATATTTGGGGTTTTGACAGAGTTTGGTATAGAGTGAATAAACACATATGATGAACTCTGCACACATATTAATGAAAGGGGAAATTTAGCATATGAAAATGACAATATACACATTGAACATGGTTGACGTCCAATATTCACTTCTTTGATAAAGATAGATGCAGGTTCCCCCCCGACCCGAAATTTGTGACCTATATAAAAAGAAAGACTCGGGAAGCTAAAAATCCTGAAATGGGTGACTGATGCAACTAAAAAACAAAGAAACTTAAAAGAAACAAAAATATGTACATTGTGCCCTCTTGCGGAGTGGTGAAGTTCAATTATATGGTGAAGTGAAGGGTTTCAGGAGTGTGTCATTTCAGCCAACCCTCACATAATGTTACATCTAGTTGTACTAGATTATTAACAACACCAGACTCCCATATTTTTGTAACCATGGAAGGTCCAGGCCAATGCATTGCATTATGATCTTCTCCAGGAGATTCAAATTTAGCTAACATGCAGAAGCACCAAATCATCCTTGTTGAATTCCTTATGCTTAATATGGAAACCATACCATACATGATTTCTTCCATTGCTTTTCTACAGTCTGATGGAACTGAGCTAGGAACCTATCCTCTCCATTTCTGTTAACTCAATAAATCTCTCCTAAGTTGATTCCTCGTCATTCATTTGTGTTGCTTGTATAATAAAGAAACTTGGCACTAAGAACTATCGAAGAACAACCTTCAAGGGGAGAAAAGTGGCTATAAAACACGTCCCAAGTGCCATTTCAGTGGTTTAATGCACATGCATTATTTTGAAAGAACCCCACTATTGACCAATAAAGTAAACAAGAAATCCATTTTGGCAAGTTTGTAAGTTGTTAACGAGTCTCAATATAAAAGACACTAGCTCTTGATCGGAACCAGCTAGGCTGAGAAGACTCCCAAAAGTAGAATGTCCTTAAACCAAATCACGAAAAGGTGAAAAATATGGATCAAGACACCTGAAAGGGATTCAAGCAGTGAAAAAATGCATGCAAATTCCGATCCTTGAGTTAGTTCGAATCCTACCCTGATTGCAGGACCAAAGGAAATATTATATATGAAAGAATTGTTGTGTCAATTTATATTTTTGAATATTTTTGTCTCCAAACATGATATGTACACGAGTATTTGAAGATCTAGATTATTTTTTTCTTCTCATCATTATGTGCATCAAAGGAGCTGGTAGTGTATCAAGATAGGCACTGAAGGACGACTTGAGTTGTACATTGCTTTATTGAAGAGACTAAAAAGGTAAAGACTCCATTGTCATCAACAAGATGTCAAATAAGATGTGTGACTGGACACATCCTTTAAATGAGGTGGTTCATATCACTTCCACTGGTTGACATTCACCACATCATGGGTGCCTAAGTGTGGTAGAAGTTCCAACTTGAAAGAATTGGCACCCATTTGTTGATTTTTGAAGCAATGCTTGTCCAAATGCAACCAAAATCAATCACCAAATTGAAAATGTGCAGAAACTTGATGTCAGTCGTATAGTACTTTGTATTCAGCATGTGTCTGTTGAAGGATGTCCTGAACATTACTTTGGACCTTGACCAAGTTCTACACAAAAGAAGCTTCGTCTTACTACTTCTGCTGGTGGGATGTGGATGGATTTGGGAGAGCAACTAGAGCTAAGAGGTTGAAAGCCAAAACAAAGATCAAAAGGAAAGTGTCTTGTAGAAGGGCAGATTTGTTGTAACTATGTTGCAAAATATGCAGGTATTGATGATGGTAATAACTCCCGATTCTATTCACTATTCCAATGCAAAAGCCTATACTTATACAAATCTCATGGCGGTGGGGTTTCACCTTCCACTCAGCCGGTTTGGCTTCCTATCTATTCATATTCCTATTTTTATTTATTTACAATAATCCTGATGGATTATTCTAACAATCCCCCTCTTAATCCGAAGGGGTGTTCGTAAGTCCGAGC